>WHYT01017461.1:319294-361904 GCA_009806455.1 Tetrax tetrax | reverse complement strand
TCCCCTCCCCCCTCCTCACCCCCCCCCCCCCCCAAGATGACTGAGTCACTCTCCTGGGACCAAAATCTCAGCCATACCCTGCAGGAATGAGGCATCCTGAGTCAATTCTTTAGGCTCTGCAGGGCCGGGCTCTGTGCAAGAGTCGTGAGGAGGAAGTGGTAGACGTGTTACTGGCACATAGTTCATGAAGGAAGTAGCATGTTTTCCCATCTCTTCCACGCTTCAAAAATAGGAATCCTTTGTCCTGCCAAGAGCATGTATAAATAATCTTTTTATCTGTGCTTTGCACAAATTTGTGTAGACAGCTAAAGATGTAAGATTATTTGCTTATTATTCGCCAAGATTCAATATATGTTATACAGTCAAAGGAGAATATACATTCTGGTGTAAACAATTATTATTGCCAGGAATTTGCATTTGTAAAGCAGTGCAGAACAAAAGTACTCAGTAGAGGATGTGAAAAGAAAAAAATATGCACATGAAAGGCATTGCTGAATGGGAAAAGCAGGAGACTTGGTAAAAGGTAAGAGGACCTGGGGAAATATTGACACTGCAAACACGAATGCTCTTGTGATGGGAATATCAGAGACTGGAAGGAAAAAAAAAGACTTACCTGTCACAGTATGGTCTGCAAGTTGGTGCGAGAATTCAGCAATCTGTGTGGACACCTGCCTACAAGGTACTTCTGAAAATGCCACCATGTAGATATTCTTTGAGGGTCAGGAGCCTGCAGTAAGCACTATTGAGAAGATGACCTTGAGAAGCCCGGACCTCTATAATGTTCAAAGAGATGCAGGCAGACACTTGACTCTAAAATTAACTCTTTTGGTTTTGGAGCTTTACAAAGTTTATGACATTTTGCTATTGAGCCCAATTTGTATCCATCTGGAGAAAAGTAAGCTCCTCATCTTTTCTTCTGGACATAACGCAGCTTCAATAGCCAGGAAAGAGAGTTTACTATAGTGGCATGGCTCTTCCTACTCTGAATGGGGGTATGTTTTATGATAGATTTTATTGTTTAAAAGTAAACATTCAGTATGGGCATTTGGACCGTTTTTCCATATTTTTTTTTCAAGTGGTTCACTTTACCATGGTTGAAACTTACTTTTCTGCCTACAAATATTTATCTCTATGGTATCAAAATTTTGCTAAGCTTTCCCAGCTCCTAAAAAGGGATTCCTCTGTGGCATATTTGTTGCAATATCCTTGTGTTTTCCAGCACTTGTTGTATTTTTACTTTAAGGGAGATCTTGAGAACAAAAAAGAGTTGGGGCTGAGTTCTTACTGTGTATCACTGTGCTTGGAGTAGTGCAGATTTTTCCCAAATATATTCAGTGCTCACAGGGCTAAAGTATTTACGAGTGCTGAGTCAGAAACTGGACCAGCGTAGGCTTTATTTCAGGGTGTGTGCTGAAATAGTTTGAAGCAGTTTTTACCAGAGCTCTCAGAGCAATGTGTTTGTGCTTCTGCTGCTGCTTTCATTTGTTAGGAAGAAATAGGTATTAAGAGAGGAAGACACTTCTAATGAAAGAAGTTTACAGATGCAAAAATATTAATTTCATGTTGTGAAATTGTAATTATAAGCAATGCTCAAAATCCAGCTGCAATCTAATATTGTGTTAAGATCTACAATCTAGCACAGAGACAATCATAGACACAATCAATGCAGACACAAAGTCAGAAACTACTGTGTAAAAAAAATAATGTGAAGCGAACTAATTCCTACCTTTCCAGTTTAAACCAGCTGTTCATCTTCCTCTTAAATATTTTCAGCTTTCTGTAAGGTCTATGACAATATTGTATTCACAGACATGCTAATTCTTCTTCTAAATGTCAGGATGCTTATTCTAATAGGTTTGAAGCTGGAGATTGTAATGGGCATAAAATGATTTCCTATGCCAAATCATAAATAGTATTTAGCTGAACAAACACCAGACGCAACCACTTCAGTAAATACGTAGTAGGCATAAACACATACGTGCTTATACAAATTGTTTATTTGACCAAATGGAAATACCTAGGTTGTATTCATGTTGAGAAACACCATGGCAATATCAGGTTTCACTGGGACAGTCTGCTTATCTTACGCAGCTATAAAAATAAAAGCTGAAAGGATATGTGTGGGCACCACCCTGTCTTGGCAAGGCACGGCAGACCTCCGTCTACCTGTTTTCTTTTAGAGAAGGTTTAAAAGAGCTAAGCTGTAGGTTTCTGTAGCTGTGATAAGAATGCACAATTATCCAGTATCAATTGCCAGTAAAAATAATAGAGATAAATGCAGAGGTTTTGAGCTCTTCAAACTGTGGGCAGGTGGGAAAGTTCTGCCCTGGTATTAGGAACCTTGTCCCTTTGCGCAAGGAAAAAAAACAGTTCAGGAGAAATGGCAATTCCTACAAAAGCAGTATCGAGGACACAATGCTATTATGTCCTTTCAAGGAATAAAAATAGGAAAAAGCCATAGTGACTATACAGGCTGGATGAGGCATACCTGGAGAAACAGAAAATGAAAGAGAAATTAGAAGTGAAAACAGTGCAGTAACTATGGATATCTACAGTTCATTGCCACAAGCAGAGGGGTAAAATTAATTAAAGAGAAAAGAGCAAAAATTGCAGTGAAAACCAATGTTGGCTAAATGCATAAGAAGCTAAGTAATAAGCTGTATTTTCACCCATATATCTCTTATGAGGAAGGGAGAGAAAATAATCATGAGGAAGAGGATTAAACTGTTTAGGACCTCTTTGGTGTAGCTTTCACAAAAATATTGATAGTGATTGTTGTTTAAACAGCTAGAGAATATTGAAGAGGCAAGTCCCCACCAGGAGAGGGAAACAGTAGATTACAGACTGCTTAGATGAGTGGGATACATTCAGACTGAAAACATAAAATGAACATTCCCTTGATTCCATATGGAACTGGTCAAACTGTATCTTCTTGAATAATTACAATTTTTAACTAAAACATACATTTACAAAAAACAGCTAAGTCCCAGAAGGCTGGAGAAGGACAAGTATTATAAAAAGAAATTATTTTTTTTAAAGGTGAAAGAAATTGTGATTTAGAGAACTACAACTTAGACAGTTTAGTTTTGGTGCCCACAAAGAATCTAGAAGAAATTACCTTCAAAGAACAGTAGAAATTATTTGAGGTTTAGAAAATATAAACCTAAAAAATAAGGACATCAGATTAATTTAGTATGGACATCTAAATGAGAACATAAATGACAATATGTAAAGAGTTTGAGGTGGTTTTCTGGGCAGCCTGTGGTGGTAGAGCAAGATGAAAAATCAGTTTAAATAGAAGCAGAAAAGACACATTTATTAGAACAAACTTGCAAATTATAAACATATCTAAGTAGTATCATTTGCAAAATAGGCTGTAGAATTGCAGTTGCCAGGTCCCTGAGGAGCACAACTAGCTGCCTTTTCCTACGTAAACTTTAATTTCACATCTCCCAGCAGTGAACTTTGCTGTATGAGTGAGTCCCCCACAGACTGTCTGTGCAAGGCCGGCTTCAACAGGTTGCCTCTGCCCATGATCATTCAGCTTTCAAATGGGAATAGATGTTTCATACAGAATCTCCCTTAGATTTGGGTTGGCAAGACTGAGAGTTGTACAAGCGCCCCTTGGGAATGGTTTGGACAGAGGTGAGCCTGCGCGGGTTTCTGAATCTGCTCAGAGTAATAACCCTTGCCCATCCTACATCAGAAGGGTTGTATGGCCCAACACCCATATAACACTGCTGTGCCAGTCTTGAACTTAGGGAAGGTCCCAAGGATGGTTTTTGCACAACAGAGTATCTCTTTTTTGGTCCTGAAACATTGCTATCAGAATATAGAAATGTTGCAGGGTACATCTACATGGCTGGAAATAAGACTGACCCCAAGGTTAGGCAAATCAATACATCATTTAAAAAACATTAAAGAGTTACAGTTTCTGTTACATAGATATTCCTGCCATGTACAGAATATACAGGGTAATGGATTTATTTTGACCCACATAAAAGAGGTAACAGAGATGCAAGCACAAAATAATAGCTGAGCCTTGCCTGCAGATTTACATTTAATTAAACAGTAGAGTCCCTCCAAGGGACGCTGAAGCTGTGCAACAGGTGAGCAGCAGGATGACACACATACATATATATAGTGACTAGGCCCATGCCAGTCTTGCCTGTCTGGAGGATGTGTCATTTGTGCATGTAAATGCATGCTTTGTTGGAGCACCAGGCAAACTCACATCTGGGAGATGGACACATAAATGCAGGGACAGGGAGGAAAGGGAGATCTCCCAACACAGCTCATGTGACTTGACGGGACCAAGTCTTTGCCTGCTCCAAAAAACACATCTTACAATCTCTTTTATTAAAAAAGAGCTAAAGTTCCTTTTTAAAATAACCAGAACTTTTTACTCCCCTTTTTTTTTTTTTTCTGGGCAGCTGTTCCAAAACCTCCCTGCTCTCATGATCCACACTACTTTTGAACTTCTATCCTAACCTGGCTGCTATTTTTTTATTCCATTTGTTCTTGTGCCAACATTGTCATTCAATTATCATGGCCAGGGAGGGGCCACATCCTGTCTTGGGCTTTGTTTTGCTCTTCATCTGAGGAAGGCAAGCATCCATCATGGTTTCTGAGCTATGCACGGCGTAATGGTCCCCATGCTAACGCTTGAAGGATCAGGCCTGACAAAGTAAGACTGATTCAGTCGTGTCACTGAGTTGAAGAGCCCTGCTAAGAGGTAGAGTGATGACAGTACTTCTGGGGTCATTCAGTTCTTCCTGGAGGACATTATGAGATAGAGAACAAATTAAGACTGAATTTGGGCTTCCCTGAGACACTAGGATGAGGGAAGCTAGCAGCGGTCCCTGTGCCAGGGTTGTTGTTGGCAGGAATTTCATCCAAGATGCACATCCAGAACAGGAGCTCTGTAATTCTTGGGAAAGATGCAGCATGATTCCCTGTCATGACTGGCCATCATTATTGACAAAGGCACATTAGGACAGCAAAAAATTGCAGTTCTGCCCTCCCTCTAACTCTGCCTTGTATTCTCTTTTGGACAGGTAACCCCTGGGGAGAAAACAGCAGGGAAGAAATGCTGTGTTCTCCAGTGACCCTTGGCTTTATCCTGTGGAGAGGACTTTTCTGTCTCCCACTATCTGCATCGCTACAAGATCCAGCAGAATCAGTCCCTTACCACATGATTTTCCATGAAATAATAAGGTCAATCTGCCAATTACATCTCATTGATGACTACAATAAAACTCAGATTTTCTCCTCATGTCTACCTCTTGGCAGCAGAAATGTTCACATTTGGCTGCTAAAAACGTGTTCCTAAATCTAGATATAGATACCCATATAAATACAGGCTCAGACAGGGAGCTCTCACTTCTTCAGAGAGGGCTGTAGTCAATTGCTAACGGAGAAGACCAGGCCACTTTTACTTAGCAGTGCACCCCACATAGAGCAGCCTGACTTCTCTGAACACATCACCCTACAGATATAAGACCATTGCTAGTGTACTGAAAATATTATTTGAAAGACACAGGATAAATGTTACAGATCTTGGATTTTTAAAACCTCTCTCCAAACCGAAACTTAACCTTTAACTTAAAAAACTGACTATGTAATTGAACTAAGAGTACCTAACATATTTTTCTTATAGGCTGTTTAAAAGGAGAGTATATCTGTGTTTTTGTTCTTTTCCTCTGGAGCTTAGGGAAAGAATAAAACTACATATATTGATATGGAGGGAAAAAAAACACAGCAAGCTTTGCAAAGCCATCACATTTTTACTGTTCTGTGGATTTGACTGGTTTTGGTGATGTCTTATCTAGGTGACAGAAGACACAAATTACAAACAATAGCAACCAGTGCAGAGACTGGCAGCTGTTGGCATGAAATATGATGATTTTTGTGCAACCAGCTTTGGCTCATTTCTCAGGTCATTATTCAAGAACTGTCACACGCTGAACCTGCATGACTCCGGTGACAGGGAGGATGCATTCAGATCATCTCCAGGGGCTGAGGACCAGGGCCACATGTCACTCAGGCCCAGCATGGGAAGTCAAGAAGGTCAAACTCCATTTCCTTACAGCTTGTTCCTGCCCTTTGTGTATGCTTCTAGTTCCTTGTGAATGAGGAGAGGAATACAATAATCCTTAAGTAGTTTGTACATTAAACCAAGTTAAAATTGCAAACCCATACTTTTACCTGTGGTGAGAAAGTACAAAATACAGGATTTTTTTCTTTCTTTACTATTTCTCATGAAATAATACATGTCCATTGCTACAGAACTTATTTCACCAGGAAATATATCTTTAAGTGAAGGTTTGGAGCAATTTGTTTTTAACACAACCATGTGGAAAGCTGAAAAGGCACAGGAGAGAACTGGGTTGACCTACCACAATCGTAACATCTAATAATGCCTCCAAGACAAAATATCAGGAAAACAATTACTGTGAAATGCAATTTGTAGACTGGCAGCTGGAGAATGGGTTGTCACAGTTAAGTGCCATAACACTCCACGGAAGTACTTTGCTATTTGGACAACCACTAGATGAGTCAATGCAAGTACCTATCTGTATTTCAATCATAGACCTGCCCAGCTTGGGTGCAAAGACAGTCTGAGCTGGACTCAAGCCCATTGGGTTGGATGTTGGCTGAGCACTGCATCCTGATGGGAAGCAAAACTTAAAATCATTCCACCCTTTAGCAAATAAAGATACTCAGGCAAAAACTTTGTAAGGTAACCGAGTCAAGTTTCCTCCTCAACGTGTCTGGCATCACTTCCTGCCAGGAACTGGGCCACTGAAGTGCATGTTCTTGTGCACTACGTACTTTAGTCATTCTCACACTCTCAGAGCACTACAAGCACAGCCAACAGTGGCTTAATGCTTCACTTGGTCTGAGTTTCCCTGTTTAACATATAATACATTCTTAGGTATAGATTAGTTCTAGAGATTTTTACACTGGTCTCAGCATAGATAACGGTTTGAGTGGCTTTGAGAGTTTGATTCTGTTCCTTTGAGCTGGTCGCAGTGCGAGATGTAAATGCACACTGGGTTAACTGTTTGATCCCTATTTGCATATCTGTCATGGTGGCCAAGGACTGTGATCCAAGAACAGTCATATTCTCAGGCTTTGTCCCAGAGCTGTTCAGCATCGCTGAGTGGGTGGTGACATTACATTTCTAATGTCCAATTAGTGTTAGCAGTGAACAGTGAAACACACACAAATGCATCAGAAATGCAAAGCAATGACTTGTTTCTAATA
This sequence comes from Tetrax tetrax, assembly GCA_009806455.1. Lineage (NCBI taxonomy): Eukaryota > Metazoa > Chordata > Aves > Otidiformes > Otididae > Tetrax > Tetrax tetrax. The sequence continues at coordinate 354,635 of WHYT01017461.1, read as the reverse complement.
ATTGAGCCTAGAAAGAAGAGCATAGACGTAAGATATTTTCTGATATGAAGGGTAGATCAGGTTAATCATGACTAAAGCTTCTCAGTGTGATCTTCCTCATCCACAAAAGATTCTCAGCAACAGGATTCAACTCAAAATGTAGAGGTTCAGTTTCTAGCAGGAATCAGAGGTGGTTTCTCTAGACTTTATTTGGGGTGTGATGAGCAGATGTCCTTCCTGTATTTTTGTGCATCCAATAACATAAGAGCACATCCCAAGTAGCAAACTCCAAAGAGGATGGAAACCTCTCTTCTGTAATGAACTTTGTTGGCACTGAGGCTTTTCTACAGGATGAAGAAACTGAGGCTAGATCCCTCACTGTCCTTGGAAAAGAACAACAAAAAAAACCCCCTCTTTTGACACTTCTAACACTACACTCAGCATCAGAAACCAAGATTCTTTTTGGCTTTATACTGGTCCCAGCATTGGTCAGGACGTGACTAACACTGTGGGTTTATACTACATTCAAACCATGGGTTATCAAAGAGCTTCTCATCTCCTGGGTCTGGGTACACAAGCTCACTGCATCTTGACCATCTCCATCCCCTGTTTGCATGAAACATAAACTTTACTGCATAGGTGGGAGCCATGGGGCACCCCACAGAGCCTCTGACTGGGACAGTCAGGGATGCTGGGCTGTGCAGCTACTTCACTGGCTGGGTGGGCACAGTTTAAATACGCCACTGTCGTTGAATGAAGCAGATCTTTCTCAGAGTCCTTGATGCTGTTTTTAAATAGTATAGTATAGGCCTGGCCCCAAAAAAATTACTTTCCCTTCATAGCAAACTGAAATCTCATTTATATATCTTCCCTGTCTTCTGCTGAAATTGCTAATATGAAGAAAACTTGCTCACGTTAATATCATGTGCCCAGTGGAACAGCTCTGAATTTCTCATTTCCTTTCTGCTCCTGCTATAAATATAATGAAACACTTGATGTCCTTTTAGACAACATTTGGACTTGTTTCTCTGACATAGTTTGATTGTATTCTTGAAAACATTTTATCCCACTGTTGTACAGACAAAAACTATCTAGAACAGTCTTTCAAGTTAACAGTATAATCCTCTATGTTTGCAGCAGGAAGTGACTTTTCTACAGTTGAAATGGCATGAAAAATACACATGTAGAGAAAAAAACATGTGCTGTCAGTCATTTGCTAAGCAGAGAAAGCCCCATAGAGCTGTGGGCATGGATAATACTGTGTGCAGAATGAAAAATAAAGTTTTGAGGTGGGGATGAAGAACAAGTTATATTTTATTTATCCATTCTCAGGTGCTAACCAATAACTGCTAAGCTTAAGTACATAAACATCATAGGCACAGGGAAAAAAGTTTAAAACATCCTTGTAAGATTGCCAGGTCTGCGTTTCCTCCCAAGCATCAAACTCATGATTGTCCCCTGACGCAGAAGTCAATACATTCTTCCAAATCTCTGCAGGCAGCTGAGGGAATTGACTGACTGTGGTGTGCAGAAGCTTTGCCAAAGCCTGGTCCACTCAGCCAGCAGCAGCTCCTATTGGTCCAGCAAGTGAATACCAGAATATGCCACTGGTTTGGTCCAAATATTTTTTTCTTCAGGAAAGATTTTTTTTTTTATATGCCCTTATGCCATCATGTAAAAGAATTGTGTTGTGTTATTCCGTGTCCTATGTACCATCCAGGCTTGTCCTTCAACAGATCTGCTATATTTTTAGCAGGTTTGACTGCTTCTAAGGAGGTGAATGAATCTTCCCGATCACCCCTTGAGCCTTAGCCTTGGCACAGCTTTTTTTGTTAGATAACAGAATTGTCCAAGCTTTACATTTTCTTTAAGGTGAAAAGGTTGGCTTACTTTTCAGAGTGCTTTTTTTTTCCAGGAAGCCTGTCACTCTCTGCTCACAAAATCTTTAGGTCTGTACCTATAAGAGAATTTCAAAACAATCCTAGATACCTTTCTTAAATAACTAGTGGGACTGATGATGTCAGTGCTATCAACTGTTAAAAGTGATATTTCAGAAGATCTTGCTTGGGAAGAATCACAGGAGGGAGAAGAATCACCAGATGTCCCAGGGTGGGTCAGCACTGGAGAAATAATGACTTATCATAACAATGCTACAATTTCTTTCTTTTTTTTTGCCTGCTTTCCCACACAGAGGGGTGAGTTCAGCGACTCCCATGACACCTGTATTTTGTAGCAGCAGCACTTTCTCCTGATATTGGATTCTTCATTCTTGAAGGAGCACCTCATTTGATGCCACATAACTAGTTTAAATATGAGTGTCTTCTAGCTCTGATCCCTTCTCTGAAAACCTAAAATGTTGCCATGAGAGGAGCAGTGATAACACCATTACATCTGACAGACAAAACTCAAACTAAGGATATAGCCTATATTCTGGATCCTGGCTGGTCCAGTCAACTGCAACTTATCACTCACTCCATGAACTTATTTTTGTTTTATTTTGAAAATACTAAGGCTTCTCAACCTGTTGTTGACCTACCATTTCCCAGCAGGAGGGTAGTAAGAATCATATTTATGCAATGAGAAGCAATCTTTTAATCTCTAGTCTGTCATTTCAAGAACAAATTGAAATTACCAATGATAATTTCATCTTAGCTTTGTGAAACATTTAGGAAGCTGGACAGATAAGTATTTCCCCCATAACTATAATGAAAAAAGTGAAGTTGCTTAACAAATTCTGCTTTTGCTCGGTTTGTTGCAGCATCTGAACAAGCTGGGGTTAAAGGATCATTTTGTCTGATTTTGAAAATGCTCTGCATAATAATAAGGCTTGATTTCCAAAAGGACTGGAAGTCAGAACTTTCTAGAAATCGAGTGCTTTTAAAATGTCCTACTTTCTCTTACTCAAAATCTTGAAATGTATTTCTTTCCAGATTTCCTTTGCATTGGTTATAATTTCATTTGCGGTATTCTTCTCAAATTTCCTGTACATCTGCAAAGTCTACATTCTAGGATACAATCCCTTTACTATAACGGACTTAGCATCTGGAGTTGCTCAGTTGGCAGTTCTTGCCCTGTAGGGCCTGTTTGTCTGCACCACTGCTGCTTGGTCACCACCCTCCGCTTGCAAATCCAAGGAAACAGCATTGAAATGCAGTCCTCAGAGCCTGCTCTCCCACAAACCTTTATAAATGTGTTCAGGAGTGGTACCGCAGGTCCTGCTCGCACAGGTGGGAGCTTGCTCTCTTCCAAGGTCTGTAACGCAGCATCCTCTGCTCCAGAGGTGAGAGGCTGATCTTTCCAGCAGTTTGTTGGTAACGCATGCAGTAGGTCAACACTGCTTCCTTTACATGCAGAGAGCATATGGCCTGGACAGTGTATCAGTGCCCCAAAAGGGTGAAATTGTGACCAGGACTAGTGACAATACCCTGCAAGTTCAAAGGTTTAGAGTTTTTTGTTCCTTTCTTTTTTCTTTTAAGGAGAAAGCAGAGCATGGACTTCCATCACCTCTGTCTTCGATGACTTGGTGAAATTCTTCTCGATTTTATGGGCTTAAAGCAATGGAGTAGGTTTCCCTGCTTTTGGGTTATGGAAAAGGAGTACGGATATGGAATGCAAGAGCTGCCCAGAGGAGAAGTCACTGCCAAGGCTTTGCTGGCAGGTGCAGGTACACCCACAGCTTCCCGTTTGAACTCTGCAGCTCTCCTCCTCTCGCTTATTTTCAGAGGTTGCCTGAAGGTTTACTTCTGCCTCATTTAATCTCATTTAATGCTGAAAATAATTTATCTCTACTTAACATAATTCACAGTCTCTCTAACCTGACAGTGGTAATAGAGACTCAACCGGCTAATCTTCATATAAAATTCCCAGTTTAGGTTTTATTCTACTTGTATCAGTTCAAATCTTTTTAAGGAACCTGAGGGAAATTCCCACTGAAATGCCCTTCTGAAAAATACAACGCCATTTTTGAAAGATAAATTTCCCTTTTTTTCATCTTTCAAACAGCCTACATAACTCAGTATTAACTGTTTAGACTATCAAATATGATACTGAAATAAGCATAGAATAAAAGTTAAAATGATATGATTCAATAAAGTTGAAGTTTGCATATAAGAAAACATTTGCATATTTGCAAATAAAAGGGAAAAAATAAAAACAAACTTTAACATTTTCTCTGAGAAAATGCATTAAAATATCATCTTCTTCATTCTTAAGCTCGCTGTGCACAATGTCAGTCTCCTTTGGGTCATCTTTGCAGTAGCAGCTCCCACTCACCTCTTTTCCCTTTGCCAACTCTTTCCCTCCCCTTCTTGGATTCCTCAACAGAACTGGTATTTCTCTTATCTCTGCTAGCCTTTCCCCACATCTAAATACGTAATTCCCTCTCTTAACTCCCCTGATCACTGGCTCCTGGTAGCGCATGTCTTCTCTAGAGAGTAATTCTTGCTCACCTCAGCAAAACATATTGTTGTTCTGGCTTCTTCGGGTGCTCTCCAGAGCAAAATGTTGAATGCAGAACAACTGTGCTTGTACCAAAGATCCTCTCTGTGCTCTCCTTCCTGTGCTCTGTATTGCTATAATATCCAACCAGCCTGTGAAATGTTAACTCATTCCTTACTATTTCAATAGTGGCCGTGAAATTTATTCCCTTTTATAAGAGAAGGAAATACATTTTTTTTGCACCTGCTCTGTTGATATTAACAATTTCTTTCTTTTTCTTTTGCAAAGTGCTTCAATTTCATATTACTATTTTCCTGCTATTCATTCCTTACACTGCTAGGACATCATCAAACCACACATCGAATGTCCTCTACATTTAACTCAGTTTGCTGGAAGATTTTTTTCAGGACACCTATAAAACTGAAGTAGAAAAGTGATCCCAGACCTAGCAAGCATAAGAAAGAACTGCCTAAGGATGCACCACCATCTGCTACCAAACGGGAATTCATTAAATATTCAGTATTACTGTGACTGGTTTTGTTTGCCAAGACTCTGGAGTGCCTGGGAGCTCTTGTCAGAGCAGGGCACTGTTGTAGGAGGCACAGTACAAAGAAAAAAAACAACACCCCAAAAGCCAAGTCACACAATAAACCACTTGCAATCTGCATAGATAGAATTGCTGGAGTAACAACACTCATTGTTTTGTCTGATTTTATCAAAATAAAAGGCAAGTTGACACAGAAGCCCCCCACCAGGAAGACAATCTCTCATGGTTCTAGGCATGAACCCATTAGACAAAATACCTGGCTCCTCACAGTCCAGCCTGAATTGGGAAATCCAACAATTTATATTTGCATTTCTGTAGTTGCTATCAAGATGACCTCTCAAAAGAAATCTGCAAGAACATAAGTGGGATAGAAGGACGGCACCGCTGTGGAAACAAACATAAGAGTGACAATAAAAAAAATAACTCTGCTTAGATGTGGAGGTTGCCATCCTGAGATGATACTCCTTACAGGAAAAATGTGATACCCTGGCTGGCAGCTACAGTTGTTGAAGGCTGCAGCTCCCTATCTACCCAGCAGTAACTCTGGTGGGAAATGAACCCACCTTATATGTGGCAAACAATATTAGGAGTTCCAGGTGAGATGCAATGCTAAGTATTTAAACAGCTTGATCTGGTTTGGTGTGGGTTGCTATTTAATTTCCTTGAGACCTAAAGCTAGAAGTGGGTACTAAGAGCTTTCATGGCCAGTAAAAGAGAGAAGTTTATCTTCATTTTGAGTTAAATTAAGATTTCCATAGAAACAGCATCTTTCTTAGCCTTTTTTCCCTGTAGATTTTTTCCCCCCTGTTTGTATATGTGAGAGTGCTGTACTCTGCTTATCTTTTTCCTGCAAAAAAAGGAAAGTTGAGAAAGGTTTTCTATACACACAAGTCTTACTGACTGAGTGCAACTTTTCTTGAAGGAGCACACATCACAGAAGGTTTCCATCCACATGGTAACTATCATTAGATGTTTAAGCCTGTCCAGTTGGCAGACACAAATCTGGACTTAGCAAGCCGTTTCCTGTTCCATTTCTGTCTTCTCAATCTCTCACAGGTGTCCCATGTGGAGTGAAAACATAATAGCATAAACATGTATTAAAAAAGAAGGAAAGGGTAGAGAAGATTACTGCCTTCACCTCTCTAGGGTAGTCCATAGCAATGGCAGGGTGTTATTGAGAGTCCTGCACACTCTCTGCTTCAGGCAACTTGTGGTGCTTAAGGTATGGAGCAAAACAGAGCAGGGTTTGGAGGTGCAAAAAAGTCACTGTGCCTGTGACTAGCAAGGTATTTCAATTTCTGATACTCCTCAGCTTCTGAAATAAGCACTGAACCACCTTGCGGGTTCAGGGCGGGGGACAGGCGGGTGGGAGGTGACTGCGAGCACCAGAGGGTGGACTTGGGGATCACGGGATCAGGGGGTGATCGCGTGTACGGGTAAAAGACACTTTGTGACACAGCATTAAATCGACATTCAGGGCAAGATACCATGCGTCCGTCTCTTTATGTCCCTGCATAGGGAGGTGCGCAGATGGACGGGCGCCTGAGTCTTGTTGCCTACCAAGAGGCGGCACACCTTTTGTCTAGCAAATTCACAACCATTTTACACACACTCACGATCATCTGCTTTTGAAACTAAATGTAGGAATCAATCCGTATTTTAAAGCAGATTAATCATAAATGGAGATTTTATTCATGTTGTGTTCAGTTAATCATTTCAATATGAAAATTTATTTAGTTTAGAAGAAAATATCTGGAGCCTACTTTGGCAGGTGAGGTGGTCACGTTTCCTAGAAGCATGAAGAAAGAAGGTGAAACACTAGACCCAGACCAGGTGGATTATATCCATCCACTGATTTCAGTAGGAGCAATATTTCATTCATGATCTTATTTCTGTAGCAATAAAAGCATTCATTACTTTGCTAAGCTTTATTTAAGTCATCTGAGAAAAAATTTTAACAGTGATATTTTTTGTACTATTTTTATGGAGATACTTGGGAATGAACTCATCATGGCTGTATTTCATTTGCCAGAATTCTTTTCTTAGGTATTTTGTAATTTCTCTAGCTAGCTCAAAGTTCAGGGAATACAGCTGGGACTTAAGTATATGTTCAGAAATCACTGAGAAAGCAGTATTTTACATGCAAATAAATTGTTTTACTCCCCAAATCCAATAAGCTTTTTTACAAAGATATTGTGTTCAACAGCTAAATGAAATATCTCCGTATAGGGCTCTGCACTCATTTAACTTTACTGCTTTCTAAACTGATCCATTGAAACCTCCTTCACTTCTCACAGCAGGCAGAGGCACAGAAAAAGCGGGGGTTTGCTGTGACAGTGTCAGGTAGTTGAAATCACAACACAGGATGATGCTTTACTTTCCGTGGGACAGGGAATTGGTCTTTAAAGCATGATGAGGAGTCCTTAAGTTAGCCTAGGGCTTCTTACTGCTGAGAACTGATTAGTTGAACAACTTCCTTGGCTATTTCTCTGCACTGCCCAATGTTTACTTAGAATCGAAGAAACAGGATTGCTCAGCAGTTGCAATTATTTAACTTACAGAATTTATTGCATTTGAAAACTGAAGTCAGTCAGATGATACTCTCTGGTGGGAACATGCAGTTACTTAGAAAGACATGCGAAATATTTAGGGTGAAGTAATTCATCTGGCATGGGGAACACTTTATCTCTGTTATTTAGTCCTTGATCTGTAACTGCACCGTGTTTCACAGGCACTTTTAGGGATTATTTTATTTGATTAGCAATATAGAATAAAACCTGAAAATGTTAAAAAGAAACCGGTGCTGAAAAGAGCCTGGTGCTGAAGCGTCATCCACCGTGGAAGCACATCTGAAACATGCAAGCAGTGTGACGGGCCATACTGTCAGAGTATGCAGGTGTAACAGCACTGGATTCAGAGGAGTAGCAGAGGGGAGAATTAGCCCAGGAAATTGCTATTAACGGCAAGATTAAACCATGCATTCAAGAAACTTTGTGTATTTGTCAGTGGCTGCTCTCCATCTGAGTTCAAAATTTAGGTCCTCAGACTTCCAGCTAACATTAGAGATCCTAAATTCTGTAGATACCCAGGGTTTTTTTTGTCTCCAAAGACCACTGTTGAATAGAGATCATTAAACCATGGTCAGAAGTAAGCCAACATCTCACTCATAAGCACCCTGGTGACATTTACCAAGTTGTCATTCTTTCATGTCTCATAGTCACCTAGATGTTGGCATTTTTAGAGCACATACATGAGAAAAGCCTTGCACACATAGGCCTGTGGGAGGTAAACTAGATGCTAAAATGTGACTGTAAAGCTGCTTTTTCCGAAGAGAGAGCTTCAGATGCCAGATACTTAAGTTTTTCATATGAGATGTTCCCTGAAGTAGGTTCTGCAATACAGGACTCTCTCTCTTTTTTTTTTTTTTTTTTTTTTTTTTGTTTATTCCATTGGAATATAGTCATATTTAATAACATCTTTCTCTTTCAATACTGACTTATGGAATAATTTCAACAGGAGAAATTGAGAGAAACTCAGCTATGAGTAGGCTATATTGCAAGGCTAGAGAGATTACAAGGAACATGTGGATTTATAATCTCTGAACAGGGGAAGGAACTGACTGTGGGTCTTCACATCTAGGTAACGGCTGTAACCATTGAGCTGATGGATGAAACAGTAGGAGTAATATTATTTAGTACAGACCTTCCTCCAAGGAAAGATTCAGAGTGGGGACTCCTAACTGGAATGATAGGCCGGTACACTGATGAGACTGAATTGAGTCCCACTGGCCCACTTGCAGCCCACTTTTTACTCACTTCCTTAAATATTAGCTTTGATGGATCCTATTTGCTGGTAATTAACCTTCCTTATGTACAATTTATGGGCATTAAGAATGTCATGGGAGGTTGTGGGTTTCTACATTTGAACTGACAAGGCTGAATAAGTATGCTTGAATTAATTTTTTCTTTTCTTTTGTGAATCATCTTTTAACTAATAATGAGGATTTTGAACATAGCTGAATCTCTCCTGTACGCCTCAGAGCTTCTGCTGGCACCCAGACAAGCACACGTTGTGGTATCTGCCCTCCCATCAGAAGGCTGGGACATGCAGACTCCCCCAGCAGCAACACTTAGAGTGCTCCATCACTTCCTTGGCCAGTGGTTGTAATGTGTTTATGTCGTCTCTCTAGAAACTATCTAAATCAACTTCTAAATGTTCCCAAATTCTTTTCCCTGGGGAGTAGAAATCCGATGATGGCTCTGAAAGGCAAGCCTCCCACGCGATGCTGTATGTCAGCCTGCCACAGGGACCTTCTGCCAGAAATATTTCTTGCTTGTTTGTCTTAAGGCTTTATGTGGGCTTTTTGCAGCTTGAAATAATGTTTTTTACCAGTTCTTGTAGAACATCCCTTTGAATGTTTATTTATCTGTTCAGTACAACAAAGAGATCTGGGGTTAAATGCTACAAATAAAAAGGAGATTGAACTAACATGCACAGAGGTGCAGCTAATATCTCTAAGTAAATGCCATGTTCACAGGACTCTGGGTGAAATGACATTAACCACAAGTGTGTTGTTTCTCTCATGTCTTCCCAATCATTCACTGTTCCTTTCTACCTTCAAATTCTCCCTCTCCTCTCATTCTCGCTCGTAGTGACTCTGTAGCCGGGCAGAGGCTTTTCATCGTACAGGCGTACCCTCAGCAGAATTTCCTCAGGTGGGCTATTTACAGATAAAATTAGATAAAAGAACAATTTTAACTTACCTTACTGAAGCATTTCCCTCCCTTTCTTTGTAATTCTTCTGAAACAAGCATGCAAGAGGTTGGAGTGAAGAGGGAGCAAGAAAACATCCTGTTACCTGTCCATCCTTGGGGTATTTCTTGAGATACTAGATGCAGTTACTCATAAAATCAACAGCTGATGAAATAGAAAATGTCAGCTATGTCTGGGAAAAGACTCAGACAGAAGCTCAAGTGCTATTCTAAATATTTAAGCCATCCAATTCAGTAGAGATCAAAATGGTTCAAAACAGTTCCTTGCCTTATTAAACAGTTCCTTGCATTAAGTCACTGAGTCACTAATTTCCTCCTCATCAGGAAAGCAACTCCTGTGTAAAAGACAAGTGAACTCAGAAAATTCGCTAAAAGATGAATCTGTACTAGTATTTCACTGACGATATTGTACAAGTCATCCCATGACCCATCCAGCTGACCAGTGCCAATGTGTAGCAAGTAAGGATCTTTTCACAGCAATAACATGGTAGCAGCTGGTGTGAGAGGCCAAAAACACTCAGCTCATATTTTTAAGCAACTAAGCCTTGTTGGGTGCATTCATTACAGCCTAACAGTGTGCTCTCTCCTCTGCTAAATGGTAGACAAAATTAGTCACCCACTATATGGCATTAACAGATCATGATCAAGGCTTATCATAAATTTTCAAGGATATGAAATATTAATTTATTGAGATTACCTGCATATGAGCCAAATATCCCTCACATGAAAAAAAAAAAGGGATTACATTTGTCTGTACAAAAATAACCTCAAAGGCTCTGGGAGCTCTGAAGATAAACTCCTTGGTATTTCTAACAGGCTGGAAGTAGAGGATGAAAATATTTCTCCCTTAGTATAATTAGAATCTTGTTTTTTTGAACTCCCTTTTCAAGCTGCCGTGCCTCAGGATCCAGTAAATGTGGGCTTCAGTTGCATGGCACACTGCCTGTGGAGCACGTAGGGAAGGTGTCTTCTCATCAGGTTTTGGCGAGTGTGAAGCAGGGATGGAGGGGACACTGCAGCAACTGGGGCCAGCGCTCACCACGCTTCTTTGGGAAGCAGCACGTCTCATGGAGTTCCTGCTCTGGAAAGGAAGAATACTGCCCAGCACAGCACTTCTGGAAGATCTCCAAGTCCCTGCAAGCTGACAGGGAGGCACAACACAAGAAACTGTATGCATATCATGGGAAACTGGACAGCTAAATACTTGTGAGGTTCTTGCCGTATTACAATGTAGAGGTTGGGTCTGACAGAAAACTGGCTTACCTGGAAGATGAGGGAATTTGTGCTTTGCAGTAGTTCAGCATTTATCAAGAATCATGTCTGACTGTAATGAGCAATGAGATAAATCTGCTTTTTAAATTATTTTCAAAATGGATTCAATTTTGTATTTTTTAAAAACTTCTCAGTCAAGTTTATTACGCATAATTTCCCATTCTGTTTTCCAGTAATTAATGAAATGGTATCTCATTTCATTGTGGAATATGTCAGCTCTGTGTGCAATTGGAACTTGAATGAAATAATAGGAGGAATTATATCAGGGTTGGGATAAGTTCTGCTCCATAGTGGAAATTCAGATTGTGCGGTTGACCCGCAGTGCCACGTGACTGGCCCGTCCAAATCCAGCCCAGCATGATCCAAAAGTTGTTTCTAATAACACATAAGGTGATCACTTCCTCAGCACAGTCTGCTGCCAAACCCCAGTGGAACGGAAATGGTACCACAGGGCTGGGCTTCACAGCACTGTGACAGCAGGATCTGGAAAATCTGGTGGAGATCTGTTTCTAAAAGTGAATTTATCCCTCTTCTGAGACATAAAAATGGTTTCTCAAAAACCTTAATGAAAAAGAATGGCTTTACAGAAGAAAAAGTTGTATTTCTGAGACCATACATTACATATATTTGAGTCATAAAAATCAAAAGAAAAAAAGATAATGGACAGTCCTCAGGACAATTCAAAGGACTTTTTGAACTTGGAAAGAAAACTTTGTTTCAATACCAAAAGAATTTAGAATTTTTCCTGGTTGTTAATTTTTAAGAACATTTCCTGGTTTAATTGGCACTGCTAACTGGTTTTCATTTTTTACCAAACGTGTGGGAAGAGTTGTTAAGTAGTGTCTATCAATAATAAAAGGCAATAAAGTATGTGCTGAGTTACACAGGGTACAACAGTGCAAAGCACAGCTTTTGGGGGAAGCAAACTAATGGAGCAAATCTAGTGTGATTTTCTGAAAGACGTTGTCATCATATTTGGTTGCGGTAGGGCATGCCTGAAATGAAAACTGCTGAAGCAAATGGAAAAGTCAAATTAGCTAAGAAGGTTTTAAAGCCAAATTCTATGGTACAAAGTTAGTCTTTATTCAACTGAAATTCCCAAGAATTCAGTAGAGTATTGCCTGGAAAAAGGCTGGAAGGTTAGACTTCTGGATAATAATAAGAATGGTATGGAATTAGTTTTATGGAACATCATAAAATAGTTGGCTATAAAACCAGAGGTGCATAATAAAAGCAAACTGCAAACACTCTATAAACCAATCTTTCTATTTTGACTTTGGGGAAAATGTGACTTAGGAAGTAAAGGAACCATTTATGTTTCTTCCAAATACCTCTAACTAGCCAGTATTTTATGTAGTAAACTAAGCAGGAGACAATAGATTCTTTCACACTACAATATATTAACAACTCATAGTTTGAAAAAATAAATGCTTACTCCTAAGATCACGACTTCACAGGAACAGCCTTTTTAATCTTCTGGGATCACTTTATATGATTAGAAAAAGGAATCCAAGGAAGTCACTATGCTTATACATTTCTCACTATAATTTGTGTTCTATACATCTCTCTTTTAGATGACAAACATCCAGGGACCAGGTCTTTTGAAAAACATCAAATAAGTTGTTCATCTAAGTAAAAAAAGAATAGTCTTGTGCAACAAGAGGAACTACTGAGCAGACAAAAATTTGCAAAAATAGTATGGCTATTTCTGTAGCTTGTAAAAATTGGTGGGATTTTATTATTTTTAAACACTTTTGAGATATGAAAATGGGTCAAAGATATGTGACAAGACTCCCACCTGTGTCTGCCTATGTCAAATATTGCTGCAGTATCTGCTGTTTCCATTATACCAGATTCCAAACCTAAGTGTTTGAAGGAAAAGAATCCAAATATTCAACATAGAGCAGACAAAAAGTATGTAAGAATACTAAATATAAAATAAAATTGTATTGACATAGAAGCTTGAAATAGAAAACACTTGGCTAAATAAACTAAGGGTATGTCCATCTTTCTTTCCGCAGAAAGAACAACTTTGCCTTGCTTGTATTGTGATCTGGCTGGATGTGACTGTACTAGTGCTAAAACCAATAACCTATCTGAGAGGCTGGTTTTCTTGGGATTCGGTACCAGAATTACCCAAAGTGAGGTTTGTCTTCTACCACAGTCTTTCTGCTCTATTTTAGGCAAATCAGTTAGGTGCTCTAGGATCTAATTTGCAAATAACTTTCACTAACTTTGTGAGAGCTACATGTCTACTTGTCTCTCAGAAGATGGCTCCTCTTTCCTACTCTGTACAATGATCATGAAAGGACCTCCATTGTTCACAGGGGAGCACAAGTAGAACTGACAATGTGTCACCTGCGAGACTGTGCCTTGAGGTTTAGCCATGTGCTGGGTATGGAAATGTCTCCAGTTTTCCTGTGGATAGGATTTCTTTCCTCATGTGTAATGTCAATCAAATGCAACTTTACTACATTTTCAAAGTCAGTTCAGGCCAGCAGCAGCTTTGGTGCTTTCACACAAGGCTGAGACTGGGCTGGTAACTGACTCCAGGCAGAAAGACCTGGAGGCACAACCCAGAGACAGGTGAGATGGCTCTGCAGGAATTTGTGCACCTGCAGAAGCTGAAAAATTTTCTTTATCTTCACTTATCCACTGAAACTCAGCCCCAAAGCCCCAGATAAACAGAACCCATCTGCAGATCAAACATGCCTAATAACCTCACTCATGGTGGACATATGAGCACCCTGAGAGGACTCCTAGCCCTTGTAGATCTTCAAATGATGTAACACTTTTTTGCCTGTATTTTGTTACAGTCTCCTCAGTCAAATGATCGTGCTGATTTTCCATCTGCCAAGACTCCAATATTTCTCATTGATATGAGAAGTATATACAAACAAGGTATACATGAAATCTCTGACTGCGTTTAGTCACAGCATGACAAAAGGAACAATCTTTCTGTTGAGAAATATCAGTCTGAGTGAGACTCACTGTTCAGTGAGAACATACTTCTTCTCACACTTTATAGGGGAGAAAAAAATGAAAGCATTTTGCTTCCTTACATTCAATATATGTTGGTTGAATTTGATTATTCTTATACCTCTTTCAGTAAAAACGATACATCCAAAATGCAATTGATTATTGCAAGACTAGTCTTTCATTAAAAACCTGATATTTCTACTTTTATTTTTGTTCCATCCCAGCAGTGGAAGAAAATATTTGGAACTTCAGTGCTCCTATTGCTTCCGGAATGTGTTCTTGGAAGTCAAGAAGTTCCTTACTGGGCAGCTTCTATAGGACAAATTCCTTCAGTTTGTGATTTACTCTTGTGTTGGTCATTCTCAATCATCAATGCACTCATGAACCCCTCTGCTGTTTTATTAGCGTGACTGGATCCACATGAACCCAAATCTCTGGCCTTTCCCATAATCTCCTACAAGGCCACCCTGTAAGAGCTTTCTGATTCAGCTCATGTGCAGGGAACCAATGCAAGAACCCTTACACAATACATAAGGTGTAAATGTCTATGTGTTTTCCCATACTAATCTCCACCCATCCCAGCCGCTAATCAAGTGTTAGGTGTTGTCAGTCATGGGTAAATGGGTAGATTATTCGTCTTCCTTGTCTTTACTTGTCTCCCAGGCAACAAGCAGGACCCGAGGTAATGGCCACAAGTTGTACCAGAGGAGGTTTAGGTTGGACGTGAGGAAAAACTTTTTCTCCCAAAGAGTGGTCAGACACTGGAATGGCCTGCCCAGGGAGGTGGTGGAGTCGCCGTCCCTGGCAGTGTTCAAGAGGCGGCTTGATGAGGAGCTACAAGATATGGTTTAGTAGCTCTGGCAGCAATGGTAGTGGGAAGACGGTTGGACTAGATGATCTTATAGGTCCCATCCAACCATGTGATTCTATGATTCTGCTATAGCATTTATATCTTTTTTCACAGTCAATGGGAAAATTTATTTCTCAGAAACTGATTGTGTTCCCTACAGATCTTCAAAATAAAGAAGGTAATGAAGAACATAGCTAGCATCTAAATTCTCTTTTGGATTCAACTTTGCAAAATAATTGAGAAATAATTTCCACTTGTATCATAGTCTCTGAGAAAAAAATGTTAGCAAAATTCAAGCAGTCAGTACCAGAAAATAAAGTCCTTCCTGTTCGTTGATGACAAGGATTAATTCAGTGCAGCAGCATCTCCATTAGCTGAAAGGACTGAGAATGTGGTTGCAATGACAGAGACCTTGACAAATACCAAACACTTATCTCAGTCACATTTCTGAGATTTTATGACATGACTGCAGAGTCTGCCATAAACAGTAAAAAAAACAAACCAAAACAAAACAAAAAACACTTAAGGAAAAAATATATTAAAATAAGATATTAAAAAGAGCCTGTTTATCCTGATTGATCTTTCTGAAATATTTTAAGTTAATTGTATCATTATTAATAGATGTATATGATATGAAATTCAGCTTCAGATCCTGCCAAAACTATCATCCTTACTTTACACTGCTTTGTGGCCTCTTGACACACTCCTAGGGGTATTAGTGGGTGAGAAGCTCAACATGAGCTAGCAATGTGCACTTGCAGCCCAGAAAGCAAATCACATCCTGGGCTGCATCAAAAGGACCATGGCCAGCAGGTCGAGGGAGGTTATTCTCCCCCTCTACTCTGCCCTGGTGTGACCCCACCTGGAGTACTGTGTCCAGTTCTGGAGCCCCCAACATCAGAAGGACATGGACCAGCTGGAGAGGGTCCAGAGGAGGGCCACGAAGATGATCAGAGGGCTGGAGCACCTCTCCTATGAAGACAGGCCGAGAGTTGGGGCTGTTCAGCCTGGAGAGGAGAAGGCTCCAGGGATCTTATAATGGTTTTCCAGTACCTAAAGGGGGCTTATAGGAAAGATGGGGAGTAACTCTTCAGTAGGGCCTGTTGTGATAGGACGAGGGGTAATGGTCTTAAAATAGAAGGAGGTAGATTTAGACATAATATAAGGAAAAAATGTTTTACACTGAGTGGTGAAGCACTGGAACAGGTTGCCCAGAGAGGTGGTGAATGCCCCATCCCTGGGAACATTCAAGGCCAGGTTGGGCGGGGCTCTGAGCAACCTGATCTGGTTGGAGATGTCCCTGCTCCTTGCGGGTGGGTTGGACTAGATGACCCTTAAAGGTCCCTTCCAACCCTAACCATTCTATGATCCTATGACATGTTGTAGCTCTCTTAGCTGAGCTGATAGACCAATCTCTCTGTTTTCTTTCTTTTTCACTTACACAAATACTTACACATGGCATAAGCTATTGAACTTTTGATTGAATTTTAGTGCTCATGAAGAGGCTACATGACAGCTTTCGGGTCTTTTAAAATCTACATACTGTTTAGCCTACTGTGCTTAGGGCTGCCAGTTTGATGCACCTAAAATTCCAATATTCTTCAAACAAAGAAATCTGTTCTCTGTCTCAGACTACAAGTTCTTTCCATATTGTGCATCAAGTAACCTTGGAGAGCAAAAACGTTCTGGTCTTGGGTCTTACAGGAACTGGAAGCAGCAAGTGAAAGGCTGTGTATCACAGGAATCCAAACTATTCAGTATGTCAACATTATTTGAAGAGCCACGTGTGCGTCATGTTCTTGTTTGCAAGCTAATTAGATTACTTGTTTTGAAAGATGGATTAATGAATTAATCACAGGGTGCGGTGGATATTTTTTCTTAATGTTCTGACACTGATTTAATATGAAGGGATTATTTTCTCTACATATGATTCATTTCAGAACTGGAAAACACAGAAACTAGAAATGTGAAAATGATAACTGTGTTAAAAAATGAAAATTATAATTGCTGCCATTTTTGGCAGAGCAAGCTTTCTTTTATGTTATCTGAAGCTGTAGACAGTACCAGCAACTGTGGAAAGAGGGAATGGTATGAGAGCTTTCTAGTTGGTAAATCAGAGCTCGATGCAAAAGGGTGTGGTTCTGATTGCACAAAATGCCAGACCGGTTTCTGGTTTGCAAAACTGAAACCAGGGGTGGTTCACATCTTGATACCTTCTGATACTGCAGCATTTATGGAAATTCTACTTTTTTTTCTTTATTCAAATTAATTAAGTTTTAGGCAACTCCTAACATTACAAATTCGCTGACCCAAATTTATTGACTCAAAGGCAGAAGGTAGCAGAGATTGGGATCTGGTCCTAGATACTGCGTAGAAGGAGACACTCATTTCTGGCCAATTCACTAAGTCCCTTCCACTTTTTTTTCCCGTTTTTCAGCTTTCCTGTTCTGGACAGCTGCCCACTTAATGGGACAGATTCTGCAGATCCTTTTCTTGGCCACCTAGCCCACTGAGCACTGCATGGTTGGATCCTGGCACTTGGCACACAAGAATGGGAAGAGTCTCAACATTCAGCAGTGCCAAAGTGTGCGATTATGAGCAGGACAATTTGCATGAACCGTAAACCATCTGCTCTTCAATCATTTTGAAAACGAGAGGTGGAGCAAGATTTTCAAAGATATTTACCTCAATAAATAGAGATAGAGATAAATGTCCAAGAACAGAGATAAAGTGCCCTAGACACTTTTTTTAAGAGCCTGGGAAATTCCCACTCTATCAACAGGACTTAGGCAGCTAGACACTTATTAAAATCCCACAAATATCAAACACCCTTGTGAATGTGGTCTTTCTTCCCTGATCCCTTCTGTTCTCAACTTCAACTCTACAAACACCCTCTGTAGGGATAGAGAGTGTGCAGTTCCTTCCCCAACAATCTCCTTTTTTACTACTTCGTTACTAAAACTGAGGAAATGAAAGAGACCAAAGCACAGACTGAAAAATCTGCATTACTAGCAAAGAGGACAGTGTACAGACCAAACATATCCGATAAGGTCTCTCTGAGACAAGACAGAGTTCCCACATCTGTTGATTAGGGAAAAAAAAAAAACATTTTTCTTGAATGTTGACTGAGTGTTAAAAGAAAATTTAGCTGACAAAACACACAGAAAGACTGAGTCCTAATCATGTTTTGGAGTGTGACTATACAAGTGTCTGTAAGAGAATAGGAATAGATTTGGCAAGGGGGAATAAATGCTACCATTGCTAGGTATGTATTTATTTATGTATCACAATTTCTCTTCACATCTGCTTAGTTTGAATGCAACACTATAGAGGAAGAGATATCACAGTCATTCAGTAGTTGCAAAAATCTTGGAGTTGTGCTTTGGTGCTCTTTGTGGACCACTTACTCCAGTGCTGCTGAGATTTATTGCATCAGCTGGACAAAAAAAATAGTAATTATTTCATGGTTTTGGATGTTTGAAGGAGAAAAATACTACTTTCAGGCTGTTGCTGAGTACAGTGATGCATTTCAAAGCTCTGTTAATACTGTATGCTCCCACCTGAGAGGCCAGATAGCTGAATTTTTTAATTTCTTTCACTTTTAGTACATTAGCTGGTGTATGACAGTGCTGCAATATGACCATGTGGCCAACAAGTTTACCACATAGTGCTCAAAGGATGTAAATCAGTATTGTTCCTTAGAACAAAATGTGCTGCTTTGACCATAGAGCATAGAATAGGGAAAAGGCAGTGGATAGATTTGCTGGAAGGGGTGAGGAAGGAGGGCTCTGCCCCCAGCCTCAGCACCCCAGCAGGCCAGGTCCAGTGGTGGGAGCCCCCGTGCTCACCCCCACTCTCCCCAGAGCCACCTCCCCATTTCCACCCGGAGTGATGCACCCAGTGCTGCCGTCCCTCCCCATGCCCTGCTCCTCTTACTCTGTAACTCTCAGCCTATGTCCCTAGCGCAGAGCTGCCCATAGCTCTTGCACAGCACTGGGACAGACATCCTTCCCAAATCAAAGCAAAGATCCCAGCACGGACTGTGACTTGCACTGGGAATAGGGATTTTCCCAGGTAACGGCAATGGGAAGTGCCCGGGGTGCCCAGAAGGCTGGGCTTATTTTTTGTGTCATGTTCTCAGAAAACTTATTTGCATTTCCAGCATTATGTTAGTCCTCACTTAAGACAGTCACTCATACTCATAGGAAAATTTGGGTTGAAAGGTCATCTGGTCCAGTCCTGGCACCAAGGGAATGGTGAGGTCCGGTGTTCCCCAGCTGTTGCAGGAGCACTGTGAGGGCAGAGGCTGCTCACAAGGGCATTGCAGGAAGGAGTGCAGTGAGTCAGAGAAAGCTCTCCCCTCCTCCTTTCAGCCTAAGATCCCCCAGCCAGGGAATAAACATCGCTGCATAACTCAAAAATATCTCTCATGACCAGGAGGGAAGCTGCAAAAGGTGTGAATATTTTATTTTCCTCTGACGTATCTTTCTCAAGTGCTTAAGATATGCCCTACCTCTTTCCTCTCCAAGGAGCCATCTGAGCTGTTTCTCAGTGGTTTCTTCACGGGGCCAAGGGATTCAGCAGTAAACAGTTTGAGGGCGTTTTGTGGGTGTGAGGTCCAAAGTCTCACCCTCTGCAACTGAGACTAAACACGCTCCTCTCTGGTGCCTTTTGGGCTGAAATAAGAAAGCAATAAACTCAGAAAACAGAAAACAAAATGATGTTTTTAAAGAAGAAAACCTCAATCTTAAATGCTGCTGAGTACTCGCTGTCACATTCAATGGCATAATTCTGTCTGTTGGGGATAGAAATATTAACTACAGGTGTCTGTTCAAAAACAAGGCAATAAAGGGTTGGATGATTCTCTGCCAGCTCCATTGCAATAGGTTTGGAAAGAGCTTCTTTATTGTATATCTGGAGATGAAGAGCAGCTTTTCATCAGCATAACTGCAGAGTACAGTCTGTAATCTGTTTTTGGTCTCAGTTTTAAAAAGAAAATACAAAATTGAAAAAAAAAAAAGTGAGTTTTACTTCAGCAGCACATTTTCTTTCCAAGGGTGTTTGTAGGTTTAAATAGTTATATGAGAATTAGAATTTATTGCAATTCATACTGTACAGTTTTACCACAGCTTAGATTAATTCATACTACAGCAATGCAAAATTTATATTATGGGATCAGTTAAGGAACTCAGTTTTTCTGCCAGTACAAAAGTGACACTTAGAATAGGTATCTACTAAAGTATAATATATCAGAAGGAAGAATATCTAACTATGTGATTACTTTATACCAAACTAAGGAGATTTTTAAAAATTCCTTCTTCAGTATAAATCAATCTTTATTTATCTGAATATTACTTTAGATTTTAAAAGAAGAGAGTCTTGAGAAAGTTGGAAGAAACAATTCCTGATAAAACCTAATCAAGGAAATGCCTTTAATATTAAACCAGATATTTTCTAAAGGTTTTTATGTAATAGGCTTCATAGCACTTTTGATCCTGTCCGTATTTGGAGACATATTGGAGTAAAGAAATGAGTTAGTGTTTCCTTTCCCACCCGAGAAAGGAACCTATTTCCCCAGCAGAGCACGCAATCACTCACACTGTATATCCAGCAACCATGTAGACACTGAAATAAAGGTCAGAAATTTTTTGCTTGGCTTTTGTTGTGTGATGAATATTGAGGAAGAAGAGCTCGGGTAAAGCAGACACACGTGCTGCTGCGGGAGAACGCTGCTCCATGCAAGATCACATTTGTGCACTTCAAGGAGGTTATCAGCGGGCTTGGACTCACTCCAGGTCCTGTGGGAATCATGGTGGAGTCCCTCCAGCTGGCGCAGGGGGAGCTGGACGGCCTCCCTGTGCTCCAGTGCAGCACTCTGAATCCATGAGAGAGCAGTAAATTCTATTTGTCATCATGGTTTTTCTCATCAGAATTCCTTGCCACTTTTAGGGAGTTAAAAAAGGGAAAAAAGTCTTGCTAGTCTCACTACTTTCTACTGGCAGCTTTTTTATAAAGCATTCTTTTTTAACAACAGTAAAACTCGAGGTTTCTACTTGTTGAAAACTACTGTGATGATGGAAAGCTTTTTTTCTGGTTTGATAATGAGGTATATTTTTCACTCTTCACTCTCTTGACTCTTTAAATACTTTTATTAGTATAATCTGTCCTCTTTATCCTGCTTCCCACACACAGGGAAAAATAGCCCATAGAGAATAGGGTTCGTATGCATTTATCATTTATTATGAGTTTTATTATTGCATTTCATACTAATCTTTAAAAAATCTAATCATGCATTGCCCTTTTAGAAAAGATGCTGCACATTTGCTAAGTGAGTAGTACCTTAGGTCCAAGAAAGCTCTCTGAGCAAAAATGTTGCAATTCAGCTGGCAGAGATAAGAAAGAATTTAACCTGTAGTTAAATCACTAAAGCCTTTAATGAGGAGGTATCTCGCTAGCATGAGAAAAAATGAGGCTTAATATCACTGCATGCTCACCAGCTTGAAGCTTGGCCCCACCATGTAAGACAGTGTGATGTACTTTAAGTCCAAATTGCATTTAAAACCCTTCACACAAACGCAGTTAGGCACCCAACCAGCTGTGTCTGGAAGAGCATCCAGTTTGTACATATTCATCTGAGCGAACAGTCAGTGCTGCCAGTACAAAGGAAGCCTTCATTAAAAGCGACTTGTTTTATTCCGACATAATAGATACAATGTTTTACATTTAATAAATTAGTCTTTAACTTGCCTGAACTATCTCTCTTCTATGAATAGTTCAGATATTAGCTGGGAATGCTCATTTCTCTGGCACTTATTTAGAAATCACAGTCTGTGATCACATCAATACCTCAAACAGCATACTTTTACATGTCCTGTTTACACAGAATTTTTAATATCATAGCTGCTCAGTAGGCTTTATATATTATGATTAACATCCCTTCTCCTCAGCAATTATTAATTAATTATTTAATTAATTAATTATAATTATAGGCATTACTATAAAGGACCACTATACACTGAAAAATTGGGCTCACTTCAGCAGAAGCGAGTATCTCTGTGCTGATTATCACTAGTCACAGTTATGCATAGTAATAAAAAGCTTTCTAGAAAGATAAGGAAGCAGATTTTGCTTTCAATAACACTGATGTAAATGCATAATGATTCTGGCTCATCTGCGATATGGTTCTTCCAGATTCGCGTCACCACAGCTGGACTGCGTGTATCCGGTAGAACAGATTTCTTGTCGCTGCCTGGATCTGGAACATCTTCCCTCAGCACTACAGCTGACTTCAGGCTTAGGGAAAAAACGTTCCACCTGTGAGCTGAGACACAAGTTCAGTGTTTTTGGGGGTTTTTGGTTTTTTTTTTATGTGGCCCATTGTGTCCCATAAATGATTTAAAAAAAAAAAAAAAAGTTCCCTGTTTTCCACCTCCTCAGCTGACGAGAAGCACCAGAGGAATGGGGACACTTCCGGCAGTCAGAAATCTGACTCCAGGGATACAAGGCAAACTCATCGCCTTTTTGCTTCTAAAGTATGGAATTGTGAGAAAGGAATTTATTGGAGCTAGTCACTGTTAAAATGAGATATGGTGACATTTTGCTTGACATTATTTAGCTTATCAATAAAAAAAAAATTACATTTCCACACAGATTTTTTTGTTTTCTCTTTTTGATACTTAAGATTCCACTGAAATACAAAGATGAAGCCACTTTCCTACTCTTGAAATACTTTACAAAGCAATTCCCTTGAATGTTGCCACAGACTACAGATGAAGAATCAGCACAGATTTTCATTTTTATAGAGTCTTTGTTAGAGTTCTTCACCAGATATAACTAAGAAAAGAACTGGAATTATGGGGTGCAATGGAAAGTTAGAGTACAGTGATGTTATTTGCAATGGAATTTAGTCAAATCTGCTTATTTCAGCAACCCTTGTTCAGCAGCAGGTATGACTGTCCCATGCAGATCACTACGCACGAGTTTCAGCGGCACTTTGCCTATGCAAGACAAGATGAACCTAACCAATTATAATCACGCCTTCCCTCCTCTGCAGTAGAAATTTGCACTGTGACACACGATACCAGCTGCTGGACACTGGCTACTATAATAAAAGTTAATTTACAGGATGGTATGGGCTGCGTTAATTTTCAACATGGCAAAATGCTAACAGTTGACCCAACCTTGGGCCAGTGTTGTTTCATCAGCAAACTTGAAAAGGAAGTCAGTCATGAGTCATATAAAATGCTGCAGATGATAGAGAATTATTTAGATTAGTCAAAGCCACAGGAGTCTGGAGGGATATTAGACTAACTTAACAAGAAGCAAAACAGCACAGTGGCAGCTGAAATTCTCTAGGTAAAAAAAGACATTAAGGCATTCACCTGGAAAACAGGTAGAAATTTTACAAAGTGGAATAGCTTCACTAAGGGACTGAAAGAAACTTCCATGGCCTCCCTCCTTTCTCCTCCCTCCCCAGTCCTCCAGAATACTCTACAGCCTGCTCACTAGGAAACCCTGCAAGAATTATAGATTATTTCAGTTAAATTTCTATGTGATATCAGGTAGATACAGGATCAAAAAACGAGCATCTGATATTTTGCTGAATACCCTAGCGGTAAGCCCTTGGACTTTGAATTATGCTTTCATGCAAGAAAGGAAGGAGCATGTGGAGCAGCCACATTGCAAAGGGCTGCAGTGGCCACTGCAGCATCCTGGATGGAGCCCGGTCCATCAAGACAGCTCTCACTGAGCCACTGAGGGGCATAAACAGAAGGTTATCAAACTCTTGGATCCCTTTTAGGATTTTACTTGTGTTTTGCATTCCCCAGCATATGTTATGGTATGTTAACAGGCACACAATTCTGAAACTAAGACAGAGATGCTCTCAGATGTTGGGCTTCCTTTAAATTCCAGGTCCTCTTTGGTACCCCACCCCAAGATACTCTTACATTAAAAGCCAAAGACCCAGAGAGGCGAGGAGTAATAGTCCATTTCTCAAACATGTTACCAGAGATTACACCCCACAGTGATGCTGTTAAAAGATGGCCATCCTCTACAGTTAAAAACGGTGTTTAAATCGAACTTTGTCTTCTAAAACAGGCCTGTTTTTTTAAGCCATTTTTTTTTAAAGCCATGTTAAGCTGCAACTAATACAGCTGAGGTCCCCAAAATGATAGTGCCAGGTATGAAAAAATATTCAGAAGGACACTCCGGGCTGCTGCTCCCAGCAGCACGGCCAAAATTCACAGCCTGCAGGAAGGGACACAGGCAGCATCCATGGGTAGCATGCCCTGCCTCCCCCAGGGAAGTTAGACTGTCACCATATCTGCATGAAGGCTGGTTACCAGAGAAGAGGCCAATACTCAAAACTGTGTCACTAGTTACCTGCAATTTTCAGTCACAGTGCATTCTCATTGGTCTGCACCAAGTGACAGATTAACTGAAATAAGGTTTTTTGAAAGCAAGAACAAGAAATGGAGTGGTAGAAACACTATGGGAAGCACAGCTTACTGCTTTAATTGAAAATCCAGCGGTGAGAGAAAAATCAGTAAGAAAAACAAATCTTGTCTAGTTTTCCCATCATGTTCCCTCTCTGAAATGAGGATAAAGCACACACCTGACATCTTCCAGCTGAAAGCCAATGTCATTTCAAGCAAATAGGCTGCTACCCACACAAAAGCTCTTCAGGTAGTGCAGCATCAAACAGGAGACCCAACAGCAGACAATCGGCTTAACTAAGCACCCCTTTGAGAGCAGCTCTTCAGGGAGAGCCAGCTGAGCCGTAAAAACTGCTGGGGATGAATGACATCAGTGCAATTTACTGGCTTTCTTCAAATAAAGACCTCAGCGTAAGGAAATAATTTAAGAGACAACTAAACTCTGCTAGAGTCATAATTAGTAAATAATAGGTTCCATTACACATATTGGTGTATGCAACTAATTCAGGTTAATGAAGAGAAGCACGTGACAGAACAAGCTCTCTTTTTTTCCCAAAAAAAATTTTTATTAACATTACTTATGAACTAATATTTAGAAAATATTCTAGGTGAAATTAACTGAAATTCAGACATGGCTCAAATACAAAACATAAAAGAAGGTGCACTAATATTGCCATAGGCATAATCTACCACAAGAAATACAATAGTGCCTCAAAAGAGGGATTATATGAGATTCACAGAAGATTCTGCTTTTCTGCTTTAACAGCCACTGCATAAACACAAATATCAAGATCCTCAGCAGATGTAGTCAGTGTAGCTCCATAAAAATCAATTAAAATATGCTAATTTGTGCCATATGAGGATCTCGAGTGTAACTTAGCAGAAATTTCAAATGTAGAAGTAATGGCTACATTTTCATTTTAATAGTCAACTAGCTTATTCATTGCCTTTGTCAGAATGTTTATCAAAGTTTCCCTGTTTCCAGTTTTCTCTTGTGGGTTGAGCCAGATTTAAATTTATACTTCTTTTACTGTTATGAATGCTTCTGAAAGCCTTGACTATGAACATAACTGTAAAGGACAATCTACTTAAATCATAGTGATGTAGTATATAAAATGGCACTTCTGAAACGTTCCTTTACTTTAGCAAGCAGAGGATGCCAAAAATAAATCCATGGTAAAGATTTAGCTTTGTACTCTCCTTAGTTATACTAAGAGACAATTAATTTTTCAAATCTTAATTGATTTGTACCAAATGAAATATTCTCCCAAGGCAGTAGTAACATTCCCCCATAAAAACATGGAAATCTAAATACATGGCTTTGCCAAAGTATTACTGCAAAGACAACAGAGCAGAAGAACCAAATTTAGGTTCATTCTTCTTCTATTAAATGCAGTTCTTTATAAAAGTTGGAAATAAAAAGCAGTTCTGAAAGACAGAACTATATCGGTGTATAAAACCGTGTGGAAACTATCTTACAAAAGAAGAAAGTGGAATCAAAAGAAGGTGTTTCAAATATCCAAGTGCAAACCAGCTTTAAGACTTCTGGTTATACGTGTTGAGGTTTTTTAATCAGTTTTCTCATCATTTTTCTGCGGAATATATTCATTGGCTTGTTGATTCTTGGTTTCTGAGTCCCTGCTAAGAAAATAAAGGAAGCAGTTAGGAAAACAGTATGACAAAACTGTTAGTACTCTTCATTGTTTAGAGTGGAATTTTTTTGTATTATGCTGTTTGAGCAGTTGATCCAATAATAACAAACATATCAGAAACTGTAAAATGTGTTCTGGACTCCCTATTCTCACAGACTGCAATGTGTCCACCTTTGGCACTGGAATCCTACTTTGCTGCTCTTTTCCTGAGCAAGCATCAAAGTCTTTTCTAGCTGCCCTGCAGTGACAGCAGAATGGAAGTAAACATACTGCTCTAGCTGAAAAATAAATACATAAATAAAAGAACTATTACTACATTTCTCTGAACAACACTGGGGCAAAGTCTAAAAAGTCTAAAATATAATCAGTGCTTGTGGGAGATGAAAACATAAAATTATTTGCGTTTCTGCACAAAACTGGGTTTCACACAGAAGCCGCAAAGTGGCCAAAGACAATTGGAGTTATCTCCAGAACTGCTTATGAAGGTTGCATGAAATGTGTGAGTGCAGTTCAGAAAATAAGTACTTTGCAAACCTGACCAAAAACCTTTTGTCTTTACGCTATCTATTTACCCGCATGTAGAGCCTGCATGGCCAGTTCCCAATCCTTCCACTGTCACACATTTATTTTCTTTTCTAATATGAACTTTTTAAATTAAATTAATTGGAAATTTTTTCACTCCAAAAGCTATAGAACAATTTAGACAGCAGTCACATATTTGCACAGGGAAGGTCAACTTAATTCAATCTGAGACTCCAAAAGGTAACAGGAAAGATGATGGGGAGGGAATTATGGGAGTGGGAGAGAAGGCGTGGCTTATGTTGCCTGAAAGAGCTGCTTAATGTTGCTGTACACTCCCAAGCTATAGAAATGAATATATATAGCACAACATTAATTAGCACTAATTATGCCCTTAACTATGCGCTTTGGTTGTAGCAAGCTTTACTGAATTGTGAAATCCACAAGTTGGTGAAAAAGCTTAAAACTGATCCTTTATGTTTGGCCACCTGGTGCTCTGGCTACAAGACAGATCACATTTTCTTTCTTCCATGAAAAGAGGGTGAAAGGGAGAACCCCGCAATGGATCTGTCTGGGTGTGGGTAGGGACAGAGAGTAGAGGCAGGACTCTGAAGAGGCAGGTTCCTTCCTCCTCTCTCTTTGCACACTTAGGCTTGAGCCTGGCCCTACCTTTTCCCAGGTAGTAATAGATGCAAATTAGATAATCACAAGCATCTCAGATAGACTTAGCATGCTATTAAAGACTCTTTTATAAAACTAGAATGACAGAGACACACTCAGACTTGTCACCCACAGAAATATTACTGCCATGACTAACTGGCAGACAGTATTTTTACTTCTGAGGTCTGTTCTTAGGGTGCAATCCCTGCCTCAGCCCTGGACTTCCAGGCTAGAACTGAAGAATCATATCTTTTTTTTTTTTTCCCCAAAGTCAATGTACGTGCTAGATACAGCCTTAATTTTTTTTTCCCATTAGTACCAATTTTTGAAATACTTTGCTGTGTCTGCTTCCTGAGTGCTCTGGGGATCAACATATAATTATGGTTTTCTCTCTCTCATTGATTTACATATCAAATGAATTAAACAAGAGTATTAAAACTTGGAATAGCTAGTATGAACATAGGACTGCAGGTAAAAGCACACCCATTTTGACTTACAAGCACAGCCAGCAGCTGATTTGAATAAAACCATTATGAAAAATCAGCTATCATTCCCAATCCTTCCCCCTACCGCCACAGAAACGGTTGACTCAGCATAACTGATGAGGCAGAAACCTTTAGTAACAGGAATGGGAAATGAGAACAGGTAGCAGAGAATCAAGGGAGGGTGGTAACTGGTGAAAACGCGAAGGAAAGAATTCCTTTATTTCACAACTTACTTTAATCCTACTTTAAAATACTTGGAAGAAAATTGGACCTTAATTAATATTCATGCTGGTACTGAACAGTTTAAAGATTGATTCCTTGTGGGCTCTAGTAAGTGAATGTCTTTGTGTGCCCTCCTCTACATTTCATTCAAAAATGGTGTAACCACCTCACATCACCCTGTTCTCATCAGAAAGATTTCGTGCTGCATCTCAGTTTTCCCTGCCTTTGAAAACACTGAGTCCAAAATGCAAAAAGCATACAGTTGTAACAAGCCAAGGTGAGTATTTGGATTGCTTTATCTTCTTGTGACTGACAAAATACAAAAAAAAAAATCTTACCTTTTCTGCAGACTTTGTAGCAATCTGTTTCAGTAACGAAGTTATTGGCATTTCCACCACAGCCAGTATATTTGAACTCCTTACATGATTTACTCTTGGAGTCGTAGTAATAGCGAGGTACAGAAGAAGAACACAATCCTTCATCCTTTGGGCTATAGCATAGCAAGGGACCAGCTTGAAAAAAAAAAGGGGGCAGAGGGGAAGAGAAAGACAAATTACACAAATTTAATCTCTATGGCTGGCTTCTTAAAATTTATCCTGCAATAAATTTTGTGGCTAAACAGCTCTTGTTCCCATTGAATTGATGTGATTCTTACCGATTACTTCAAAAACTTACTACATCTTATTCATGTGAGTTATGAATTTGAGAAAGCAACAGACAGTCCCAGAAAACAGGATTACTATCCCACAAGTGAAATTCATCAGCTTGCCCCCTTTGTGGTGCTGTACATACGACAGCTGAGATATTTACATAGTCTGGCCAGAAGTCTTATTCCATATATACAGGAGTATAACAATAATTCCAGTAGAACTACCTCTGTAGAAGAAAAAGGCACTATTTTATCCTTGCTATGATTTTGCCAGCAAATCCTGATCCTTGCAGCAAAAAGCACAAAACCCACAACTATCCTCACAAGAATCATGCTTCATTTTGCCTCAACAATATTTTACTTTTCTTGCTGGAGACCTTTTATCAATTTACTGGATGTGCAAGAGAGAAATTAAAAACAATTCAGCATTCACTTAAGAAAGCGCTGACAATCTGTCATCAGCCAAAAATAACTGTCTCATCAAGCACTAATAAAGCTTAGGCAGTGACAGCTTTTATATATTCTGGTAGATCTCTCTTCTTCAAAGACTCTATCTTGCACTGGATATTAGCCTGGTGTTTATGACAACACTTAGCTATAGTCACCTGCTCGTAATTACCACCTCTCTTCTTTAAAGCTCGTATGGAGAGACAGTGAAGAGTCATGTCAGGCAAAAAAACTTTTATCAGAAGTTGAGCTGGTGAGTGCCAAAAACCCAAGTCACTTAACACCATCTCTCAGGCCTGAATTTTAGAAAGGCACTTCCACTTTCTCAGCGTATCACTGCCCTGAATGTGAGTGTCGCAACATCTCGCACATCTGCCTCGGCACAGACCTCCAGCCTTATTTCCCTGCAGATCGCACACGTACAGGTCTCTAGAAGCCAAAAGATCAGCCGGGTGTAGCTGCGGGCATATTTAAGGTCCCAATATTAA
The DNA here is from genome assembly GCA_009806455.1 of Tetrax tetrax. Lineage (NCBI taxonomy): Eukaryota > Metazoa > Chordata > Aves > Otidiformes > Otididae > Tetrax > Tetrax tetrax. Next base: position 325,240 of record WHYT01017461.1, on the reverse strand, counting down.
GTTAATGCATCATTTTTCTCTTTCAGCAATAGACAGCTGAGACAAGCGACACATGAAAGTCTGCAGACAATATAAACATCTGCTTCACAGAACTCTCCAACAATACCACTGTACGGGTATCCAGAAGAAAATGTAAAATAAAATATCATCTTCATATCGCTTTCAAACCATCTATTTTATTAAAAATTTGGAACAACCATTACTTTTCTCTGGCAGGCAGTGGTCCACACAAGACTGCAGATCTCTGAAGTTGTTGCCATTTCCGTAACAGCCACCGTAGATGAACTCCTCGCACCTCATCGAGCTCAAGTTAAAGGCATATCTTCTCAGATGGCTTCTGCAAGGTCCTCCATCAGCCTCCATCCGGCATAACTTGGGCACTTCTGCAAAAAAAAAAAAAACAAACAATAATTTCATCCTCTGTAAAATACTCCTCATGCTGAACAACATGGTTGTGCAGACAGACAAGTTCCAGCTTGTCCCACTATCAGCGTTCTTTATTAAAGCGGGATAAGATTCACAGGAGGAATCTGATGCATTAATTAGCAACTAGGTGTAATCTTCCATGACATTTAAAACAGTTAAATTCTGCACATCGCCTCTGAGACAACTCGCTCTGGTTTCTCTGCCTAAAACTGCCACCAGCGAGAAGTTGCAACAAGCAGGAGGGACAGACGGGGTGGGTGCGAAGCGTCCCGCAGGAGGTGCGACCCCCTCCCCCCCCTCGGGATTCCCGCAGCCTCCGCTCCCGCCCCAGCTCCCTGCCACCCCAGCCGCACTCCGGGCAACCAGGTCCCATCGGGCCGGCCCCCGGGACGGGGGAGAGCGGCGGGGCCGGTCCCTCGAGAGACTCACTCTTGATGGTCCAGCAGCTCTTCTCGCAGTCGTCGAGGGTGAGGAAGTTGTTGGCGTTGCCGTGGCAGCCCCCGTAGGTGAACTCCTGGCAGCTCTGTGTGTACCGGTCGTAGTACCAGCGCGGCACCAGGGCGCGGCAGGGGCCGTCGTCGGGGGGCAGCAGGCAGGCGCGCTGCTTCTCTGCAGGAGACACCGGCGACCGGGGCTGAAGCCACCTCGGCGGCGGAGGCGGCCCCGGCCCCGCGCAGCCCCCCGCGGGGTCGCGCCCAGCGCCCGCTCCTACCTGTGAGGGTGCGCGGGGCCAGGGCCGCGCAGGCCAGCGGCAGCAGCAGCGCGGGCAGGGGGAGGCGGCGGCCGGCGGCCATGTCGCGGCGGAGAGGGAGGGCGGGTGGCAGCGGGGTCCCGGGAGTGAGCGGCGCTGCCCGGCCCGACGGCAGCGCTTTATATGCGCCGAGGTGGCTTCCCCGGGCCGCCTCCTTCCTTGCGCATGTGGTGGGAGGGGAAGGTCTGATTCAGCGGGGCAGCAGCTCCCCGCTGACCCGGCCGTCACCGGGGCGCGGCAGGCTGCCCGCCTGCCTGAGCCCGAGCGGCGGGGGGCGCGGGAAGACCCCCGCTCAGCCGCCGTCGGGGAGGCCCCGCAGCCGGGGGGAGCAGCCGGGGCCAGGCAGGGGTCGGGGGCTGGCTCGCCGCCGGGCTTCCCCCGCCCTCGACGGCGGAGGGGCCTCTGGCGCGGGGCTGCGGGGAGCTGGCCGGGGTCCATTGCTGTCCCGTCCCGTCCACCCCCCCTCCCCGCGCACTTTACGGGATGATGCTCAAAGCGCATTTCCTGTTAATCACGGCGAAATCCGGGACGGGTCACTTAGCAAAAGTCCTCCCCCCTTGGCCTCACCCCTGGGGCCACTGCTGCCCAGTGCCCGTGCGAGGCTCCGGGCAGAGGGCGGCAAGACACTGAAAATCAAAGACGGGAGCCGGTCTTGATCCGGCCGGGCCAGGTACAAGCCCCTTAGCGAGTGACCCTTGCGATAACACCAATAAACCCGGGCGACCAGTCTAAAACCGTTGTGTGTCAGGCTAATAAGCTTGAGAAAACCGAGGCACCGTTGGCGGGCTCGGATCCCTGGGAAAGCCGAGAGGCTGAGGGGATGAAACCTCTGACTAACCCAAAGAGAGCTGGATTTCAGGAAATACCATGACTTGTCTTATTCTATAGATTTTTCACCCCACTACGCAACCCGGTGTAGTGTGGGGGTGAGCAGCGAACAGCATGCTTTCCCTCTCTAATCTATTTGAGCCATTACATTAATTAGCGTTTACTCCAGATACAATACAGTAAGAGAGATAAGAGTAGCTGCAAATTAGGCGTGCTCTCTATAGATAACAATAAACTAATCTGATCTCCTATTGTTCTTCTCTCCCTTTACAGCACCGGTGTTGGGCCTCAGTCCTGCAGGCAGGCGCTGCTGCCGATGGGATTGCGATACAGGGCCCTGGAAATCTGTGGCCTGCAGGAAAGAATCCTCAGTCCGTACGGGCTGTGAGGAGGAGGAACTTACAGCACCCTCATTATTTCAGGAACTGACTTTCTCTCCATGGCTTCTCTGCTTTTCTTATCTCATAGAGGATTACAACCAAGTTTTCTGATACAATTTTATTTTTCATAAAGGCAAGAAAAAGGAGCAAATTCAACCCCCACCCCACCTAGGTGGCTTCTGGGAGTGTATGAACCGGACCTTTCCCCCTCCTTTTTCAGCACTGTTCCTTTTTTCAGCATCTCCAGTTGTCAAAAGACAACTGGGTTCTTCGGTGACCAAAAGCCCCCATAAACCCTGGTACAGTTTGAAACATCACCACGGGACAGATCTGCCATGTCTTGGAATGTTCTAGCTACAACTGTTAGTAAGAGGTGTCCTCATTTTTAGTGTGTTTTTTTTAAAAAAAAAAACTTATTAAGCACAGCAACTACAATAAAGCTTAGGTCACTCTGGCAGGGGAAAAAAAAAATCCAAACCAACATATATTTTATATTTCCAGAGAAAATCAAAAGGCCATCTTTCTAATGTTAGGAAATTCTAAAGTGATTGTTATATGGCTAGTCTTCTAGCTTTCATCATATTTAGCGGGAATTGCAAAGAAAGTAATTGAAGTATCACTTTAAACAGGAAAATGAATGCTGTCATACAAATACTATTTTCCGTATTTTCCATTTCCTCTGTGCATGCACACATACAAATCAAAGTTTGAGCTAAACCCACCTATCCAACAGTGCTGGCTCCCCTGGGATCCTGGCTGGCCAGCTCCTTCCACCTGTTTTCACTGGCCCAGGGACCGGCAGCTGGTGGGGTTTGGGGATTCAGCTGCCAGTGTAGATGACGGGGGTGTAGAAATTGCATTCCAACAGCTGGGAAGGGTGGGGATAGTGGCCAGAAGGAGAGGAAGATGAACTGCTTTTAGTGAACTGGCTAAAATAAAAGAAATACAAATCCCAAGAGCACTACAGAAGCAGCACTGGAGAAGAAAGATGTGAATCTTACATGCTGCTGACAGCTGCTTACATCTGGTGAGTGGGGAGAGGAGGAAAAAGGAGTATCTTTAATGGGAAAAGCCAGGGGTGGAGGAGTGACTGAAGTGCCAGATAACAGAAGGACTCATACAGGCCCATTTTAATAGCGTGCAGCCTTGTTCAGTGTAAGGGGTCGTGGATTCTGCCTCCACTGGTTCTGTAGGAAGGCAGCTGCTGGGATCCAAGATGCCAGGTGCTGTACAAACACACATGGAGGGATCACCCTGTTCCAAAGAGCATAGCGCCCTGCTTGGATTATAGACCTCCAAAGTATATGCAGTCATGGGAGAAGTTCCTTGGCCTAGTTCCTTCTTTTAACCCATCACTTCTTCTACAGACAGTGCCCCATCCTCAACACCTGTTTTAACTCCATGACTGCAGAGATACTCTGTGCAGGTCAGGCACGAGCTGCCTCTCACACAGAGCTGCAACTCTGCTTTGCAGACCTACCTACCAACCAAAGTTGCTGTGCCTGCCATCGATGTCCTTGCCACCTGCCGGGACGCTTGACCTGAGAGTGGTTCCTTCTTCTACCTTTGCTCCAGTCCATTTGTAGTTTCCATGCAGAAGTATCGAGGAGCGTGCCCCTGCAAACCACCTGTGGCTGTCTTCACTACTTGGCAGAGAGCCCAGGGCCCAGGGATGCTGGTGGCACAGGGGCAAACAAGGATCATCGTGAGGCCAGGAGGAGCAGGAGGGCAAAAAGACCTTGCCGCAGGGCCAAAACACCCTGTCAACCCCTCTGTCTTTGCCCCGCAGCAGTGGTGAGGAGGAAGAGGAGGGGAGAGGCCCGCACAGGAGGGGACAGGCCAGCTCAGGGGGGCCGGGGCGATACCGCGGCGGCGGGCCCGGGGTCCGCGTCGGGGCGACCGGACCTTCCCCGTGCAGGCAGGGCCCGTGTCAACGCCGCGGCAGCGGGGCCGGGTCGGGTGGCGGGTTTTAATCCGGTTAAAGGGGGGGATTAGCGTGGCGGTTTAAAGGCCGGAGCGGAGCGGGGAAGGGGGCGACAGGAGAGGCGGAGAGGAAGCGGCCGCCGCCGAGCAGCGGGGCAGCCCGGACGGTACCGTGTTGAGTGAGCCCGGGGGCGGGCCGGGGGCGGCCGTCCCACCGCCCCGCCGCCCCGCGCCCGCCCGGGGGCTCCGGCCCCGCGGCCTCGCTGCCTAGAGGTAACCCTTTTGTCCTCCCCTCCTTCCCTCCCTCCCTCGGCGCTTTGGCGGTGTAGACGATGCCAGCCATCAACATTGAGGACCTGAGCGAGAAGGACAAACTGAAAATGGAAGTGGAGCAACTCCGGAAAGAAGTGAAGCTGGAGAGGCAGCCGGTGAGTTGGCCGCGGAGAGGGGGCTGCCCGGACGGCGGGGCCGGAGCGGGGAGAAGCCCGTTACTTCTCCGGACTAGGGTGCGGGGGATCATGCGGCGCCCGGGAGGGGCTGTGGGGGGCGGCGGGAAGCCCTGCTGCGGCACCGCTCCCCGTCCCGCACCCGTCCCGCACCGCCCCGCGCCCGGCCACCGCCGCCCTCTCCCCCTGGCCCCTCTCTCCGGCTGGGCAGCGGGCGGGGGGCGAGGGATAGAGGCAGGATCCGTCCAGCCCGGTCCGACAGAAAGACGAGGCCTGTGGGCCAGTTCCGCTGGTGGTGCCTTTCCGCAGGTGAAGTAGTTGCCAGGGAAAATTTTGTAATTTTTTGCACGTTTTCTATGGATGACAGACACGCAGAACTGATCCTGCTCCATGATAAAACTATTACTCCTTTTCTTTTTTTTTATTCTGCATGCCTGCAGAAGCAAACTACATCTAAATAAACGCTTCTGGTTAGAGCTAAAAATACATTTGTATGTGGGAATTGGTGCCATTAGTCACGGGAATTACATTGCAGGTCTAGGTGTTCAGCCCAGAAAATAAGAAAGCCACAGTTACATTTTAGCTGTCGGTTAGGTACCAGTGATTGTAGATGTTATGGTACAGTCAAAAGCTCCAGCAGTACTGACCACTCCACATCCAAGAACTATAGATATTATATCCTCCCTCAGAGAGTACCCAGGCAACTGAAGTATACTCTGCAGGATGTACAGATTTTGACTTTTATAATAAAAATAATTTAAAGTTCTTGCCTAAATTTTCAGAATCAACCAAATGTCTGATCACTTCAGGAAAATGGATATTTTCAAATCACCTATAGTAAAGCACAGGCAATATCTTAATTTTTACCAGTGCAATATAATACAAGTTTAACTGTGAGAATGAAACCAGTGTTGTAGTGGTCAGAGTCCCCTGGTACCTGTATGGGTGTTATGGGGACAGCGAAATGCAGAAGCCACACTTCTGTTGTCACCAAAAATAAAAACGTTCAGTCAAAGTTTTCTTGACCTCTTCCTATAACTTTATAGCATGAAGAGGAAATATCCTCTTTTTTTTTTGAGTTAATAAAAATGTCTGAATGTGTATTTAAGCAGACTTTTTTTTTTTTTTTCTTATGTGTGAAAAAGATCCCAGTGGTGCTGATTGAAGTAAAACAAACCTTGGTCCTGCACAT
>WHYT01017461.1:267092-305919 GCA_009806455.1 Tetrax tetrax | reverse complement strand
GGAGTGAGGGCGGGCGGCGGTGCTTCCTCATGGCGGGACACCCGGCCGCACCGCCCCGTACGGGGAGAGCAAGCGGGGCACGGCCGGGAATGTGTTTAAAGAAGCAAACTTCCCGCTGGCAGTGCCAGAAACGAAGCCACGTGTTCCCCCGCGTAGAACACGCAGGACAGCAAAACACGTCCCCGCCGTGTGCCGCCGCGGGACCCGTGCTGCTGCCGGCCGCTACGCGGGAGTCCGGAGCTCCCTCCCTCCCGGCGGCTGCCAAAGGCAGGGCCGAGGTCGAAGTTCGGTACCTGCTACAAGGAGTAAATCCTACCATCGCCCCGCCGCGTGTGGACATTGGGATGTGCACGCAGAGGAACGCAGTACAGAGTCTGAGGACTCCTCCCTCGTTTACCTATAGATAAGTCTGGCCGGTGCCAGAATTTAAAAAAATTTTAAAAACAGTACACGCTGGATTGCCAGGTATTAACTCATTTATGTGACTTTGGAGCTGTGGTATCATATCTTTTATAGATGCTTTTTAAAACAACACAAAGGTTCCAGCATTTTCATGGATAAACTTAGCCTTTTCCAAATTTCACCTCTTTCCAGTTCACTGTAGGCCAAAGATAGTTGAGCTACTTTTAGAATCATAGAATGGTTTGGGTTGGAAGGGACTTTTAAAGGCCATCTAGTCCAACCCCCCTGCAAGGAGCAGGGACATCTCCAAACAGATCAGGTTGCTCAAAGCCCCGTCCAACCTGGCTTTGAACATTTCCAGGGATGTGGCATCAGCCACCTCTCTGGGAAACCTGTTCCAGTGTTTTACCATCCTCAGCGTAAAAAATGCTTAATCAATTTTTTTTTATGACTAAGATGAAATCTGTTATCATTGAGCTGTAGCAGTTGTGGGTTCATTTTCAGCGTTACAGAAAAACAAACCTGAGCGATAGAGAAAAGAGATGCATGGCCAGAAATTAGTTTAATTAGTCTAAATTCCTGGACCTTCTGCAAAGCAGAAATAAACTGCCAGAGAAAGAATCAGTAGAAGAAGTTGGAAATGAATCCTCTTCTCTCACCTGGATTAACAGTGAAGGATTTGGAAGGTAATACTGTAGTGTCAGATTTGTGCTGATCCCGTCTGGAGCAAGCCTTCGCTCTGTGCATCTGCAGAGTCATCTGCCCTGGCGCGCTGCTCCCCGTTACCTGCCCGGGCACTACAACTGCATTAGTGAAAAATCAATGTCCTTCTGAAATACAGATGACAAGGACAGACCTTGTGAACACAGTGATCTGGAAGATTTTAAAAGTCCTGCTTTGTCAGGGGTAGGTGAAGACAGACAGACGTAGTTTTGTATCTCAGGTGTTTCTAGCTGTGCATTTACTTAGAGATCAGATTAAAAGTAGGGGAAAGTGGCTGTATTAGTGTCTGCTGGTGGGGTGTTTGCTGCTCTGCTGTGTGACACAATGAATTTTTTTACAAATAGTATTTCCTCCCCCCTCCTTGTTTTTATTCTCGCCATGCTTCTTGAAGTTCAGCTAACAGCGTGCCCTGCCTTCCTGGGTTTAGTGCAGATGATTGCATCATGGGCAAAGAGGGAACATTTATCACATAAATTCTTGTGATTAATATATTGTACAAGAAATTATAGTGAGCAACATAAAATCGGTTTTATCTTTGCCCTGTATTTTACAAAATGCTTATATAGCATTTATTTTAGATTGTATCTGACCATATAGAAAAAAAATAAATCAACAATTTATGTGAAATCCAGTCTGATGTTGTTCACTGCAAAGCTTCTAGCAGTCAATGTTTATTTTGACTTAAGTTAAATCTGTCCCAAATTACTTCAGGATAAACTGAAAAGTCAAGTCTTTGGGAGAGAATGACTGCTCAGGATCTGTAGCACATTTTTAAGTGTGCCTGTTACGTAATTTGGGACACTCTTTCCTCTAACTAAATTCAGATGCAACTACCAGAGACACTGGAGAAATGAGCAGTGGAATTCCACTAGTGAGAGCTGGGGTTTTTTATTTTTTTTTTGTCTCCATTAATTTTATTTTTTAATCTATTAAATTAACATTTTTTTAAGCGGTCTGTAATTTTCCAATTGTTCTGCACAGGATGAGGAAGAGACTCTTGTATTTCCAGGGGGCTGTTTTTAGCAAGGGTATTGAAATAAGCCCGTGAGTGGTTTCCTTTACAACTTTATAGGTCAACACCCTTCCTCTTGGAAATTGAAAATGTAACTTTTCCTTAACTTGTTGAACAATGCTTGCAGTGCAGTGGTATTCTACAGCTTGCTGCAGTATTTAAATTATAGTATATCTGGCCTGAAGGAAAAAGATTTAAGTTACTCTGTGTGTGTGTATGCGTAACAGTATGGATGTACATATAGGATATACACATGCTGCCCATTTTTCTTTTCCTCTGGCATTAGTAGTAAGAAGCTTTGGGAAGTAGGTTTGAAAAGGATTGGCATATATTTTGCTGGACTTGCATATAATATAAATGAGATTTCCTTTTATATCCAGTGGTGACTTGGTCTAGTTAGGCTGTGTTACGTCTCTGTAGGATAAGGGGGATTTCTCCTGTGACAGTGAGACTCCACCTAAGGACACAGCTACCTTATTTGCCAGTCTTGGCTTGTATGTAATGAGTTTCTCTTTATTAATATATGTATTTTTACAAGAATTAAAGCCCCCTTGTATTAGAGCATGCACGATCTGAATTAAATATTGACATTAACTTTCTGGTAAAATTAGTTTAAGTTCTCTGTCAAAAGAATATGGCTGTTTTTGACCTTCTGCAAAATACTGACGGGTGACCAGCATTGCCACAGGAGCACCTTGGATGAAGTTGGTTTATTTATCTTTGTAGCAAATCATAAAAACAAATAAATCACTTAAAAGTTAGTTTCTCACTAAATTGAGAGGGAGGAGAGACACAGCTGGATCTGCAAAATACATTACTTCCATCTGTAATTTTAAAACCTTGTTCATTATGCACCTGAGGTAAAAGTTTCAGGAAGGAGAGAGTTAAAAAATACGACATTAGTAAGGCTCACAGGTTTTGCACTGAGTGCCCTTCTGTCTGAAGGAAGCAGAATGTATTCCCAGATTCTGGGATACTTGCAATAGTCTTTGTCATCTTGCGTCTGGCAGTTTAGGGGCTAGTTCTCTTGCTGGTGTAGATAAACAGAGCAATATCATTTACTACTGCCAAGAATTTTTGGTGGTAGCTTAACCAAGAGGAAATTTTCATAATTGATTTTTGTTGTTATTGGAAGGGGCAGCCGGGATATAACACTGTAATAAGAGGACCCATCCGGTACATGCACTGCTGCCTTACCAAGAGTTGCTTTTAAATCAATTTAGGAGAGTAGGAGAGAGAAAAAAATGAGCTTCAGCACAGTCAAGCAAGCTCTGTAAAAAGCTTTTTCTGATAATCAGAAAAATATCACTTAATGTACAAATGCTTCATTGTGTAGCAAAAGCGCAGTAAAGGCAATTTTATGAACAATGCTTTTATTTGCCTCTCAGTGTATGTGCATGCATCTGAGATTGCAGTTGCCGTGTCCAAGCATTGGATTTTTTTCCTACCCCGTATTCACGTTAGAACAAATTGCCACTGCATCTAGTTAGAATTCTCAATGAGCACCTTCTAGTAGGAGAACTGAGCCTAAGGGATATTTTTGTGGTTCAGGTCTAGCTTTTATATTTCTTTATCATTGTCACGCCTGATCAGGTTAGACAGTGCAATTAAATCTCTCCCCCTGCCCATGTACCCACACTAATGAGTGTGACATCTCCCAGCCAGGTGTCAGGGTGCTCTGGAAGCTGATCTGGGTTTTGGCTCACCTTGCTTTGGACTTTGACTTTCTGGGAGATTTTTTTTTTCCCATTTGGGCTTAGAGGGTGCATGAAAGCCTACATCCAGCTCCAGTCTTTGAAGATGAAATTTGATAAATGAATGCTGATATGAGGAGACCTCCAGGATATTCAGTGTGCTTCATAAAATTATTTTCTGTCATGCAACCAGGCTTGTGCATTTAGATGGCAAACATTATATTTTCAGTGTCCTTTAAGAGCCAAAGATCCCTGGTCACTAGCCCTGGTAGCACCACCTGAGCTGTGTGTTCCCTCGAATAAATTTCAATGACTAGTTATTAACTTCTTTTTAAAAAAAAGCCCCAGAGCATTCATTTCTCTGTAGGAGCAAGTCAGGGCAAGCTTAATAATTTCAAGTATTTCCAGAAATGTCATTATATCTGCAATCTGCCGTAAGCCTTCAAAATATGCCAAGTAAACTTGAGGTTGGGCAAACTGGTATTGGGTGGCATGCTGCATTCCTGAAAGTGCCAGGAATGTCTGAGTCAGTGAACTGCAGAGATCCTAAGGAGAAGGGAGTACTGGGGTAGCCAAATCTTTGGTCATGGATGTTCTGCTCCTTGCTGGTTGCCGGGGCACGTGGGGAGTATGTGCTCTGTGAAAGCTAAAGGACTGAAAGCGTGGAATATGGAGCATGCTGTGATGTGCTCTTGACCATGCCTGCTGGTGTCTGGTCTCCAGTACCGCTGCAGAACCAGCAGGGTTTTGTCTGCCATCAGGAGCCCTCTTTCTTTTTTGTCGGCATCCCTGAAACCTGCTGTGGATGGGAGGCTTGGGTTGGAAAAGCTCTGCGGTGTTTGGGAGAGGAGCTGCTCTTCAGGCAGATTTGGGAGGGTTTCTTAGGAGTGAGTCCTCTCAGATGCATTGTCACAAGTATTGCTGTTAAAAGTGTGCAGTGGGATAAGCACAATGGTGTGTGTTGTGATTGCATTTTCAAAGGCAGAAAATGAACTTAGAAACTCCTCTCTTACTCTTCAGAAGAAACCAACATTTACCAGGGGAAACTGATAAAATCCTGGAGGAAAATCACCTTGTTTGGAGAGAAAAGTGGAACATTTTATTTCAGTTTAGCTTTCTCCCAGTTGCACACACACACGCACAAAAGGATAAATGGAAAACAGAAGGAACTAACTAGAGCATGCTGAATAAAAATGTTTTGCATGATGCTGGAGCAATGCAGTAAGTAAATCCTGTGTAAGCTTCTTGTGATTCAGGTGACAACCCAAATCTTTAGCTGATGATTCAGTATTATGAATTAACAGACCTTCAGTGAGGTCAGTTGTTTTAATCCATGAGGATACTCCAGAATTATTAGATACTTGGCTGGTGAGCATAGTTTAAGTGCCAGCACATATAAAATGGCATAAGCTGTGGGTCTGTGGTGAATCACCATCTATAGTTTGGCATGTGCAGAGCCATTCTTTGAATAGCTCTAGAGAATATTTTTCCTCTTTCAGTGACACAAGACAAATAACAGGTGAGGGCAACAATAGAGTTAGATCAGTTCCTAGGACTGTTTTCTGTTTTTCTAAAGGATTCGGTCATGATGTAGGCCTCCTGCCTGCAGTCAGTAAATCATGTTTTATGTCCAGGACTACTTCTCTGGATACAGGGATGATAACACAGATATCTCTGCACGTGGCCCACTGATGCACTGGGAAGTCCTAGAAGTACAACAGGAGACCCTGGTTGCCACTTGTGGTTCTGGTTAGTGAATAAGCATCATAAACATTTGGAAGCTCTGCTAATGGAGATCTCTTGATGAAGGAAATCCGTCAGTCCAGGCGAATGGTGTAGCCCAGTCAGCACTGGGTACATTGCTTAACACAGCCAGTCTCTCCAACTGTTACACAATTTTCAGTTTGCACTTGTGCCTAGTTGAGTGCTGAGCCCTTTGATGGGGAGCAGTGTGTGGGCGGCAAAGATGGATAAACTCCAGAGGCACATGCCTTTGAAGTTGGATCCCATCATATAATTCCACAATGTCCTGGAACCTCATAGCAGAGAGGTGCCCTGAGATGGTGTTGGCCGCAGTGAGATAACTTGTTTTGTTCCTGCAGAGCTGTAGCCTGGAGTCAAAGCAGGATCCAAGCCCCAACATCCCAAACTCTGGTGAGAATTACACAATACCTCAGCTCTGCATCTCTGTGTTGGAAAGTATGAGTTACAGGGGTAAAAAAAAAAACAAAACCAAAAACCTTCACTTGCTCAGTCCTGCATCACTTTCACAGCTGGATACAAATAGCTAGAGCTTCCTAAACACTTGTCTGAGATCAGCACCTAAAAGGACGTGGCACACGTTTTTGCTCTTGTAGGACTACCCTGGTTTGAATGCATCTGCCCTTAGATCCTGGGAATAACCATGCCCTCGGCACTCACTTGTTCTCACTAATTCTATGTTCCCTGCATGCCAGGCCAGAAAAAAAAATGTCTTTGCCTATTATGTTGTGAAAGTGTGTGGTTTGTGCTCACTCTGATTCCTTCTGGAATGAGCTCTCCAGTTGAAGGTCAAGTAGATTGGGACAGTCCCATGTTTTTAGGTATGTCATAATCTGTGTGCGAGGGAAGATTAATGACAAGATTAAAACTGTGAAATCATGTGTTCTGGGAGTGGGTGCTGTGGGCAATCTCACAGTGCACACAGAGAAGTTGCGGAATACAAAGAATCACGATTCTCGTGAGCGAAATTTGTGGTTGCTGTGGATGAGTCTGAACCCCAGTCAATCAATGGCTGATTGGAGGTGGAAAAAGGGATTCTTTGATCTATTGCCCGCCCCCCACCGTCCAGTGACACCACATGAACATGTGGTTCTTGTCCAAGAAGAACACAGGGCCCAATGTGGCTTAAAACCCATGGAATTGAGTATCGAGTGAGAAGTGCTCTTTCATCTTTGAATGGAAGATCCAGTCGATATTACTGACAGAGAGGTAGCTTAAGCAAAATACAATCTGCATGTGCTCAAAGGAGAGAAGATGAGAAATTCCATGGAACTAAACACAGAACTGATTGCCTGATCTCAGGAGGCTTTGCAAATGTGTTCCTGTCCTCTGCTGCAGAACAGATTTCAGTGTGGTAGCTGCAATTCTTGGAGTCCAGAGTGGAAAGCAATTTTGGGATCCTTCCTTTTCTGCCATATTCTTGGATAGAGTAGTGAAGGGGTTGTGGCTGGGAGTGTGCAGGGATTGCCAAGACACTCAGGTCTGTGCAGGAGGGATTTGCCCATGCAGCTTTCCTGGGAAGAAGGACATAGGGAGGGAGGAGGGGTTGGTTAGGATCATGTATGTCCCTCCTCAGCTGGAACTGGTCTTCCAGCATCTCGTTCCTCAGGAAAAGACTAAGCTGGGCTCAGCTCCCAGATCCTGGACTGGACCTTTACATTTCTTAGTATGGTGATGATGTGTACCTCTGCTCCAGCGATGGGGCTCCCAGGGGTGCCAGCAGCTGCAGAGGGTGGAGAGGCAGCACATGCTTCTGCGCTCCGTGGCGGACTTACAGGTTTTTAAGTTTTTGGTAAGCATCGGCAGAAACTTTGTCATTGACTTTGTTTTTTTCGTCTCCTGGAGTAAAAACTGTAGGCAGGTGCATGGAACCAAAAGGTTGGCACTATTCAAATTTATGAACTAATAATCAGATTTGCTTTATGTGTTATGTATGTTGCAAGGAACTGTATCACGGTGAAAGGGAAGAAATGCAATGATTTAAACAGAAGCGTGCCCAGTTACTGCCAAATAAATAGACCAGCCAAAATTGCAGAATATTCATAAAGTGCATGCTTTTTTTTTTTTCTGAAAATCAGATTTCGTAAAAATAGATGAGGACAGATATTTTTTATTATATAATGAGATGCTACTCTTATGTTATAGGGCTTTTCCCTCTGCTATTTTTTTTCCCTTTGAGAAAGGGAAAATTTCATTTAGTAAGAGTTTCTTCCTGTATTTGCTGATCACTGCAGTCTTTTGTATCCAGTGCTCTAGCAGATTACATGGTTCCTTTTTTGCCTGTGGCACGGCTTAATTGAAGGTACAAAAAGGAATTGTGGTGCTCTAATTAATCAGTTTTAAATACATGTCTTCCCATTTCAGCCATATATTTTCCAGCACTCAGGAAATTTTTCTGGTTTTCTCTTATATGAGCTTACAGAATATTGGTTTTAAATCCACTGGAAGCTTCTCTGGAAGCTCAGCTCTGGCCACAGCTATGTGTAATGGAAGTGGAGAAATCCAGACGTGAGCCAGACCTGTTCACCCTCGCTTTGCAGCAATGAAGAGAGAAGAAGAATACTAAAGATACTCGAGGTGCTAGCGATGATATCTGCCCCTTTGAACTGGCTTTATAGTGCTAAGCTGGAATGACTTTTTTCCCTTAATGTCTCAAGCTTACATATCGCCCATTGGGAAAGGAGAAAGGTAAACAACGTGTAATCTGTATGTGTTTGCATATAAATGCACAGGCATGAGCAGAGTAGATTCTGGAGGGGTTATATGTCACTACCTGATGTGGCTGATATGTCTCTTTATTCTGTCAACTGCTTAGTACATTTACAAGCAAAATAAGGATCAACAATGCAGTCCATGCAAAAAGAGGGTGGTGAGCATAAGTGCCTGCCATGGAGCCCATGTTCAGTCAGGTCCTTTGATGTGTTCCTAACCTCATCGCTATGTAAACCCATCAAGACAAGGGGACTGGCAATGCTTTTGAGTAGGGTAGATGGAACCATTATTTTGCTTTTCAACATCGGCTTAAGGTTATGTATGGTATTAAAAAAAAAGAAGATAAAATATAGTTGTATTTTACTTGGCTTTTTTTTTTTCTTCTCAATGGTATCTTCTGGCTGGCTTGAAGTGTCCTTTCCTTCCAGAAGTTTTTATCACCAGACTGGTTGTGTCTTGTCCCATAGGCACCATGCAGAGTGGTTGGATTCTGGCCATGAGATGCAAGGAAAGTTGGGGAGACCAAAGTGAACTGAAGGGCAGAGACAGCAGAGCATGGTCTTTTGGATCTCCCCAGGTCTGGATCTTTTCAAGGAGTAGCCATTCACAACCATCCTGCATGGTGTAGGAGTCTCTAGCATGTTCTTCAAATTTGTGAACAAAGTTTCAAGAGCAACTTACCTGCCTTCTCTTCTTAAGTAATCCCACAACCACTCGTTTCTTGGTCAGAATTATTTGTTTAGTGTTCAAAAAGATGCTGATAACAGCCCAACTCACTGTTTAATACCATTTATTTACCCAGAGCTTCTACATGATTGCTTTTTACTCTATGAATTTCAGTCTGTGCATCTCTCCTGTATGGGATGCGCTTGGGGTGATATCAGTGAGCTTGTCTGTAAGGGCTAAATCAATCACATTTCAGATGAGACTTGTTAGTCCTCAGTTATAATGGGGGAAAATATAATAAAAAGAGATGCAGAGTAAACCAACGATACAACTTAAGGAGCATTTTTTCCTTCAAATGCAGTAAAAGCTTTTTAAAAAGACATGGATATGTGTAGTAATTCCTCATTCATTTTCGGTTTTCAGAGGGGAGAAACAAGATTGAAAAATCTAAGCAGAATAACAAAATGTTTTGAAGTTTCCAGTAGTTGTAGAAAAATACAGAAAGAAATAAAATCTGGGGTTTTTTTTCAAGCCTTTATGTGAAAGGTTAAACCACACTCTCTAGATTCATTGCTACTAGCTGTAAAGTTTTAAGTTAGGCAGATACTTAAATACTGTGGGGTTTTTTTTCTGCTATTTCCTCCATAATCAACATGCTACACTCACATTATTATTTAGTATCTTGATGATGGCTTGAAAATATTGAGACTTTACAAGGAACTGACATCTATATTATAATTTTAGAACTTGTTGATTTAGGGTTTGTAAAATGAATCGTGCTGCTTTAAAAAGCTTAAGTCGAAATGACTTCATTTTTGTTCTTTAATTATCTGGATATTCTGCTTTTATAATTTTTTTTTTTCTGCCAAGTATTTTTCACAGCACTATGAAATGAGTGTCTGTGCTTAAATCAAACTTTTTCAGTTCAGCCCTGTGTCGTTATGGAAAACATTTCCTTGGCTTGGTCCCAGCAACAGTGTGATGACAGCTCAGAGTACAGCAGTTTCCATATCATCATTGAGGCCCAGTCCCAAATCCTGTACTCGAATTGGGCAACTTTTTCAGTGACAGCTCTTGTAGACAGTCATTTGCCCAGGTGTTGTGTCGTACATTTGGCTGGGTGGTCAAGCATGAATGCAGAACAAGAGGTGCAGATTGTATCCAAATGCCAGATCTTCCATGTTGTGAGCAGGAGGGAGACTTCCCTTCCTACTGCAACGGGGAGATGTGTTTCAGCAGCCTATAGGACGTTTGCTACCTTGACAGGACCCCTTGTGTAGTGGTGAGTCATTTTTTACACAGATCTCCTGGTCAGTCCTAACCAAGAAGAGCATGTATGTTTTTATAAGAGAAGGAATGAGAGCTATTCTTCTTATTTTAATTAGTATTGAAAGAAAACACACACAGAAAAAACCCCAATCCCCAGAAAAAGGTCCTGCAAAACTTCCTGGAAACTTCACCCTCTGGTGATGATGCATCCTGAAAGAGGAAGCGTTAGGTTGCCACTTTGCTCTCTAGATCACTTCAGGCCTCAGGCAAGCTGGTAATATTGGATTTTGGTTGCCGGAAAAAAAGTGCTCTAAACAACTTTGTATGAGCAGGCAAGGTTAGCACTGCAGGGAATGTTTTCTGCCTGCTGTGTGGTTAAATCATCTTTGTGTGATGGAGCTATTTTTAACGTGTTATCGTCTTGTGCTTCTGCACATGATGTCATTAGAGAGCGAATGATTGCCTCGTCCACTAGCATACCGACCACTGCAGGTCCAGGCTCGTCCCCACCAGGCTGGGTGATCCGGGCACTTGGGCAGCTCCTGGCTTCTACCATGGCCAGGATCTCCTAGCACATGTCATGGGGACTGGAAGCATAGGAGAAGCTGCTGTCCTGCCAGCGCTGGAGAGACCTCACAAGTGCAGGAGGGACAGCAGGACCCTGCTTTGCCCGCCACATGCCGGTAGACATTCTCATCTGCGAGGTGCTGTGGCAGACACGTCAGTCTCTCCATACCCTCTGTAGTAGGTAGCAGCTACAAGGAGCTGACCTCTTTCTCTCATCCGCCTGGATTCACCTCGATTCTGTCCTGAATGTGTTTCCACATCCCAGTCTCCTTCCCTGCACCCTTACCTTTCTGAAGAGTATTACTGGGAAAGGATTGTCCACCAAACTTTGTTTAGGGCTTTGGAGGAGCTGTGAGGGAGTTGAGGAGGGCCATAGCTTCCATGTCCAGGAGTGAGAAGAAACAGGCAATATATGCTAGAAAACTCATTCTGGTGTGCTTGGGATGCGTGCCTCGGAGTTTTGGAGGCTAGATTTGGTAGCACCTATGGGTGGCCCATGGGTTTGACCACCTCAACTCTGCATCGTGTCTTGCTAAAGTGCTGCCTTGTCCTTGGCACTGGCATCCTCACGGTGCTGAATTGTCTTGCAGTGCAGTACTTGCTGCTGGAGACTGGAATAAAATTACAAGGAGAAATGTTATTTTGTGGGCTGTTAATTGTTTTCTTTAGTTATTGCTGGTGTGGAAGGCAAAGGGCACTCTGGTCTGTTACCTCCTTCCTTTCAAGTCGGTGTTATGCTAATGTCTAGATACAGCCACTGAGGAACTGTCGTTCGTGGTTTGTTGCTTATGTGTTTGCTTTTTTTTTGGTTACATTAAATATCCCATTAATTGTGTCATCTTTGGTCATTATATTAATAGAGCTAAGTGCAATTACTGTAACTAGATTTAAAGGGAAAAAAAAAGGCTTCTTGTAATGTAATATGGTACAGTTATGTGGCACCACTAAATCCATTTAATCTTCTTCATACAAAATGCCTTTTTCTCAGACATTTTCTTTTGCTTTTCTAGTAAGTAAGTTTAATGTCAGCTTAAATATAACTTACAGGAAGCTTTAGTAAAAAATTTTGCCATTTTGTAAGAATTCAGTTTATTTTTTTTTTTTTTTCAAGATTCATCATGCGAATTGTGTGCTGAAATATACTGCCACTATACAGTGTTATAAGGGGTGGATAGAAGAGGTATTGTGTGTAGAAGTGGTATGGTTTTTAATTTCTGATTGAAATTGCTTGATAAAAGATACACTTGCTGGTTAATAAGGAAGAGGAATCTTTAGTTCCTGTGAAGGACGCACTCTCAGTACCAAAGTTAATTCAAATACAATTTCTACTTTTGTAGAAATAGTGGATTTATTTTAGAATACAGTGAGAGTTAAATAGCAGTTGTTAGTGTTTCTGAGTAGGTGCTGGTACAATATCAGTGGAAAATACTGAGCATCATCTGAGGGAAAATCCCCAAATGTGTGGGTTTTGTTTCTATTCTCATATAAATAGTGTACTACGTTCCAGTGGAAAATAATCAAAACATGCAACTATCTGGCAATGTTTTGGGGAGATATTTTCATTGCTCTGTTTTAGAGAGAAATTAGAATAATCTATAATTGAAATAAACTGATTTTCTGTCTCTAACCCTTTCCCCTCCCTGCCACTGCATTTGCCTGTTCCTGGTCAGGAAGCTACAGGTGCTGTTTTCACAAAACTTTGTGAGGACTATTTTAAATGAAAACACTTTTATTTTTCTTACCATCATTCAACATTAAGTGAGTTTGTTGGCTTGATCAGTTTCCGACTGGGCAAATATCCACAGTGGTTTTTGACATAATTCACAGCTGATGTCAGCCCTGAAGCCATTCTTTCAGCGACTCCCCAGAGAGCATCCTGAGCTCTCTCTGGGATGCAGGCTGAACTGAGGCTGCCTCCAGAGCTGAGTCCTTTAGCTTTGCATCTTCATGGTCATGATCTTCATGCATCTTCAGTTTGAGAAAAACACCAGCCCCATATGTGAGACTTACTGTGCCCTCACTGTCAGGAAAATATCAGAGTTTCTGTTGTGGTTTACTTGATCAGCAGGGGGGAAAAACATATGGCTTCTAAGTTGTCTTTACATTCTAAATGCCATTGAGATTTGGCCAGCTAGGTAAAAAGATTTCCTTTATGGCTGGGAATATCTGTCAGATAGCAGCTGCATAATGCAGTGTTAAAATATTTCTACTGAGAGGAGTTTTAGATCTTGTTACAGTCAGTATCCTCGTGATGCAAGTCTAAATGCTATCACCCATGATTTTCACATTTCTTCTGATAAAGCACATAAAAATAAACAATCCAGCTGCTCACCTACTTCCAAAAGCTTGCTGCTGTATGTTTGCCAAACACTACATGTATACCTTTTGATTTATGTTAAGGTGCCTGCATAATTTGTGCCTGCAGCTCTTAGTGTTTGCTTCTAAAAGCTGTGTGCATTAAAAAAAAAAAATTAATTGATTTAAAGTTAATTCATCAAGATTTAAATTAATTTAAGTGTGAAATATTTTTTTCTTGGGGCATGGATGTGAGGAACCGGCCAAAGCCAAGGGAAGGAGCAAATTAATTGGTTAGGTATGTGGCATTATTTGACCTGCATCCACATAAACCTGTCTTTAGCAATGTTTAAGCTCACGTTGTGTAATTGCTTGTGTTCCTTCAGTCATTGTTGGCTTGGCCCTTTGAAAATCTCTCTCTCTGTTCAAGTTTATATGAAGGGATGATGATATCCAGTAATCAGTACTGAAGCATTAGCCAGTTGTCCGGCACTGCAGTTCTCCAGCAATATGGCTTATGTCTGTGATAGTACAAGGGGAGGTATTTCCCCCAAATCCCCTCTCCCACCCAAGCCATCTGCCCTCTGATTGCCCCAAAGCCTGCTCCTCCCTGCTGACTCTATGAGAATTATCTAGGGACTTGTGTTTTCTGAAGGTTTATTTTGAGGAATGGTACTTTCAAAGGAATGAGATTGCATGCCTGAAAGTAGGTTGGTTTGTTTAGAGTCTTATTTATGATTGTAAATAGCATGGGTGATTTTTGCAAACCATTTACATCTAAAGCATAAAAGCTTTAAGTAGATGGTCCAGTCGCTAAGAAAGAACTGTGGATATCTGTGTCTGGACTGTGATATTAATTTTTTTTTCTTGGACTTAGAGGCATGCACTCTTTGCTGTTTGTTAATTTTTTGTTGTGTCATGCAAGGGAGATCTCATTTTGCTTAACATGACAAATTTCACTTGGCAATAATTAAACTTTGGCTCTGTTAAACGATTTGAGTTTTACTCAAAGGCACAGGAGCAAGCAGGTTATAATCTGCAGAAATAATGTAAAATAATTTCTCTCTTGCCTTAGTCATTCTTCTGACTCTGTTTAACATCAAAGGTAGCTTTGTATGTAGGCTGTGAAACAATTGGCCCTGTACCATCCGTAACAAGTGCTAAACTCTGTTAGTACATTCACTTCGTACTTTTGCCAAGATCCATCAAAACACTGGGATAACATTCTGTAAATACTTTGTAACCTCTTTCAGGCGTTTCCCTGGATGTTATCAGATAAGCATTACTAGATGTTATTACAATCAATCAAAAAAGTATTTCACCACCTGTAACTCAACAGTAAGGGTCGGTGTCCTAGAATCTGAGCATCTATAATCTGGCCTCATGGAAGTTAAATATGGGCTATCCTAGATGCTGTCCTGGTGAGTATTTTGTTACTACTGATCATTAGGCCTAGGTTATTCAGTATAAGAGAGGGAGAGGGATGATAATTACTGAATGAGTCAAACATTCAGTATATATGTTTCTCAGATTTTGTTGAGAGAAGTGAAAAAGTGATTTTTCTGTTACCAACAATGAAGTATCTTTATTTCTGTGGCCAACCAGGAAGCAGAAAGCAGCCATATATGGACTTAAATTCTCTGAAGAATGTGCAATAAATGGATAGCTCGGAAGAAGGCTTCGCAAGGTCTCATGAGCACAGCAGTTCGGGAGGGAGAGGAGTCTATTTCCAGCTCAAGAAATAGTTAGCACCACAGGACTTGTTTATTTAGTGTGAAGAAAAGACTAAGAGGAGTAAGTTCTTAAACTAATAAATTCGTTCTTTGTAAAACACCGTAACAGCAAAATTGTTGTCACAGATTAAAGACATTAACTTTCTATTAGGAATTGGTGCTTGTTTTGCTAAGTTCGGTTTGGGGGAAGGAGGGTGGCTTTTCTGTTTTGCATTTGGACCCCGTTGTCCGTGCTGTCCCAGGTGCACGGCGTGCTTGGCAGCATGGGTTTGGCTTGTGGAGGTAGGCAGGGATGGGCACAGTACAACTGGCTCCTTTTCAGAGCTATTGAAACCTCATCTGCCTCATGCCTGGCTGGTAGGCAGCAAGAATGGGGTGGCAGAAGTGCGGACGCTTGGTGTATCCCGTGGTGTGAGGCTGTTTGACATGGAGCCTACTCTGTTCGGGAGTTTCTCCCAGACTAGAGGTTGGCTGCAAAACTGCAGGCTGCCCATTTTGCTCCCTTCCCTTGGCCATGGAAATCTGGAACTTTGTTGTGTGAGATGTCGAACCCTTATGCATTGAAGCCTGAAAGTGTTACTGAATGTGCTGGCTGTACTCCAGATGTGTTTTACTCACAACACCTGGAAGGAAAGACAGCAGCCTGAATAGAGTAAGAGCAGGAGCCAGGCAGGTTAGGACACTGACTTTTGGAAGGTGTGCAACAGTAGCCCAGTTGAGAGTTGCCCAGGGACTTGACTTGGAAATGCTATAAAATCTGGAAGAAAACCAGCTTTTTCCAGTACGTGATTTGTCAGATCCTAGGGAAGTCTAAATGCAGACTGAACACAAGTGCCCTGAACAGCGCTGATGTCCTTGAGAGCATTTCAGGCAAAGGGAGGGGAAATGAGGTCTCTCCTACTTGCCTGTCTTATGTACCGTGTGTGGTCATCGTGAGCAGATCATCAACCTTCTTTGGCAAGGTCCCTCTGAGGATAGTCCAGATTTCCCTTCCTGTCACTTTCTAGAAACTGTACCCAAAAAAGTAACAAATGATGAGGAGGAACTGCCATTTTCATAGGTCTTGGAGAGGCTTAAACCAACCCTGATGACTTCCTGTTGTAGTAGTTGTAATTGCTAAAAGAATTAGTTATATTTACCTCATTGCATCTGTTGTAATAGTTGTGGGTGGGTGGAGAATAAGGACATCCAGCAGGAAGAAAGAAAATTAATATGCTTTCAAAATTTTCCCTGTACTTTTCTTTTCTTTTTAAATTGAAGTTTTTAGACAAAAAATAGTCAAAGGTGTTTCTGTAGGAATGTCTGTATTAATAACTTTTAAAATTTATTTTTCAAATCTAGATCATCGACAAGGAGATTAATCCCTTTGTGGACAAGTGGGAAGAAGAAGGACAGTTCCCAGCACATAAAGTATTTAAAATCCTGGGACAGGCTGGATTCCTTGGTGTGGATAAGCCACCAGGTAGGAGAGTGTGTAACTCCTGAGTATTGTTGTTGATGGTGATAGACTTATTACGTTATTTCAAATCACTTTTTGCCCCAGATCAAAATATAGTTCAGAATTTATTGCGAAGTTTACTTATATTCCTCAGTCATAGGCATGCTAGTTACCAGCTCTGCAAATACACAAAATGATGTTACTGAGTGTTCATGTTGGTATTCTCCTGAATATAAATCTTAAAAACCTTTGTGACTATTACTTTAAAGTAAGTGAAATGAACATCACTTCAATTTTCAACATACAATCTGTATAATGACTTTTCTTCTGGATTTGGACACATATGGAATAATCTGAGTCTTCATAAAGAAACTACAATTTGAAGGCATTCAAAGTGGTGTAAGGTTTAGCCTATTATACTTTCTTAATCTGTAACCTCTACATCATCGTAAAGTATTCTGTCTCACCATTCAAAGGATGAGGTTTGTGTGGGTTTTAGGCCATTATATCCTAGTCTGTCTTTAAAATGCACTATTCCAGCCCACAGAAGCAGGTACAGAACAAGAAGCTGATGATACACACAGCAAGGACAGAGCATGTGTACATATATATATATAAGTGAGGAAAAAAAGTCAAGAAGTTAAGAGGAATAGGAGGTATTTCTGCTATTCAGCTAAAATATATATTCCTCTTTTTTTTTTTTTGTTTGTATGCGATGTAATAAATACTTGTTTTATTTTAGAATGCTACTGTTACATTTTCCTGTCAGAACTCTTTGGGGTTTTTCCCCCATTTTCTTATTTGTGGTTTAAAAGTTTAAAACAAAAGCAAATTTGCATAGGCAAACCTTTAGCAATCTTGGTGAATTCAGAGCAGCCTGAAGTGACAACGTTTGAACAGTTAATTGCAGATAATCGCCTATATGGAGCAGCTCACACAACCTTAGCTGTGCCACACCACATCATTATGTTGCTAAGGGGCAGAGTTTGAACTGTGGAACAAATTATGTGTTTTTACCACTTACTGTCAGAGGAAATTTTTCCTCTTGAAATTAACTTTCATATTCTTATACATTGCAACATGGAACATTTTTTCTCTAGCTGTTCTGCTGTTGGAGCTCACAGAACTGTTTAGTTATGATCATCTGACAAATCCAATTAGGTCTGAGCAGGTATTTCTTTACAAAAGTGCTCACAGTCTGAGATTATACTTAAAATCTATTTAAAGAACAAATAGGATTACTAGGGGAGGGAGAAAATCACCTCTACCTTCTGCTATAATTGTTTCATAGGCAGATTTGAAATGCATCTCAGTGCGGTCTCCTTCACACTGCTAATATTCAGATTGGTGCATTGCTGCCAGATTACAGCCTTGTTTTGTTGTTCTCTTCATCTTGGGACATCCACAGGCCTCAGCTGGGGTAACTGAGGGAACCTCAGTGCGGAGCATGTTGTACATAAAACATTGTGGAGATGGAAACGTTTTATAATGGTCAAAAAATAGCATGGGTAAAATTCTCAGCAACGTGTGGTCCATCTCAGTTCATCTTCTGGAGCAAGGTACTGTCAGGTACAGAAAATGCACCAGCTCCCTGGAAGATGCTGCCTTTGCAGCATTCAGTTGTGCCACAGAATGTCATCAGATCCAGCTTTGCTCTGTAATGGTATAAGACCATCAGGTACATCCTGGAAGTCCTGAGACTTTGTCATGACAGTAAGTCAGGTGTGTATCAGCAGTCTCAAGAGCAGGACTTTGACAAAGCCTGAAATTCTTTATCTTCTACACTTCTACAAAGTGATGTGCTTGCTGTGTGATTAATGTGTACTGGTAGTAGTAATTAAAAAAAGAATTACGAGAGATACCTTTTATACTCTGCTCAGCCACTTCTGTTGTTTAACTGCTGTGCGCAGAGGAATAGAGGTGTTAAGTGATTTGAGGAAGCCAAGAGTAGCCAGGAGTTTTGGAGGGATGTTGGGGGAGGTCTGGAGAAGAGAGGTTAAATTGATTTGAGGAGAGCAGTTGCGACACAGAGCTATGTGAGAAACAACCTGCCCTACTTTCTCTTTCCAGCACAAACCAAAATTATAATTAACATGTTGTATCCAGATCGTAAAGCATTCTCTTTATAGAAGACTGATTTTTTTTTTCAAGGGAATTTAGTAGCAGCTTCAATTTTGAAATACAAGTTTTTCTGAATTTATTTTCCAAGGTCATTCTGTCGAGTGTAGTTTTTTTTTTCCTGTAAAATTAGTTTTGAAGCTTTCTGATTGGACAGAGCAAGTCACAAACTTGTTTTGCTTAGATAGAAGGAAACATCTGTTGGAACTCAGATTTATTGAAACTGGAGTTTTTCCTGTGTAAACACCATTCCCTTTATGAACAAAAAGCTGCTTAATGGGAATCCGGTTTTTAAAAGAACGTGCCTTACATGTGTCCCTTATCATTGGAAACTTTCTCTGCGGAGAACTGATTTGGGGCACTATTTGTATTGCAAAGGCTCCATCAATTCCCACCATACGCAGTTGTGGGCTACAAACTTAGCAACGTTTTTCCTGTATATTTTTTCACAGTTGTTTACGATTGTAGTGAATATTGTCTGTATTACAGTAGTTCAGAATGTTAGTTGGAGGGGTCACATAAACACTTTGGGCAAGGCCCAGCTACACACCCGTAGTTGGAGAATCCTTAAGATGATCAGTGGATTTAACTTACTATCCTGTTTGGTCAGTCCTCTGCCAGAGAAAGATTTTTGTCATTGAACCGTTTCTCTGCTCTGGTATTCTTTATACGACTCAAAAATAGTGCATAGGCTGGTTTTCCTTGGGAAAAAAGTGTGCATTATTCTGTTATATTAGGAAATTCTTCCCACTAGTAAAATACATGCTGAAAAAGTGAACATTGTGCATAAAAAGTGTCTTTTTGCTCTATGCAAAATGTGTTTTACAGAACCACTGAGTTCAGCCTAAAATATTTAGTTTGAGGGAAAAAAAACCCAGCATCTCTATATACTTATTATTCTTAATTTACGTTTGCTGTGTGTTTCTCCTCAAATTATAAAGTTGCTGGGCTGTTGAGGTACTGACAGTCCCAAAACTGAGTAGAAAATATTAAAGTAGGCAGCAGAAATATTTTAAATGGTCACGATAGTTGGCCCTAGTCCGTTTTGCTAAGGGAAGTGGGTAAGTTGTATTCTTTGGAGTGTTTTATGTGCAAATTAGATGAAAGATTGAAGTAAAAGCTGAAAAGATCTATGTGGTCATTTGTGATCTTATGGTTTATGAATCAAAGCCTTAGCTGTTGCTAAATTTTAGGATGCGTTGCCAAAGACACAAGCTCAAAACGTACTGTTATGTGCCCACGTATGCTGATGCAGATGATTAAAAGTTTTTTTATCAGCTGATGCAAAAGTGCAGGAATCCTCCTGTGAAGGCTCAGGGAAAGCAAAGAGAAGGGGAGAGAAAGGTTTGTAAGAGGGCAGTGTCTGATGTCCTGCAGATTGCCATAGCATCACTGTGAGGCATCAGCGATAATGATTGTCCGCTCTGGGATTTCATTAGTGTTTTCACTGGCAGTCTTGTAGGAATATTTAGCGGAATGCATTAGCATGTAGAAATAAGTATGACAAGTATGTCCAAATAGTAGCCTTCATTTATTTCTGTCAAACACTTAGCAGTGCAATTGCAGAAATATGTTCTTGAAATATATCAGGAAGCTCAGGAAACTCTGTGTTAAGACTTGTACATGGATGGGAAAATATAGTTTTATGCTATCTCCTTCCCCTACTGCTGGGTGTATGTGCTGGATACTGAACGGGAGAAAGTAATAAGCAGTATGTTCTTGTCACTTGAGACAGATAAGCATCTGATGAAACAAAACAAATGTTTCAAATGATTGATTGCACTGCAATTGGAAAATGATGCAATATCTTTCCTTAAGGAAGTCTGTTTATTGCAAGTGTCTGTGTGTTGAATGTAGAAATACGGATCTAGACTATCCTCTAAGGTTAATTTTGTTGTTTTCTTCAGAAGTATACATTTCCACTACAGTTTGGTAGTGGAGATTCACTTGGAAAGAGTGTGCAGGGTTCTTTCTCTTTCTTTTTTCTTTTTTCCCTTTCTGTAATAGCCTTATTATTATATGGAATGAGCAAAAGATATGGAATGAGCAAAAGAAGGACCTGGGGGAAGCAGTGAATTCTGTCACTAGAAAGGGACTTGGTAGTTCAGGTGAAAAAGGGTTTTACAGCCTCTAAGAGAGTAACTGAAACAAACTTTTTAAGGTGTGTCTGTGGATAGAAGCTAAAAGGGATATATTTGGCAGAAGATAATTCGTTTGCCCAAACCAGGAGTGGAGCAATGCTTGTATTTCATTCAGTAGATTTAAGCATAGCCAGCTGAACTAATTGCTTGATCTCTTTCTTGCTTACAAATAAGTGCAGTAGTAATTAGTTAATAGTGGTTGCACTCTGAAAGTTTGATAGAGAAGCTGTTGTACCACGTTTTCAGGTATGAATGAGCCGATAAATCATAGTTTATCAGCTATGAGATACACCTCGTTTGCAGTCACAAAATAACCTTGATAAGCCTCTAAAAAACAATGGACAAAAATTCGTTATGGCTTTATTTGTATCAAATTGATGACGAAGTTAGTGATGGATGGTGTGGTTTGGAGACCTTGAGCAGATAAGAAATTTCAGGTGCTTATCTGACCTTCTTAATTTGCTGGATTGGATTGAAATCTCAGGAAAACAGGTTTTTGTGTGTGTAGACACAAGTTCTGTATGGGTGAGGCTTTTTTTTTTCCTTCCCCTCTTGTGAAATGTGGACAATTCAAGTCTCATCTAGCATCTTACAAGTGCAGGATGAAATGCAATTGAAAATGGTAAGGAGGAGACAGTGTGTCTGGCTGCACTTCAAGGACCATCAGATATTTCTGATCAGACAAGGAAATGAGCACTTGAGTTTGTTTCTTCTTGACTCTGCACGTGACTTGGAAACACGAGTGCTTCATTCTTTGTGGCTGGTTAGGAAGTGCAGCATTACCTCTGGGAATAGCTTGTTCAACTCTCAACAGCAGTTTTGTAGAAACACCCAGCAGAGAACAGATTTACTGAAGGACAGCGAGTCTTTGTGGAAGAGATAATCTTCCTTTAAATGTGTTGTTGATAGAGGGATCAGATTAGTTTGTGGGATTCTGCTTTTGTGCTTGAGATAAGGCAAATCCTCATGCTTGTGACTTGCAGTGCAGGACACTGCAGTAACTCATCCAGTTCAAGTATGTGTGTACCAAGACCTTAGAGGCAGACTAGGAATTTCTGAGATCTGGTAGATGTACCACTGGTAGCTGTAGGTTATGTCAAAACAGTATTGAGAAGGAAATTACAAATGCCTCTTCCCAGGAATAAGTGAGACATGTCTAACTGGGGACAAATGCTTAGCCATGTACATGCAATTAAGTGCTTGAGTGCTTGACGGTCACTGCTCTCGTGGCATACCAGCTGTGCCAAATTTGCTTCTGCATGTTACAGACTTCGCACAAACTAGCAGATCCAGGTGGTGTTTTGAAGTTGACTGGGAGCACTTAGTCTCCGTTTGCAGCTGCGAGACAGTTACAAACAGCTGTCTGAGTTCCATCCCCGTTCTGCACGGTGTGCAGACTTGTGTTCCAGGTGGTGCAGGAGAGTCCATCCCTCTTTCTTGTACTTGATTTTAGGTTAAGCATGCACCGATTTGAGTGCTTTGTGTGAGGCTTGTTAATGAGGTTTCAAGGTTGCACAAAGCTGTATGTATTCACATACCAAGTGCGTGTCTTTGGGGTCTGAAAATAAAGATGGAAAAGCCAAGGAGGAAAAGTAAAGATACAGTTGTGATGATGTTGCAAGGTCACACTGAAATGCTGTCAGAGCGAGAACCTTGGTTTCCAGAATCCAAATTTTAGTGTTATCTACTGCCTAACTGGCTGGGTTTTTTTGTACTAATGCTTCAAACTTCGAGATAAATGAACTAGCTAGAGTTTTCTCTTCTGCGTAATGCTGAAGTTGCAACAATAGTAGTTTCCTTACTTGTGTAAAAAAAGTGAGAAGAGGACCTGCATACTGCTCTGAGGTCCAGGTGCTGAATCAGGAGCTAGATCTAACCTGTGAGAGAGAACTAATTTGACTAGTTGGCACTGAATGGGATCAAAAGCCAGATGGTATTTCTCAACAAAACATCATGATAAAACCCCAGAAGAAGCAATCAAGACTCTTAGTAGTATCTTGTGATCATTTATTTGGAGATTGACCTGTTTCAGAAGCTGTGGACCAAACACTTAGATTGAATTGAATACTTCAATTAACTTTCGTGACTACTTTGTTTTATCCTTTTTCCTCCTGTTCCCATGCTTTTGAAGGTCTCTGTATATCTTTGGCTTGCATTTCCTTCAGTTTTGTAGAAAATTGTTGGGTTTGGGGGTTTCTGAAGAGGCAAATTTGGTTTAAAAAATTATGTTCTTAATCTTATAATTGTGACTAGGAAAAGAGTAGACACTAAAGAGAGCAGCTGAATAGATAAAGAAATATGAAATATTACATCTAAAAAGAATATAGGAGTTGAGACAACACTACGTAAGACACACTGTTTAGGAGTTTCCATTAAAGGAGCTGAGTTTATCCTTGTACTTCTGTGGGTTGAATGGCAAGACTGTCTCTTGACAGAGCATGTGCCAATGAATGAGTTTATACTAAAATAATCTCAGTATTATAAGTCTCTTTAATTTACACATAACTGTATTTTCCAAGTCTCAAAAGTTTGATGTGAGGTTCTTGACATCTGTCATATACCCAGATGGCATAATCAGAAATCTTTCTGAAAGGTATAAATGCACCTTTATGCTTTGAGACATGACAGTACACTGAGCGTGGAGAGCATGGGAAAATTATCTTTATGAAACGTAGGCTTGATTTGCTTTTACCCACTCACTTTTGCATTATTAACTGCCAGGAGTGAAGGTTGATTTCTTTCCTGGGGCTGAAATGGGAAAAAATATTGTGAAACTGTCATTCTGAGGTTGACATGTAAAATCTCTGAAGAGCTGATGACTTGCCAACGCTTGCAAATCCCATAGGCCAATAAACAAATCACAAACTTTGAATGACATCTGGATTGAAGAGAGGGTTAACAAGATTGCAGTAAAACCGCGTTGTTCCTAGATAAGTGTTTCTATCCCCAGCGTAAACCAGAATGTGTGTAGCTGAATAAGACGAAATGAGAAAAGAAAAAGACAAGAGATGTGTTTAGTTTTGCTTCTCCTATTCTGATCTAACATTTCTAATCCCTACTGACCCCGTTCATGCAAAATCATAAGCATCGTTATTGTAATCCCTGGAGATCTTGCATAAGCCCTTAGTCATTTCATCATGTGTAAGGAAGTTCAGGGATCCTCATACCAGTGAAGTGCCTTTTCATACAAGTGAAAAACAGGTCTTGGCAATATATTTCTCCATTTCACAGATGACTAACAGTGCAGCCACCTTTGTGAACCTTGTCATTACCCTTGCAACACAACTGTCGGGCTTCCCCTGCTGTAAACTGGGCTCCTGAGGATAGCACTAATCCTTTTTGGCATTTATCGCAGAAAGGAGGACAGGCAAAGGCATGGACCCTGTATTTGTGAATCTGCATGTGACAGGCAACTTGCTTACAGGATAAGTAATGCACACAGTGTTAAATGACTTCATGTGCTACATGGCAATAAAGGTCAGGGAAGGAGAGTGATATAAGGAATTTAACTCCTTGGGGCTTAATATTTAGATAAGGTTAGAGCTGGTCTTTTGTGGCTTTCTCATTTCCTGGACTGGAACTAACAAGTTTTGTGGTAAAGATGCAGAGAACTGAAATTGCAGTGTTTTTAATCATGCTATATTGTGTGGAATAGGTATCACCATTTCACAACAAACCTGGAAGTTAACCGTATCTAGTTATGTGACATAGGGCTTGTGTTTATACTGCTTCTAGGTCTACTTTCATTTCATTGTTTACCGTCATGTAATACTGATACGCACATCAGAGACTGCCTGATATCCTCTGGGAAGTGAAGTAGGAAGTGGAAAAATTGATTTTATTCCAGTATACTTCTGAAGTCTTTTAAACTGATCTGAAAAATATTTGGAGCCTACACTCTGGTGTGTTGGCACAACCATGTCAAAAGTCTTTTATAGGCTTACTCATTGATTTGTAGATCTGTGGTCCATCCAAACAATCGATCCATGTACCCTCAGTTTATCAGCTGATTAGTAAATGTTAAAAACACATGAATTGTTTTTGAAGTGAAGATATGTTGGAGGCAGGAGTGAGTGAGGCTTTAAAACTTCAGAACTGGTTCTTTTGACGGGACGATCTGACCAGTGTAAGACAACTGTCTGGCTCATTTGTGGAGAGGCTAGCAGGTGTTTGGTGCCATCATGGCTTGAATTGCGTTATTTACTGTGTGCTTCACAACTCTGAGGATTGTGTAAATTCACAAGTGGGGTGTGTAAACTGAGCTGAAGGCTCAGGTGTGTGCGACTGCTCTGTCCAGATATATAGCATACCCCGTATGAAAAAGCAGCATTCTGTCCTGCATAGTAATTTGTAGTGGTAAGTGTGATTGTATATACATTATAAATTATATATAGATTGCAGTAAAGTATGTGTCATTTTGCACATATATTTTTTAATAGAGAGAAAGAATTTTTGATTATTTTTGTTATTTTAAACCTCTATACAACTTTAAAGAAAGATATATCCGTCTAGTCTGTTTGGCTCAGTGTTGCCCAGTTGTTTGGTTTTAATATATTTTGAAGGCCTGTCCCCCTTTCTGTGCAAAGTTCATATTTCAAATCTTACTATTTGAAATAACCCTGCTGTAGCCTGGTGCTGAGATACCATAGACACTACTCAGGAGACCTGCTGCAATAGAAAGACTTTCTACAGTGAAGATTTCACTTCTTCTTCTGTCAAGTAATTGCCACTGCTGTGGGGATTGCTGGTGGGAAAGCTGTTCTGAAGTGCTCATATGTACATGCCTCAAACTTCTGAATACATGGAAACCTACACTCAGATTTGGAGTTGGTAAGGGGTTCGGGTGAGTTCCCCTGCATGTGTGGTTCCCTTGGGCAGAGGACAGTGGTCAGTCTGTGACCCAGCTGAAGCTTGGTCTGGGGAGCACCATGCTCCCCAGTGTACCTTCCTGATTCCAAAGCTTCGTCAGTCACAGACTGCTTGTCCTGGTCACCTTTTATGGCACTTCACTCTTTAACTAAACAGACTTCTTTTGGGACTCCTACTGTTTAATTCACAATGATAAACTAAATGATAAATGTAATAATTTGAATGCCCAAGAATATATGGACTGATTATTCACAAATACTCACCAGTTCTGATCAACATTTTTTATTCTTTCCTGGATTCATTTTTTTTTCATCCTTTTTTATTCTCTCCAGATGAATTGTGTCACATTGTGCCTCTGTTGGATGAAAAAGGAGCTGTAAATTAGTGTTCAAAAGCACACCACTGTGATTGTTATCCATACCATCTCCCTATAGACTCAGACAGCCGTACATCCGTACAGCAGAGGAGAAGCATGGGCTCTGAATCTGCTGCGCTACTGTTACGAGAAGCAGCATCCCGTTCCCCAGCATCGCTCAGAAATTTGTTGGCAATTACTCAATTCCGTAACATTTCCCAGGAGCTGAGGGGCTCGGCGGTGCCTTGGGGCTGGCAGTCTCCCAGGGGGTGACCAGGCCGAGCTGTGCCTGGGGCTTTGCCCTACCAGAAGGAAGTTGTCTATCTGACCTACAAGTTTTCTGTCCCAGCCAGTGCTCAGGGTTCTTGCCTGACGCATAAAATTATTTAATCTAGAGTCTTCTGTACACCACTAAATGAATAATCATTATTTTGGCTTATTTTCACAAGAATAAGGATTATTCATAGTTCGGTGAGTTTTTACAATTAGGTTCATTGCCCTGTTCCTAGAAACCATGGGCTGCCAAGCAGACAACTTCTCAGCAAAGCACTTAGATATATGCTTAAATGTTATGCTTTAAGAAAATAAGATATGAGAGTGCCCTTTGCTGCAAGAAGAAATAAATCTAGAATGCAAGTTTATCCCGTCTTTTTAAATCTATGATAAAATAAATGTGTGGACTTTTTCTTATGGACAGAGTATTCCTGGCAGTTGACAGAGTCAACCAGAAAAGCTGGTGCTCCTTGGCCTGTCAGCTGCTCCTCAAGCCTTTGGTCATGCAGCACGAGATACCTTTAGCCCTTTTCTTTAAATATATCCCTAAATGCATTAAATGTCTGATCTTATACCTTTGGTTCCTAAGGGATATGGCTGTGAACTGTTTGCCACTTGATATCAGGTACTCACTCTTCAGCTGTTTTTTTTTAATGTCCAGGGAGAGCAACACAAACATTGTTTCCTGCAAACTGTAATCCGGTATAGAGAGGATCTTGATAAGATATGATGAATTGATAGCTATTTTTCTTATAATTTTGAATGAAAGCAAAATAAATGATTTGATTTGTGCTTGAGTTTTTCACATTTTCCTTTTTTCTGCACCTCCCAGGACCAAAAAAAGAATGTAAGCAGATGTGCCTTTTTGAAGCTGCTGAGGGATTGGTTTGTTTGTTTGGGTTTTGTTGTTGTTTTTTTTTAAGTCCTGCTTAGGTAAGATGCTCTCTCTCAGACTAGCATCAGCCTGCTGACAGATAATGTAGTAGTCTTACTGGGGTTTGTGTATCTGATCTCCTACACGTTTTGAAAAAATGGTGCAGAGATCATCTTTAAGTGGGAACGCACACAGTTAACATTCAGGGCAAACTGGATCAGGTGTCACTGCAGTCTCCGTGGGGAATGGGTGCACAATGCAATGTAAAAACAAAGGATGGGAGAATATCAAAGCCCCAAGGCTCTGTGAAACAGTGTCAGTCTTCAGGGCTGGAAGGAGCTCTGAGCAGGACTGGTGGGTGACGTGTGCTGGGCAGAATTTGTTGCAGTCTTGCCTCTGTGTTGTGGTGCCAGTGAAATCTGAGTAGCTGTCTCAGTTATTTTGCAGTTGACCTTGTTGGCAGAGGCCTTGGGAGGAAAGTCATCAGAGGTTTATGGGCGCAGAGGCTGGGGAGCAGGCATGGGATCATGGGTTTCAGGAGGAAACGGGGAAGAAGCCGCAAGACGATGTGAAGATTTGTTTAACGCTTTTATTCCAGGTGTGTTTGGTTTTGTGCTGTCATTTCAAAGTCATGACCATCTGGAGGCAATATAGTTTCACCCTATTTGAAGAGAAGAAAACAAAAAATAAGAAAAATATGTGTCAGTTAAAAAAATTGTGAAAAGGAAGGCTGAATTAGAACTTCTTTTTTTTTTATTATTTTCCTTCTGTCCACTCAAAAACCCCTTTAAATACCTTAATCTTCTAGGTTTTTTTCAGTAACACAAAGAGCTTGGAGCCTTCTTGGAATGCAAAGAGTTCTTAAAAAGTATCTGTTTAAGTATTTGAAGTGTTGGCCAACTGTGAAGGACAGTGTGGTAAGGAAAATGTTCTTCTAAGCGCCAGAATTGTACATGCACAGAGGTTTAAGACCAGTTTTCTGTTTTATAGAGTCAGTTTTGAAATCAGACTTCAGTGTCAGGTTTTTCTTTTTTTGTTTGTTTTGTTTTGTTTTGTTTCTCAGGCAGATGCAGGGGAAACCATTTGGGACAAATTGTTTCTTGCAGGACAGTGGTATTTTCTGAACAATATGCCTGGTTTTCACCTTTCTGCCTTTCCTAGGGCAGCCTAGAAGAGCTGGTTTCTCAGTCATCTCTAGTGCAACTGCTATTTTTTCCCATAAGACCACAAACCCACTCTGTGGTCTTGTCTGCTGTGGGAAATGTCTTCAGGCCTGGGAAGCAGGAGCCAGGAACACAGCATGACTCTGGAGGACGGCAGGGACTTTTTTTTTGGCGTAGGATCTTTGAAATACCATGGCCTGTGTATATGCATTTTTCTTGAGCCTATGAGGCTGATAGATAATGTGCATTTGTCCAGAACCTCAAGCATCTACAAATCAGCTTCAGTTGTACAGCTAAACAGGGAAACAAAGGGCAGAATTAATGGAGAATTTACTTGAATGAGTATCACAGGGACAGGTATTTGATTTTTTTATGGCATCACTAAATGGTTTAAAAATCTCTGAAGATGACTTTAGTCAGCATATCTTCTGCTTCCTATTCTGTACGTCAGAGGAAATGAATGAGACTTATGCTTACCTCGCTTCATTATTCAAGCATTGGGGTCTCTTGGTGGAGTGGAAGATCAGTGAGTAATAAGCCCACTGAAGGGAATTTTTTTTTATTTTTACATTATGTATAACCTGTGACACTCATCCCACAGAAATTATAAGAAGCAAAATTTAATAGGAATCCGGAAGCTATTACATACTTTTATAGATGGTGGAACCATCTGCAGTTACTTCAGGGAAAGTACTTGTATTCCTGATCATTAGCTACTCACTTACTCGGTTGGTGGATACACAGTTTCACAGTTTCTTATACTCTGTGGCTTCTACTGGGTCACTAATCCCCACCAAATAGCACATCTGGCCCTGTTCTGTGTGCTGGGGTCTAAATCTGGCAAGGTTAAAGTAGCCTGTAGCTGGACAGTAACATTGGAGCTTTAGTCTCAGCAAGAAGTTGTGGTTTTATGCCAGAAATCTGGGCTTTATCTCATCTCTGGGCTGAGATGTGGTGTAGGATGTTGGTCACGTCAACCTGCTTGAGAGCAGAGTTCAGGCTTTGGTCGTAGCAGACACTGCTCAAGGGTGGTTTGTGCTCCTCTGGATGGAGTTTAGTGCTTCACTGAGATGCAAGGTGCAGCCCTGGTGCTTTGGTTGGACAGTGTGGGTACCACTGTGTAGTCAGGGAGGATGGCACGTTGCCCTGAATGACTCTGGAAGAAGGCCGAATTTTCTTGACTGAAACATTTCTCTCTGCCTGTTGACCCATGGGGAACTTTGCAGTTTCAGGACTATGATGGAAAGGGTCGTGTGCTCTTACCCACTTGAGAGCTCTGTGGTGAGCCTTGTCCAAGGCTGGGCTCATGCGGACGCCGCATCAGGGCCGTGCACTGGTGGAGCACAAGAGGGAAGATGACATCAGGCTGCAGTCAGCTGGTCCAGAGCTGCTAGGGGTTCAGATGGAGCGTAACAGAGCCAGAGTTTGTGTGGAAAGAAAATAATCTCCTAGGGAACTACTTCTATCAGGAAAAAAATTGCTCCAGGCTTGGTTTTGAAAATGTAAAGTAATTTAAAAAAAAACAACCCACAATGGATATTTCAGCTTTTCAGGATCCCCACTCAGGCCAAGAGAGGAAGCTTTTAATTTTTGCACTTCCCTCCTTCCTCATATATTGGAATAGTTATGATCACATTTTTTACAGGCCATCACTGTCCATATTTGTTTTCTAAACCTTGCCAGTTGTTTTCAGCCACCTCTGTCTGCTTGTGTTTTCCCACTCAGCCTCTTATCTCTTTCTTCTTGCATTTCTTCCCCTCTTGAGAGAATTCAGGTGGGTCCTCATGTTACTTCTCTAACAACTGCTATTTGCTGTGTCTTCTTTTTAAACTTACTTTGGAAAGACTGAGGGTACTGAGGGTAATAAAAATATTCTGCAAAAAGCTAATGAAATTCTGGGTGTAAGGGGGAAAAAATAATCTTTTATGATCAGATATTCTTGACATTACTAAAGACCTTAACATCTTGAGGGATGAGAAAATTGAGGCTTTTTTATCAACTACTTGCTGTAGATTTATTTTTCAAAGCCAGTGCCATTTAAGAGAAATTTAGATAGGAGGAGTTTATTTTGTGGGGAAAGCTTATTAAAAATTAAATTGTATTTTTTTTCCCTTGAGCTAGTAACATCCTGTATTTCTTTTACTTGGTCTTTGGTTTGTTCTTGCTCAATAACCTTTTCAGGAGTTCTATTTTGGAAGATAAATAGAATATCTTACTCCTTCGGATTTACTTTCCGAGTTTCTCTTCTCATAGCTGAGCAGTTCAGATGAAATAATGGAAATCTGTATTTGCAAACCAACAACAACAAAAAAGTCTGAATCTATTTTACTTGCTTTTGGGCTTTGTTTGTTTGTTTTAGGTAGAATATTGAGGGGTTTTTTTCCGCTTTTCTTCTAAGGGAAGCAGCACGGAAGCAATTTGCGCTTCTGTAGCTGAGGGAAAGAAGCTGTTAGCTGCGCTTGTCACTCACAGTGAATCAGGAAATTCTTTCCAGTATGTCCAGATGCTTCCTGTGCACAAGGCTGGTGTCGTACTTAGCATGAGATTTAAAAAAAAAAAAAAGTCACACTGGGGCTGCTTTTTATTTTGCATTTAGCCACATCCTTTGGCACCATGGAGGGAAGATAGCTTTGCTGGTTGGACAATCTCACCGTAGCTTGGTTTGTTTGGAAGAGCAAAAGGAACTGTGTAAAATGTAATCATTTTTTTATCTGTTGAAATCCTGCCTTGGCTTTCTTCTCCATGCCACCTGTGTGCTGTCCTCCCTGAAGTAAGAGACTAACTCCTATTCTGCACGTCACGTTCTGCATTGCTAAAAAAATAGTTATGGCAGCTGATGCTTGTAGCATTGCTTCATTTCAGAGGGGGAGGAGATGATGTTGGCATCTTTGCACTCTGGGGGGGGGATTTGAGCTGACCACGATACATATTCTGACTCCTTTGCAGACTGTATTGTTCTCTTTACATACCTCTAGATGGGAAAAGTTGAGTAAACCGTACATCCTGCTTTGTGCTTGTAAAACCTATGGGCTGCTGGAGCTGTCAAAGAAAGTATGATGCATTTTCTGCCTTTAGATAGGTGTCTCCTGGACTGCCAGTCACCAGGCTAATAAGACATCCAGATAAACTAGATTCTCTCAAGAGTAAAAGCAGTTTCCTATGCTTTCTCCTTATCTCCTTCCAAACACAGTGTGGGGAATCCCATCCTCTATCTCTGCTCAAGTCATAGCTGGATGTCATCAAGTCTCATAGTCCCAGAGGAGGATGTGGAGAGAGGAAAATACAAGAGGAAACAAATACCAGGAGGGAAATTCTTTAAGTACGAATCATTTCAACAGGAAATGTTCTGCTCCTTTTGGCCAACTTGCTTTGTAACTATTTTCAAGATGCTAATTTCATTTTATTCCAGTTTTGCATTTATTTCTTGCTACTGAGAATCCAATTTCTTCTCTTCTAGAGTAGAGATGTATTTTGGTTTTCAAAAACTTTGTCTGCTGTTACTGATCACCAATTTTGAGTCACCAGCAGATTCTAATGTGCAAAAAAGGTATTTTGAGTTCTGCTGCGTGGTACTTTTAAAACTGAAGGACCTCTCAGTTTTGGAGATGCCCACTGAACATACTCATGCAAACTCATGTGCACAAGAAGTGACCTTGCCCACGGACTCACTGCACTGTGTAACCCCTAAGCGACTGCAGGGATTTCAGAGTTGCACCTGGCTGTGACAGATCAGAATCTGGCTGTTTCATGGTTTCTGTGGTGCTGCCTGCTAAATTAGGGAAAGGAGGGAAAATGCCACTTTTCTGTCTGGAAACAAGAGAAACATTACCATTGCAGTGACCATTATCTAGATCTATAGCATAGTATGATTTCTGCAAGGAAAAGTGTGGAGCAAAATGGGGAGGGTGGGACATGCTGTGTTGTACCTTGTGCCTGCATGATGAGGAATCAGGAGATGGCATCTTCCATCCTACTTCTGAGTTGCCTGGGACTTATGAGTGCTGTGGATATGGCTGCCCTGCATGGCTTTGAAATGTCTTGCCTGGATTTGGGTAGATTTCTGTTTGTCCCTTGGTGTGGTGTGGATCATCTTCTACTGAAGGATTTAGTGAGGAGAAACTGGATAGAGAGTGGATACGTTGACATGGCTGGTAGTTTTGGAGGGTGAACCTGCCCCCTTGCCTGCCACTGAGCACTATAACAAGCTCGTCTGTAATGGAAGATGGAGGAAACCTCCAGCAGAAACTTTCAGTGTCCTGAAAAGGAGATGGAGCAGCACATGTGAAAAGTGGTGATCTTTACCACTAGACTACCACCCCATCATCCCCTTTGCTGTCTATTGAATGAAAATGCTAGGAGTGCTTAAAGGGGAAACAGTTGATATGTTAAAATAATTTTCCCTTCCTTTCAGTATTTTATTGATTCAATAGGTAGTAGTGAGCTGTGTTCTGTAAATGCCTCCACATGCTGAATGATCTCATTTTCCATGTGGGAGTACAGAATAAACTTCAGAACACAAAAGATTGCATGAAAAGGTGGCATTAATTATACAAAATTACCATGAGAAGGCAGATTATTATACAGAGCATTCTTTTTTGACATTGTGAAACAACTTTTAATTTAATATTACGCTTAATCTGACAACACTCAGAAAAAACCACAAAGCTCTGAAGTTTAACTTCTGGCAAGGGAATATCCTTAAAGTTACTTATTGAAGCATACTAACAAGTTTTGGGGGAAAATGACTTTAAATCTAAGTTCTGCTGAATAATAATGAAGAAGGGCTTAGTTGAAATCAGTAATTTTTAGTTATAACGTAGCTCAGTGAGAAAAGGTGAAATGCAACACTACTCAAATTCTTCTCAAGGTTTCAAATATCTGCTAGCTGTGAAGTAGTTAACACCATGGACATACAAATGTGAACATAAAAGTTTGCAAAAAATATAAGTAGACATTTAATTGATGTATTCTTTAAAAAGAAAGAAGAAAAATAATACACCAAATAAGAAAAGAAATCAAAGCTTAATGTAGATAACAGGCACCAATTTGTGGCCACAGTTGCAAATTGTGGAGTAAAGCTAACACTGGTGAGGTATGGCTCATGTTTTGCAATTATCCCTGGCTTCAGAGCTGCACAAGCCCTTACATGATTCCTTTTAATCTCTATTTATGCCAAAGAAATACTGGCTTATTCTAAAAGGCAAAAAAACCAACCAAAGAGCTACACATGCAGGGTTATGCAAGTGAGATGGAAACTCTCCTATTGTCAATTATTTTTGCTTGTGTCTGGAGGCCACCACGGTCAGCAGGGCTGGATGGTTGGTAGGTGCCCACCCAGAACTCATCACGGGCCTGAGCCAGCTGCCAGGAGGAGGCTTCACAGCTGGGAGCTGAAATGCAGAGGTGGCAAAGGCAGTCTGGAGCAGAGCTGGAAACTGAAGCCTAATTTGATAAGGATGAGGCTCTGAGCAACCTGATCTGATTGAAGAGGTCCCTGCTCCTTGCATGGGGGTTGGACTAGGTGACCTTTAAAGGTCCCTTCCAACCCAAACCATTCCATGATTATATGATTCTATAATTTAAGGAGACTGGGTAGCTGTGATCAACACGGGAGACGGGGAATTCCTGATTTCTTCTTTCAAGATTTCTTTCAGAAAATCTTGGGGGAATTACTGTAGTCCAAGACTTGAAAAACCCCAGCAGATGAACCAGGCAGAGAAGTGCTTACCTTCAGCATCTCCTTACATACCAGCTCAGCTTCCCCTTTCCCTTCCTGTTTTTGTCTGTGATGTTTTTCAGTCAAGTTATTTTTGTTGTGAGAGTGGTTCATTTTAGATATATGGGGAGTGTTTTTAAAACATTAAAAAAAAGGTTCTTGCTGCTCAGACAGCAAGCTATGAAATCACTTGGCAGGGATGTTTTTATTTCAACAGACCCTAGAGAATCTGAAGGATACCACAAATGCGTTTTTAATGGTCAGCTGCAATTTTACTCATAAGTAATAAATTGCAATCATTCAGAGCATCGTTCAGGGCAAAAAATAGCTCAGCAATATGAAGTCATTATGAAGTGCAGGGCCAGTTGAAAATATCTATGCTCAACATACTTTGAACTCACATGTTTGTGAAGATGGGCAATAAAAACCAGAATCAAAGCGTTGCTTTATTATTTTTTTGTGTGAGATGTGTGTCTCAACCTGCTATGCCAAGGACACAAACTCAAGGGATTATAGTTAAGCTCATTTGCAAGATGATACTCTGTGAAGGCCGTTTGTCAGTGTTGTATCTTATTCTTGCAGCAGTGCTTTAAATGCTCAGGCTGCTGGCTGAGACTCTGAGATAACGGAATATAGCATCCCTGTTGCTTACCTGGGCCTTTTTTTCTGCTTAGGGCCGAATATCAACTTGTATTTAAATAACCTCTGCGCAAGATCAACTATCAAAGGCCTGAGTGTTAGTTATTGACTTTTTTTCTATTGAACATCAATGAGAATTGGGCATGTATTTGCAATTTTAGTTTTTTGAAATTGAGCTTGTAATGAGAAGAAGGAAGCAGATAAAAATGCCTCCTCTTTGCTTAGCTCCTTAGCACATCTTTCCTTAGTGGTTTCTAACAAAGCCTTCAGGCTGCCTTGAACTGCGTAACCAGGTCCGTTGGTCTGCCGTAAGTGTTTAAGTGCTGTAAGTCTCTCCTCTCTCCCAGAACGGCAACGGTGGTGCAAAGCAGAGTAAGGGGAAGATGAGACGGGTAGTAAGGCCTGCTCACAGTGCTTGTAAAGGCAGTATCCTCACTGACTTTAATAAGCCCTGGATTAAAGGGCAGGAAACATCTCATGCAAGTTGTCTGTAACCGAGGGAAGCTCCCTGAGCCACCCGTGGATGTGCCAGCTCTGGGAACAGGCAGATGTCATGGTACCTCCTTTCTTGTCCAGAACAGCTTTTGATGTTGGGGCAGAGTTTTACCCGTGATGAAATAACACTGATGCTACCTGGGCTGCAGCATGGTCGTTGGGGTGGGGGTGGGGACAGGACAGAACAGAGAGTTTTTATTGTTTGTTTTTTTTTTTAAAAAAAGGCTCTTACATTTTTAAGTGCTCAGTTTCCTTCAATACTTTTGGATGTTACCATGCTTAGCCAGGTTAATTCAAGCTCCCAAAGATAACTGATTCCTGCATGTCTGAGAAAGTCACTAAAGAATGTGAGGAGTGAGATATGAACGGATGCCACCAAGAAAAGAAACACGGTATTTTGAGCTGAAGTGCCCCACTTCTTTGACCAGATACCTGTCTTACCTGCTCCCTTGGTACCAGCTCAGGCAGCTGTGTTGGGAGCCAATACCCCACATGGTGCCTTTTGCCTGGCTGCTGCCTGGGGACATGGAGGGGGAAGCT
Organism: Tetrax tetrax; assembly: GCA_009806455.1. NCBI lineage: Eukaryota > Metazoa > Chordata > Aves > Otidiformes > Otididae > Tetrax > Tetrax tetrax. Next base: position 270,464 of record WHYT01017461.1, on the reverse strand, counting down.
GGTGGTGCAGAGCCCTGAGAAGCACAGGACGGTGGGAGCAAAGCACCTGGAGCTCTGCTTTTCGGACTAGATTTCCCTTGATGTGATGGCAAAAGTTACCACAGTCTAATTCTTTTTCCTTTGCTGGGTCATGAGGCAGAGTAATGATCATCATTGATGCCATAAATATGTATGGAAAAAAAATCCATCCCATCTTCCACCTTCATTGGTGTATTTATCCTCACTGTTTCTCTGCTTATTGTCAATTTATCCATCTGATTCAATTTTCATCATATATACTCCTCACTCTACACTTGTGGACTACTGTAATATTGCATATATTCAGGTTATTGTGAGAAGAATTACTGTACTATTTTTGGAGGAGTGGTTTTTTACTGTATATTGTGCACACTGCTAATGGAGTGCTTCTATATTGCTTTGAGGTAGTATGTTACTATTGTCAGGGGTTTTTTTCCTACATTAGTTACACAGGAATGAAGCTTATGTGACATTTTAGAAAATGTTTCACTGGTATGTTTTTTTCTAAGGAAATCTTTATAAAGCCATTTTCAGTAGCTGTGCTTTAAATATTCATGCATTTATACATATTTTACACAGCCTAAATATGTTAAAGAAAAATTAAGGATCAAGCAGAAGCTCACAGATCCAATTAATGAGTTCCAGTAAATGCGCTTAAATCCTTTGTGTATTTGGAGTGGGGCACAGAAAAAAAACTTCTCCTGTTGCTGATTTCCACTTATTGCTTCAATATTTAATTAGCATGGCTTAGTTGCTGTAATTTTCAGGGAGTTTTTTAAAGACTTAATTTGAAACTAATTGGACTAATGCACTGCCTGTTAGTTACCCAGGCCTGCAGATGTAGGAATGGTAGGAAGTCAGTCTCTGTGAAGACACTGGGTGCGGTTCTAGGTCAAGATTGAAGCTCAGGTGTGGCTGAGTAGACTCAGGGGAATCTCTCCAGCTTTTTGTCATATGCAGAGAAGGAAGAGGTGAGTGGCATAACAGCCTTGTTGCTCTGTTTGGTGTCTGTCTTACAAGGAGACTGTTGAAATAACTTTGCTGTGGTGCTGGACTTGCTTCTGCCAGGAAAAGACCTAAGTTCAGTAAGTAGCACTGAACCATGTTCCAAAGTTTGCAGTTATCCTTTATGTAACTGTGAGCAAAATTTGATTGCTTCTTTATTTAAGAAGTTTATTTATTTTCCCTCTTTCTGCAGCTGTTTACCACACATGTTACAAGGGTCATCACAGTAATTACTAGCGAAAGTTTGGAAAAGAGGGAATCAACTTTGTGATTCAGGGAATTTTCATTTACAGCTCTTTGCCCAAATCCAAAATTAACTGCATATTTTACTAACACTGACATGGATTTGGAATAAAAGCTCTTAGCTGGGCATGTCTTGGCCTGAAAGTTTTTGGCAAACTAATGAGTTTGGGGAAGAAACAAAGAAAGCTCAAAGGATTGATTTGTAGGAGCAATTAAAAAGCTTGGTAGTTGAGCTAGGGAGTGATTAAAGGCGTGTAATTACTTTGTATGTGTCAGACATAAACGAGGAAAGGAGGAACTGTATAGGACAGTGGAAGAATAGGAGAAATATAACCTGAAAAACTGGCAGCAAATAAAACAGATTATGACTTCTCACCAAAAGTTGGAAACCTTACTGCTGGAGACATACCAGTTGTATTAAAAGGTCAAGAGAAGATACGCAGCTGGAACTCACTCTTTTGGAACTCATGGGATTCTTTAATTTCTTTCAGTCTTTTATTCAGATTTAGTGGCAAGCAGAGAACTGCTTGAGCATGTAATCTGACTTCAGACTTAGCATGTCTAATTAAGTTCCATGCAGTAATCAACTGATCAAATCCAGTACTTGTGCATAAATTAGAAGAGTAGGTTTTGGCCTGTGGCCTATGGATCTCTAGATTATTTCCAAGCTGAACGCAAAAAGTTAATGAGAACAGCAAACTTCTTGTCAGTAAACTCAAATATTTACTATTAAAAATTATATCCCTGAAGGAGGGGGGAAAAAAAACAACAGAAAAAAAGAAAGCATATGTCTATACATGCTTTAAAAGGCATCAGACTTGAATTTTTGTAGAGAAATGGTCAGTGCGCTATTTGGCAAGATTGTTGTAGCAGTTAGCTATACTTACTGTTGAAAATCTGTGTCTTGTTTCAAGACTCAACTTTGCTGTTTTCAGCTTCTGGCTGTTGGATTGTGTATTACCTGCCTTCTCCTGAATTGTTACTTTGGTCATGGAATCGAGGTGACAGCAAAAACTACCATAGAGGTATCAAAAAGTAACATACCAATATGAGTTTGCTAACAAATACTTTACGAGGTAACATCTCCAGCAATTTCAGACCAGATCAGGTAGCATCTTTCAGTTTTGGAGTTGGTGTGGAGTGGGTAATCTCATACTGTGTGCTCTGGCTAATGTGACAGAAATGTGCTCGTGTCTGACCCAGGCGGAATTTTTACTGTGATGGAGCTGCTATCACTGGCCTGAGCTCAGCAGCTGGGGAGTCCTGGCTTCTACTGATCTTCAGAGGTGCAACTCTTTATGATGTGTTCCGTGTTACAACGCTATCTGATTTTTTTTATGATTTTTTTTTCAGTTTTTGTAAAAAAATACTGACTTAAATTAATTCTCTACATATATTTTTTTTTTCCATTAAACTCAGGAAATGCTTTAAAGGTTTTGCCTGTGAAATAACAAGGAAGTAACAGTGCAATGAGTCATTTCAAATCTAATTTTCATAACTTAGTGTAGGAATGGCAGTAAGTCGAGATAAAAACAGAGGAGGTCCTATGGTCAATATCAATACTTACACAGTAAGTATATAAGTAGGAATTCAAAAAATGAATACTCTTTAATTTATGTACAAATTACTTTTACACTTCATATATCTGTAGAGTTACTTGGCTTTATTTCTCATGTCCTTAAGTCTTTATTGTTTAATCATCAGTAAGAGCATCTTTCTTTGTAGGTAAGATACAGATATAAATAAGTCTATTTTCAGTGAACAGTGTCACAGTGTGAATAATGAAGAGAGAATCAAGTTGTTATTGACAACAGGCAGTTTGTCTTCAGAATTTTCATAAATTTGTTCAGAGAAAGTGTTTATTAAACAATTTCAAATACATGTTTTTAAGTTTGTTCTCTGTGAACAAACAGGCAGACCATCCATTTCTGACTGCAAATTATTTGCTGTGAACATTTCAATGACATATATGACTTCAAGTATAAATTTTCAGTAGTGAATTCTCTTGTGAATTTTTAAACACACTTTTAATTTTTTTTTTTTATTTAAAGTTCTGCTCTGTTTCTGTGTAAAAAAAAAAAAAAAAAAAAAAAAAAAAAAAAAAAA
>WHYT01017461.1:243403-267072 GCA_009806455.1 Tetrax tetrax | reverse complement strand
TTTTTTTTTTTTTATTTAAAGTTCTGCTCTGTTTCTGTGTAAAAAAAAAAAAACAAAAAACCCTGGCTCATGGCATCATTGAAAACAGTGGAAAATATTAAGTCATTTATCATGAAACTAATGAGAAAATAATCTCAGCTGTAAACAGAAAAAGATAGGCAAGAGAAACATCAGTCTTTAGTTTTCTTGTTACTCCCTCTAGTCACGTTGAAGTTAGAGAGTACGTGCAATGTGAAAACTTAAAGTAAATTTTATGTAACAAACCACCAAAATTTGTGTAATTTTGTTCATGTCTTTTGCTATTCTGTCATCTAAAAGACCCAAGTAGGGTACTAAACAGACAAATCTGAAACTTTATAGAGAGATTGGATGTGAAACGGGGTTTTTCATGTACATCTAGTTTGATTTTGCAGTATTGAGACAGTTCTGTTGTGGTTAGTGGCACTCTTTGAAGAGTGTGTAGTGTTGCTTGTAACATTAGAAAAAGGGAGTTTTTAAGTGGAAGCATACCTTCTTGCCACAAAGGTTCTTTGAAAGCTGATGTAAATAGTGCATGTTGATTAAAAAGAAAAAAAAAAAAAAAGAAATAAGAAGAAAAGTATTGTTTTAAAAGTTAAAAGTAGAGGCCCACTATGTTGCTCAGGGAGACACAGTAACCTCTGAAGTATACTGTGTTACAATTTAAGCCAATCTGCTACTTTTAAATACCGGTTATTTCCTATTTCTGTTGCATTCAGGCAGTTGTGACTGTATGGCTGAGGGATGGGGAAACAGGTGGAGGCCAGTTACGCCTAGGCTGAAATACCAGCAGTGCTGCTGACAGCAGGATGACGTGCCAGTCACCACTGCTCCAGGAACCAAAAATTCTCCTCCTGCTGACTTCTGCTTACAGGAGGGGCGGTGGCTCATACTTACTTAGGGGTAATCTGTTATCTTCAAACCAAGCTTTGCATTGGGATGAGGAAAATTATGATCCCAGCTGGTAAAAGCCCCAAATTAGTGTTTGGGGTGGCAGTCTCTGCAGGGCTGCGTGCCCTAACCCCGTGGTTAGGTTTGTCCGGTGTCTGTCCCTTTCCATGGAGGCCACTCTTGCACCAGACAAGGTTATGCGATGGCAATGAGACAGTTTAATCTATTAAGACATGCAGCTAGATGCCTGGCTGTAAAATTGGAAATGCAGAAAATATTTTTATTTTTTTAAATTCTGGATTTAATTTAGCAAGAAGATCTCAGTGGTGTCCCCATCACTGCTCTGGATAGTGGACACTGGCAACTTGTTCTCTCCATCTGAGAGCTGATTTGCTCTGGAGGCCTCCAGCTTGCCCCTTGCCCCGCTGGTGTTGGAGGATTCCCTCTGAGTTACTCTGAGCAGTGGAGCTCAGTTGTGTTTCTCCAGGGTCTCCACCTGCCTCGTGAGTGGCCTTCTCTTACTATTTGCTTTTACAAGAGGAATCTGCCGTTAGAGCACGTACCAAGTTGGTTGTGAGGATTCATATTTCCTTCCACCCCTTGCTTCATTGAATTGCTTTTAAAAATAAAATACTTTTATTCTTAAACTTCCTTCTCCTTTGTTTTGTGCAGTGGAGAGCATCACTCTCCCCATCTGTCTGCCTTCCTTCCCCATGCACTTCCCTGAAATTACTCCATTATTGTGTTCCTTAACTAATTATGCTCTTCCCAGCTTCAGGCTTTTTTTTCCTCCTTTGACTTCTTCAAGACTGTGGCAAAGTCCCGTGATTTGTGTATGAGGAGACTTGCTTGTTATACCTCTGTTAGGTGTCTTGCAGCATCTACTTTGCCATAGAGACCATAAACAGCACAATATTAAATTGCAGGCAGTGCATCTTTTTCTAAATTACTTTGTCCTGCCATGCTGTTCTCTTCCATGCCTTTTACCAGTTTTGTGAATCCTGCTGTCGTCATTAAGGGGAAAGATTTTTTTTGTCTTTCTACTAAGTAGTAAGACATTTTAAAAGAAAGTCCATGGTGTAATACCACGGCATTATTGCCTCGCTGGCCTTATTTTAAAGGCATATTAAATGCTTCTGTGCTTATGCAAGGAGTTGAGAAAATGAAGGTAGATGAGTGGGTAAATGAGGAATAAGAGGTATGAGTGTTTGGCCCTGCTCTTTTGTATGCTGTTTTCTTGGCAGGAAAGACCTGATAGCAGATAGTGGTACCCTGTATCTCCAAAGTGAAACCTGACCATCAAGAAATGGGGACAGCAGTGAGGCGGTGTGGGGAGGTGAGGGCTTCTCGCTCAGCGACCGGCAGAACTCAGTACTGTGCCTGTTGTTGGCCGCAGTGAGAAACTTAGCTAGAGGTCAGATTAAAAAAAAAAAAAGAAAGAAAGAAAGAAAAAGTGAGTCAACAGGGAAACATTAGGGATAATGAAATTCCAATATGATTAGTTTTTATATAACCTTGTTGTCACACATTCTCCATTGCTGGCAGGCTAAACAGAGAGGTCTCCTGATCCAGCTGTAAAATCTGTACGAATTGGTTTTGGTTTTTTCCATCTTTTCTGTGCTTGTTTCAGATCAGCAGTGCCCATTCATCTCACTAGGGTATTCCAAAAGCATCCTGAATGTGCCAAAAAAAGGTAAATCTTCACTAGCATAAGGACAGGGCTGGGTGATGTACAGTGCCCAAAGCTGGGTTTACACTGATGAAGACCTTTCAGTGAAGGAGAAATTAGGAAGCAGTTTCGTCCCAGTTCAGGTTGGGAAACACAAACCAGAGGACAGGATTTGTCTGGCAGCTTATTCTAGCTCTAGAAAGTCAGCATGGAAGGATATATTGAGAGATGGAAAACAACTGGAAGAAAAATAAAAATAATATCAAGATGTGTTGTTTAATTTATCCATACTTGTTTTCAAAGAAGAGTAACCAGTTTCTTAAAGCTCTTCATTCCAATGTAATGAAGTTTGGTAGGTTTTTTTCTAATTTGCTTAGTTATTTAGCCTTAAGACAATTTTTTTGTGGAAGCTGACAGGCTGCACCCATCTTTTCAACTTGCAGGACTGGATTAAACAGAACTCCCAACAGCACCAGCCACCTCAACACAAAATCAGGAGCAAGCCAAATATTGCAGAGTGAATTGCAATTGAATTGCAAGTGGGAGACATTTTCTAGTGGTAAAACATCAGCCAGAGTAAACTCACTCTACAGCACCAGAGCTCCCAAACACAAGAATTTCCCTAAAATGGTAGTAGGTTGAGATTTTTTTGTGCTTTCTTTTTCTCTTCTGTGCAATCTGATATTTTTGTGTAAACCTTAAAATGCAGAGAATAGTGACTTGGTTTGGTTTGAAAGTGTCATTGCTAAGGTCTGTGTTTTAGCATGCTACTTAGGTGAGTTTGTATTCAGTGCATTTTTCATGTCTTGCTTTAATTAATCACTCTCAATTTAGTCCATACTTTCATCAGTGCTACTCTGAAATTTAGAAAACAGCATTAGCCACAGTCACAATGTGAGAAGGATTTCAAATGAGAAAAGACTCTTCACCAACACCCAGTGTTGTAAGAAAAACAGAAAATATGTAGCTCAGTCATTACAGTTACCATGTTGGCATAAATGTGAGCAAAATAACTGAGCCAGTTTTTTTTTCCTTTGTTTCTGGGATTTTATTTTTTCTTTTCTATTTTGTGGAAGAAGATATGCATTAATTCATATTATGCCCCATGATTTGGAGTGATGAGGTAGCCTAGGAGATGCTGTGATCTTTTCCAGGCAGAAAAACTTATCTCACTTTTAAACTTTTTTTTTCTTTCTCTCTCTCTCTCTCTCTCTCTCTCTTTTTTTTTTTTTAATGGAAAGAATTTCAGCCTTACATTTGAGGAATAGTCCTTGTAACTTTTAATTGTTTCAGTGAAGTATCACATGGTCTTAAGCTTTATTGCTCATTTCGAGGCCATTCAGTATCCAATGAATCCTGGTTTTGTTCTTTCCTCAACTATTTTAAACACAGAGTGAGAGTGGAGCATAAATTTATGTCTTTGGTGTAGGCTTTCTTATTCCTCGTGGTTCAGTATAATGATGTGGTTGGGAGAAAGGAGGCACAGTCACTGCTGCTTTGCACAGTCACTGCTGCTTTGCTTGCTGTTAATTTAGAGTTGTCAGAATCGCTCAATTTGGGACTACCTGATGCTGAGAGATGCTGTAAACTGGCTTTTTGTTAAGCGTAATGAGCTAGCAAGTAGTTGTAGTCCTTAAAAGAAGGAGAGAAAACATGATAATAGTGCAGTACTGAAAGGATACGCAGTATGCTCAACATTGTAAAGCTTGTGAGTTTTAATATAATTTTGTGTGAAACATTGCAGGAGCTTCAGAATGGGTCACTGGTTAAAATCTGTGGCTGCTTCTCACCTTGCTGCTTCTGCATCTAGCTCTGGTCTATGATCATCCTAATGTTGCTGAAACAGCTGCTTCACAAACTTGAACAACTGATCCGGCTCTTGGGCAGTCTGGAGCAGACTGGGATTGGTGTCTCCACCACAGTAAGGGTGTGCAGAGGTGTTGAACGTGCTACGTTTTTCCATGGGTGTGAGATACAAGCTTTATACTGGAAATGCGTCTTTGAGCCAGAGCCATTCCAGGGCAGATGTCTGTGTGCCCACTGCCTCTGCCAAGCAATGTGGAAAGCCTGCAGCACCTCAGCTGCAGGTGAACTCCAAAGGTCCAGCAGCAATGAACTCTTTGTGTGGTTGAGAGAGATGAGCCCTGCATGCCCAGCCACCTCCCATGGCATGCAGAAATGAGCAAAAATGTTCAGCCCAGCATGCCTTCAGAGTTTGTCTGAAATACTGGGAATCTTCTCTCTGTTATTTGGAGATCTGGCTTAAGACTAATGGGAAGGTGGTGGAAAATATTTCTCTCTTTGAACAGAAAGAGTGTCTAGGAGATCATGGGAAAACAAAGGATGCATCAGCAGCCTTAGTAGAGTGGCTACACAGTGAGCCATCTAACCGTGATCAAAGGTACCTATGGTAACAAAATCCTGTTCACTTCCCTTTCTTGCAGCCCTGTGCTGCGCAGCACAGTCTCGTGGTCACAGAAGCCTGTTGTGTTACAGCTGGATGGAGGGGGGCATGAAAAATTTGGGCAAATATTTCTATGACTATTGGCTGTGTTTCTAAAATAGTGCATCTAAAAGCATTGGCTTGAAAACCTTGTGAGATGGAAAGGAACACAACTTTCAAAACACATGGCAAAAAGCCTAAATATATTAAGATAATTTCATAACTGTATGTTCTGTTTCTGAAGATTCTTACACCTACGTACCAATAAATCGACTGGACTTTCTTTTTGATTTCAGATGTTTCAGTTGCTCATTTGGAAACAGTACACACAACACTATAATAAACCCCTGGTATCTGATGGATAGTTGCCTAGCCTATCGTGTTTTTAAAATTGTTGGCAATTAGATGGATCTATTGGAAAGTGCACATTACAAGACAAACTTAAAAGAATAGTAACAATATGTAGTTTCGACAAGTGCTTTTTTCCCCTCATGAAAAACCTACCTTTCCCTCCCTCATCCTCCCCAGTTTCCGTCTACTTGTGGATGTGTGGGAGAGATGGGGGAAGCACAGTGGCTTTGGAACGTTTGTCTCCTCGGGAGGTGGAAGGTGGAGAGGACTCCAGCCTCACTGGTATCTTTCTTCTGACTTGAAAGGAAGGTATGTTATTGGCTAGATTATTGAGCTGTGAAGATAATAACTCAGGTATTTGGCAGTACTTCTAAGATGATTTTTTCAAAGATTTCCTGGAATAATTTTCTAATTTCTGGGAAAATGGATTTCCCCACCACCACCCCTAAATATATGAGCTTATTTTGCTGCTTTTATTTTCAAATGTGAATATTTAAATCTCAGTTTCAGAGCCATCGCATAAGTATGAATATATACAATACAATATATAGTTTGATTTAATATACTTTCTCTTTCAGAATGACTCAGCCTATGCAATAAAATTTAATTCCTTTGCAAATTTACATTGTGACCACACATTCAAGGTATTCTTTTCATGAATAATACATTTATTGCTGTGTAACTCTAGTGTGATATTTCAAGAACAAGAATTTAAGATACAGTTTGTTGTATAGTTACTTATAAAAAAAGCAAATGATTGAGATGAATAGCCAGCCTCTGACGTTCTTGCAGCTCCTGAGTAGCAGCTAAATGGATGAAGGTCCCTGCTCGGGTTCTTGAATGGTCCATAAATAGCAGAGAGAGTATTCACGACTGGGAGAGGTCTGACTTCAGCTGCAAGTGTTGGTACAGTTAGTAGTGCAAATACACTTTTACTATAGACTTTAATTTGCTGTGGCTAAATCTATTTTCTATTCCTGTTGTAAAAGATTACAGGTAAACTGTATTATAAAAGGGTAGTTATACTACTGGGTGCATAAACACTTAGGGTCCTTAGTTATAATTCAGGTAGGAGCGTGAGTCGGGGAAGGTGGAAAGGATTTGCTGGGATTTTTTGTGGTTTTTGTAGTTTGTTTTTTTTTTTTCTTCTAATCTCACTTCTACGGATACCTTTACTCATGTCTTTGTTCCCTTTTGTCCTATGTTATTCTCTAGGTATGTTACAGACCTCATTGTGTCAGTCAGATAATTGTGTATTAGGCGCTTCGATGTGTTTTTGAGTCGTAAACTATATTATCTGCTCTGCAGCTGGGTGCTGTCATTCCCCCTTGGAATAACTTGTTTTTCACGGTTTTGAATGCTGATTTGTTACCCATTTTGGAACCAAATCAATAAGAAGAAACAGATAATCCTTATCAATGATGATTTCTTGGAGCTTAGCACAGGGGATGGTGAAATACTTATAGAAATAATATAATATTTTGTGTAGAAAGTTCTCTTGAAGAAAATAATCTTGTATGGGGAATTTCATTTCCAGCATGCTTTTCACTGTACTGAAAATAGTTTCATTTGTGGCCAGTACCACATATAAGGCACACTCTCCAATTTCAATGTAAATAAAAAAAAACAGTGTAGTATATTTCACATTGGAGATTGCAGTTCAGATTAGAATCCTGTTGTGTTAGCTCTTCTACAAACAGAGAGGGATAATCTGCTTTATGATATGGTATGACCAACAAATCTTAATGTACACAAAATCATAGGCAAAAATGAGAACCAAACCAGGTATTTTTAGTCCTAGAATAGTGCTTAAAGTGTTTGTCCACACTTCTTAAACAAAATAGAAGTTGACAATGAAAGGTTTTTTTCCATTAAAATTATCAAGAATAGAGTAAACATGGAAACTTGTCAGCTTTACTGAAATGTCTCTTTCGGAGACAGGTAAGGAGAAATGCATTGGAAGATTTTTCGTAGTGTCAAACATTTTCATTCCAGAAGGATTTTTGTTGTGAAACTTCCTTTGTATGTCTTTTGGGGAAAAAAAATCCAAACTGACAAAAGAATGCAATTTCATGTCATAAAAATATTCAGATTTTTGCATTATTTGACTTTTTTTTTTTTCCCTAGTCTGAGATCAAACTCAAGACTCTTCCTGGAAAAAAGAAAATTTTGTCTTACACAGCTAACCACAGTCTGTTGCTCGGAATAGAAATGCTCTTTTATTGTGTTGCTTTTGCTAACTCAAAACGGTTTCAAAACCAATCAGATTTCACAACAATCACACAATACAGAAGATGCTCTCCTTTGGTCTCTGCTGCACTCGGGAAGGGAAACGTCTGGAGATGCAACCTCCATGCAGGGGGTTGGACTAGATGACCTTTAAAGGTCCCTTCCAACCCACACTATTTTATGATTCTGTGATTCTATGCCCCAGCAGTGCAACAGGCTGTCCTGCAGGGCCAGGGCTTGGGAGTTGGTGGGAACTAGGAGCTGTGGAACTGGCGGTCCCAGTCCTGCTCACATAGATGGCTGCATTGGCCTGTGGACACAGATGTTGCCAGCTGAAGAGAATTTTGCCTGTTAATACTTATACACAAGGAGATTACCTAATGACAGAGGGATGTGCTTCTTGCTGTGGCATTAGTTGATAGATATCTCTAATAATTTTTTCACTGTGACCATGCTAAGAATCGACAACATGACAGGTGTTCTGGGATGGCATGGTATGGGTTTTTTTCACTATCTGGCCGAGGTTCTGGAGGATTTAAGGGGTCAGCTACTGGAAAATAACTTGGTCCTGAAAGCCTGTTCTGATCAGAAATTCCCGTGGAAGCCTCCTGGGGTGTGTTTCTATTCAAGCTCTGTGCAACTGAACTAAAACCCCTTTTCTAGCCAGCCTAGCTCCAGAGCATATCCAAAGTTCGTTTAACTAGTCACTGCGCAGTTATGAAATCCTTTAAGAAGTGAAAGTAATTAATCTGCTTTTTGCTCATAGGGTTTGGTACAAAACCAAGTACAATTTCTGCTGATTTCAGATCTTGACCCCTTTTTATCCAGCTTTTAAAAAATCCTTACAAGTGTATCTACTTGTATTAAGTCCCGTCACTTATCTTTTCTCTCTGTAATGGTGTGACATGGAGGATGTTCTTCAGGCACTCTCTCTCACTCTATTCCTGTTTGCTTTGGCCCGCTCACCTATGGGATATTGAATGTGTGTACGTTTCTGTAGATTCCTTATAATACCTATTTGTGTATTTATATTTCTTCAGATCCTGTTGGAGGAAAATCTCCCATGATGCAGAGTAACATGAACTTTTTATAGTAGTTTGTGGTAGTTCATGTGAGAGGAAGAACACCAGCAGCACTAAAGATGCTGTACCCACTTTGTTGTTGTACAACTGTGAGATTAATTGATTTATTACCTGTTCAAAATGAATGAAAACATTTGAAAGAAGCCAGCTGAGCAGCTGTGCAATTGTTGTGGTGAACGGAATTAAACTCAGTTGGCGGCCAGTCACAAGCAGTGTTACCTATGGCTCAATTTTGGGGCCAGTTCTGTTTAATATCTTTATCAATGATCTGGATGACGGGATTGAGTGCTCCCTCAGTAAGTTTGCAGATGACACCAAATTGGGCAGGAGTGTCAATCTGCTTGAGGGTAGGAAGGCTCTGCAGAAGGATCTGGACAGGCTGGATCAATGGGCTGAGGCGAATTGTGTGAGGTTCAACAAGGCCAAGAGCTGGGTCCTGCGCTTCAGTCACAGCAATCCCATGCAACACTGCAGGCTTGGGGAAGAGTGGCTGGAAAGCTGCCTGGTGGAAAAGGACCTGGGGGTGCTGGTAGACAGCTGGCTGAACATGAACCACCAGTGTATCCAGGTGGCCAAGAAAGCCAACAGCATCCTGGTTTGTATCAGGAACAGTGTGGCCAGCAGGAGTAGGGAAGTGATCATGCCCCTGTACTTGACATTGATATTCGAGTACTGTGTTCAGTTTTGGGCCCCTCAGTACAAGAAGGATGTTGAGGTGCTGGACCACGTCCAGAGAAGGGCAACAAAGCTGGTGAGGGATCTGGAGGACAAGTCTTATGAGGAGTGGCTGAGGGAACTGGGATTGTTTAGTCTGGAGAAGAGGAGGCTGAGGGGAGACCTCATTGCTCTCTACAACTGCCTGAAAGGAGGTTCTAGTGAGGTGGGTGTTGATCTCTTCTCCCAAGTAGCAAGTGATAGGATGAGAGGAAATGGCCTCAGGTTGCGGCAGGAGAGATTTGGGTTGGATATTAGGAAAAATTTCTTTACTGAAAGAGTAGTCAAGCATTGGAAGAGGCTGCCCAGGGAAGTGTTGGAGTCACCATCCCTGGAGGTGTTAAAAAACCTGTAGATGTCGCACTTCAGGATATGGTTTAGTAGACATGGTGGTGATGGGTTGATAGTTGGACTTGATGGTCTCAGATGTCTTTTCCAACTGTAATGATTCTGTAATTCTATGCCTCATTGAGTCTGAAGGCAGATTTCGGTGCCTCTGGAGGCTGATTCACAGTGCTGTCAGTAGGACTGCAGTAGACGTGCACCATATTGAAAGATGTTGATACAATGTTCACCTGTTCATCAGAAGGGTGGCAACCTTCAGGCTGGAGAGAAGCAGTATTCCCTGCTGGCTAAGCCTGACCTGGAGAATTAAACTGAGTATCAGCAAGCAAAACTTAAATCAGTTGAACGTGCAACAGGTTGTAGGAATGTGTATGTTCGTAAGAAGGCTGGCGATTGTTGCTGATTGACCTCAAGCAGCAGGGAGGTTACAGAGGTGATATTCTTGAAACCTAGGCTATGGTTTGTTTATGAGTTTGCCCAAAGAGAAACTCTGTGAGAAGTAGCATGGCTTTGCCACTGGAGCTAAGGAGATATGATATTCAGTCTATATTCTTCTTGACTTATTTTTTTTCTGTGTGTTTCTTCTTGTTTTCTTCATGCAGTGGCATGTAGTTTGACTGACATTTTCAAACATACAGTAATTGAAATATGTCCTTTTTAAGCTTAAAGAAAAAAAGTTAGGATGGTTTAACTAGGCTTCTATGGAATTGATGTTAGGTCAGAGCCGAGAGGGAGAAATAATCTCAGTGTAAAAGCAGGCAGATGACAATTGAGGAATCTGTAACGAGTGATTGCATAAAGCTTTTTTCTGAGTTGGAGCTCATGCAATAGCTGGTGCTTGGGACTGTGTGCAATCTTGGATTTTTTTTTTATTTTTTTTTTTTAAGCTACTGAATCTTTTTACACTGTTAATGTTTCTTGTGTTGCCATGTGGACATTTTATTCTATTGTACTGTGCAGCTTAGCTTTTCTTTCCCCATAACATTGTTTAAACACAGTTTTGGGGGGGGTTGTTTATGCAGATGTGATTGCTGACTCAGATGGCACTTCATGACACTGCATAACCATTTAGAAAATGAAGAAAATAAACAAATTTGTGAGGAAGGCTTCTGGAATTCAGAGTGTAAGAAGTGCAGCTGTTGTCAACCAGTGATTTAAAATATACTGCTCTGGCTTTCTAAAGCAGTGTCCTGTACAGCTTTGAACCCTCTTTAAATGTGTCTGTGCTGTCCCCAGCTAGGGCCAGGTCTGTGTGGTGCATTTATCTGCTCAGTGCAGGCACTACCGAGTTCCCACTGGGTATTTTGTGTTGTTTTTAGAAGAGGGGGGAGGGTGTATTATCCTTACACTGTGGGGGAAGTTTCCCCTGTATTTTCAAGTGTGACTCTGTCTTAATCTAAAACGGTGCTAGAGAGATCTGATCACCTTTCTCATCTCAGTACATTTAGTTTCTGAGGTGGCAACCATGATGACTTCTATAGCAATGAGTATTGCAGGAATCCATAATTTGCATTGTTATTGCCCAGGGATTGTACTTATGCTGCTAACAGTATATGTTTGAGAAGAAATGAGCAGCCAAGACGTATTTTTCCAAAGAATACTGGATCACAAAAATGATTTTACAAGTAAAACTTTGGTTAGCAGAAGAGGTCGTTATCTGCCTTGAATTTTTTTATGAACCAGTGAGTATCTGTGAGAGATCAAGTACTGTATGTGGTCACGGTCTTTCTAGAATCAACCAAACAAATTTATGAAGCACTATAATCTTTCCTAATTTGGGACAAACTTCCAGTCAAACTGAGGGAGTTTGATATGTCTTATTAAGGTAATCTGTTAAGGAGAACTTTGCATCTAGGACAAGCTGTTTGGTTCGAAGTTTTTGGTTTGTTTTTTTGTTTGTTTGGTTTGGGGTTTTTTTGTGAATTGGTCGAGAGGAAATAGCTAAAAAATATGTACATGTTCATCTCAACAAGACTAAAGTGGGCTCCCCATGTTCCTGTTAGATGAAATGAGAGTTTTTTCCACTGCATCCAGCAAGAAGCAAATAATCAAGATGGCAAGGGGTGTTTTCTGAGCTTCAGCTTTTCAGACTGGGTTTGTGGAAAATTGTACAACACAGAGAGTACAACTTTGGCAATTCTTTAAATTCCTTTTATGTAAAGAAGAGGAAAGGAATTACGGTAGGACTTTTGTACTGTCCTACCTGATGACATCTGCAATTATGTAACTTCAGGGCTATTTGTAGTCCTCTGGAGCTGAAATCGCTGAACTATATTTATGATGGGTTAGTAAGGTTTGAACACTTAAATTTTGCTTCTGTTGGTTTAAAACTGTAGGCTATGATGAAAACTGGCAATTAGCTCTGTCATCCTAGTGTCAGATGTAGGAGTCTCTTAAACCTGTCTTTAAAATGGGAGTTGATTCATATTTTATTTGTCTTTCTAGTCACTAGAAAAAAGAGCACACTTTTGTTTTTCTTGCACTGAGTTAGATGCCGGTAGCAAAAATAATACTGCATGGTTTCCCTTTCCCTTATGTGAAGCTCTGTAAACAAACAAGGTAAATTACTTAAGAATTTAAGAATCTCACATTCTTAAAACACTCTGAAGACCCCCTGTTTCTCCTTGCTTCAAGTCACTGAGAGACCCTTTTTACCACAGATGTTGTCGTTCCCACTGACCGCTACTAAATGGGGTTTAGAAGCAAATTCCAATTAGAGACACTTCTAAACTTGTACAAAATTCGAACTAGAGACTTCAAGCCCGTCTCATCGTTGAACAGTCATATCTGAACAGGGAGATTTTGGCTGAACAAGTGGCAAGAAACATATTTGTCTTCACAAAAACTGAATTATTACGTGGAAGATCTCAGCTTCTCCTTTGCCTTTATGAGTCCTTTTTCCTAGACGTTCTTCATCTTTGTTTTCCCATCTGATCTCCTCACCAGTGTTTCTGTTTTGACATGTTGCAACTGAAGATCAGATAGTCTTGCTCTTTTATTTGTATTTTGTGGTGGTGGTGCTTAGCAGAAGAGCACAGAGGCAATTTAAAAGAAAAATAGGTTAATATACAGACCATGGTGTGGTGGGTTCACCTTGGCCAGCAGCCAGACACCCACCCAGCCGCTTGCTTACTCCCCCTCCTCAACAGGACAGGGAAGAAAATACAATGTCAAGGCTTGGCTGGCTCAGCTGTTGAGATAAAGTCAGGGAGTCTGCTTACCGGTTATCATCATGGGCAAAGCAGACTTGGCTTGCGGAAAATTAATTTGCTGCTGATTAAAATAGATTTACATAGTGAGAAACAAAGACAAATTAAACCAACGTGTTGCCCTTCCCCCATCCTCTTCCCCGTCTTCCCAAGCTCAACTTCAATCCTTCATTCCTGAGTCATCCACCTCCCTCCCCATCCCAGCTGGCTCAGGGGGATGGGGATGAGGGCTTGCGGTCAGTCCATAGCTCCTCTCTGCTGCTCCTTCCTCTTCGCGCTCTTCCCCTGCTCCGATGTGGGTCCTTCCCACAGTCTGCAGTGCAGCATCTTTGTTGTTTATTTGTGTGTTCATGTGTTCTTGCTTTGGGCTTTATAATTTAATTTCTTTGTAAAATAACCTGAAATGGAACAATGGATAAGATATCAAGTTAATCATTTTAACAGCTGAAAGTTGTGCTGTTGTCAGCAAAACAGCAACAGTTTCAATGTAACAGAGTTGCTTTTTTTTTTTTGCTTGTTTTGAATTATAAAAGCATTAGTGTGTTAGACTTTCTGCCTAGTTTTGCTTTGTTTTGTTCTTTTCATGTTTCTTGCAAATCAAAAATGGAAATGTAGCCAAACAATTCCCAAAAGGTCACTCATCTCATTTTAAAGTTAAATGAAATATTTACCCTAGAAATGTTTTACACATGAATATTTACATATAGCTTGGGTGTTTTTGTTTTTGTTTTTTTTTTTTTTAAATCAGGTCTGAAATTGATTTGGTTCCTTTCATTATGGATTTTTCACCAAGAATTATATTATATATGGTCTTTGCTTTTCTGAATTAAAATTAAATTGACCTATTAGCATTACATCATTGTACAGATACTTGCAGGAGGTGGTCTTTGTTGATGAGACTGGCAAACACGACCCTCCTACCACCAGCTTATTCCCTTATTGCAAATAAGAGTTATTCCAAAAAAAGTAAGTCTTATTCCAAATGAAAATCAAAGTTTCATTCTGTAAAACATTCACCATCATTGCTGCAGCAAGTGGAAATAAGAATGTCCTGATGGTTTTGTCTCAGTTAAAGAGCTGAATCCTGTGGCACGCAGGGTGATGTACGCAAACCAGCCCCAAAATAGCTGGCTGGAGCACAGGCCATGGGGTTGCAAAAGCCAGGCTGCCTCCGTGTCCTAGGGAAAAAAGAAAGTTGCATTGGTGTAACTGTGTCTGTGACACTGCTGGCAGTGCGTCTCGGTGCAGAGATCAGTTCTCCAAACAGACAGGACGGAGCTGTTATAGGTTATCCAGATTACCTGGGAATATAGCTGCACCAGCTGCACTGGGAATGTCTGTCTCGATCAGGTTCTTTGGGCTCAGAAGAGGCATTCCCTGTAATCATCTGCCAAAACACTCACATTTATCCATGAAACCCTTTTCTCCTTGGCTCCTGGAACAGAATTGATGAAAAGTTGGCTACTGTCTGATTAATGTTTTTACAGTTTGCTTCTGCCTTTCTGCCTGCCTGCATCTGTGGGTGTCTGTTCCATTATCTATCTCCAGATTATAAAATCTTTGGAAGATGCATCCTCTCTTTGTCCAATCTCTGCTCCTGCACCTTCTCAGCTCCTGAGCCTTCGTTCCGATTTGTTTCCTCCCTTTGGTAGGAAATTCCTTCAGTGTCATCGCTTTGAGAACTGGCCCTTTGCAGCATTTTGTTTTAAAAAGTACCACTTAGTAACTAATCTGCAATGAGAGCAAGGCAAGTCTGCTATATAGTAATATATAATGAGTTGTGGTATGAATAACGAATGTATGTAAGCCACACGCTTGCATAAAACAATCCCTCTTTGGGTCATTTTTGTGCATAGCATTCCTCTTGTGAAGTTGCTTTGGGTAAACCAAGGAACTAAGGTTTTGATTTGTGAAATTAAGTGAAAGACAGGACTATAACTGCTTGGTAGATAAAACCAAAGACAAAATTAGTAATAATTGTATGTAGTTTGGCAAATTATTGACTGATTTTAAAAAAGAAAATCAAATGGAAAACACTTGTGTGGTGCCAAAACTGAGGTTAACTACTGTAAGTCTGCTATAGATTCATATAAAATTAGCAAAAACTCTATCATACCACACAGCTTTAAACAGCATTGCCTTTGCATGCTCATACATTCCTTACTGTTCCTCCTTGTTTATTGATGCGGCCTTTGTAAAGGCAAAATAATTGGATTATGTGTTATGCTAAATGCATCCCTGTGTTACTGTTGTTTCACTGTACTGCTTAAACTCCCAGTAAGAATTTTAATTTTTTGTATATTTTTAAGAAACGTTCTTTATTTTCAGGTAGAAGTTTGGAAAAGTAGCTAATTTTAAAACTCAGATAATCCAGATTATTCAGGATGACCGAAGGAGAAATGTTGTTTGAAAACTGAGCTTCACACTTAGTCTTTTCCATTTGTGTCTTCCTTTCCTTCTGCAGAAAAAGGGTGCACAAAGATAGTTTCTGAGAGTTTAGGAAACAGATGATAGCACACAGAGCCCTGTGTTTATATGCACTGTGGTGTTTTGATTTTTAATTAATCGTGTTTTTTGAAAACTTCAAAGCAGGTCAACAGAGGGGTGAGCGCAGATAGTGTTTAATGTCAGCAAGTGAAAATGGAAGAGGGTCGTGTGCCCCTTATTGTGTGTGAGGGGCGGAGGATTGTATCTATTTGTTTGAAATTGTCTAAGTTGGTTTTCAAATGAGTGAAAAAAAAATCAGAAAAAAAAATGAAAGAGGAGGAAAACGTTATCTAATCAGTCAGTCGACTGATGACGTCAAGCAGTAACCTTCTCTTTCTCACCATGTTTCCTTTGAATTCCTATGAATTATTTAATACAGCTAGAAGTACATCCATCAGAGCAATGTGGCACTTTTCTGTGTTTCAGTACGTGGTGGGTTTATCGGCACTGGGCATGGGAAGGAGGTGAAGAATAATATCCTCTTTAATTGACTTTGCAGATTGGAATGTGGGAAGGAGGAACGGCTTGTGCTGGTGCCTGGCCAGTGCCCTGAGCTGGTGGCCTCCTGCTAATGAAAAATGCTTTAATGACTGCAGCAGCCAGGTGCCAGGATATGAAATATGCCCGTTCTGTATTGTACTTGTGTCTAACGTGGATTTTGAGCTACAGCGACAACTTAACATAGGGACACGACCTGCACCTGGTCTTGCTTGTGCTGGCTTGGCTGCTGGATGTGAGGAAGATGGGCTCTGTGCGAGTGCGTTGCGGCATGAGAGCATGCGTGGTGGGGGTTATCACAGAGAAACAGAGGCACTTCTTACCCTCTGCTGATTTGTTCATGTCACCTGTTAGAAAGAGTGATTTTGCCTTTTGATGTCATTTTCAGCTGCAGTTCACTTTTTCTTCCTGTTTCCTACTGTAAAAGTAATGATGCTACTTAGTATATCCAGAGGTGACCTGATGTTCACACAAGTAATTAGAGCAGGTGTCATTTTAAATTCCGGTTTTGTAAAGAATAGCGTGGCATCACTTTTCTGAAAGGAAAGCTGATAATTCTCAAATATTTAAAAATTAGCAGTGAAATTGCAGTTGGCAAGTCCTTGCAGTAGCCATTTTTTTTTTTTTTCTTCCCTGTCACTTCTGCGAGTCTAGAACATCAGTATCACAGATTTTTTTTTTTCACAGAATATGGCGGCATGGGCTTGGACTTCTCCTATAGCATGGCAGTGGCAGAAGAGCTGGGAAGTATCCGCTGTGGAGGTATTCCTATGGCTATTGGAGTGCAAGCTGGCATGACTACTCCTGCACTTACAAGGTAATTTTCAGAAAGTTTGAATTAGCCAGAAGCTCAAACCATCATGTACTTAGACCTAAACCCCAATCTGTTTAAGAGTAGGAAAAACACATTACCATGCAGATTTTCTTCAGTAATGCTTGAGGAAGGAACCTTGTCTCTGCCTCTCTCAGACAGTTTGGTTTAAGGGAGAAAATACATTTTTTCTTAATGTTAGAATATTATATATTAAAACATAGGCCTTGTTTGATAGTAGATAATGTGTTTCCAAACACAGACCCTTAGTGCCACAACCAATAAAACAATCTTAATTCCAGAATCTCTCTATTTATGTTTATGTTTTTTCTTAGCCAGATATTCCAGCGCAGTCATACTAAGGATGTATTTAGTTGTAATGCTTAGGATCAGTCTAATTCTGTTTTATAATTTACATCCTTTTTTTCCAGCTTTACAGGGTGCTCCTTGCTGACTGTGACTTTTCAGAAATAGTGATCAATATTGGTGTAAGTGCTAAAATTGTAGCAGATGTATCATTCTTCCTAAATACACCCATTCCAGGCAATTACTCATCTTGCTTTTTCTTATTTGATTGTGTCAGTGTTTCCATTTTATCACTTGCTATCATTTAGCCTCCTGCACCTTCTGAATCTGCTTGGGTTTTTTTTTTAACTCCTCTCAATAGAAGTGGTGGTTACCAACTACTTCTTCATGTAGCAGTTTCACAGGCATCCTGCATCAAAACAGCAGTTTGCAAAACTAGAGGGAAGTGACAGGCTGGTCCAGCAGTTTGGCCCTGGAATATGGATGCACCTAAATGTGGTGGTGGGGATTAAATTCAAATAATGATGGTGAAGTCAGAACCTTACCTGCACAAAACAGGTATACAAGAGGGGAATTTTTGCACAGAAGAGCATTTTAAGGTTGAGCTGGTTTTTGGTGTTTTTTTTTTTTCCCTCCATTCTGAATGAAAATCCCTGTAAATTCACTGTAGAGCCTGGAATTTAAACTCTGTTCTCTTGACATCCATCTGTCCTTCTCTGAGGTATGTATTACTTTGGAGGTCTTAGCCAGGGGAAATCTTTCTGAAAGTTTTTCTTCTTTGTGTAATACACCAAAAGCTTGCTGAAAGCATGGAGTTTGTTATGTCTGTTGCACCAGTAGCTTCATTATAGTCCAACTGGGAATAAAACTGGTATTTTAAAAGACTTCAAAGAATACTATCTTGCCCCCATGATAGCTTCTTATTCCCAGGGGTTTAAAAAAATGTGGGTAAAAGAAGATGGGATTTTATTCCTGTGCAGTTTTTTTGGCCGTATGTTACTCTGTTCTGCTGTAGTAAAGCAGTGAAGCTATGTACATTTGTGCTAGAGAAATCCTAAAGTGGATGTTCTTGGAAAGTAAATCTGAAAATGTCGTTAACATGATGAAATCTGTAATTGAATTTGCATCTGTGTTGGTGAACGTCTCCTCCACTATTAAGTTAATTCCACTGACAGTACACTGTCCCACTCTTAAGATGTAAAAGGGAAGCCTGGTCATTGAAAGAGAGAGCTGGTTGCTACAGGAAGTTTTGCGTGGATGCAGCTTTACTTCATGCACTGTAGCGAGAGGGCCAACTATTTGTCCTGTGTCGTGGATTCACATTGCATTCACAACCTGGATGGTTTCTTTAAAGGTACCTGTGTACTGTGGTGATCTTGATCAAGTAGAAGAGATAATCCAAATTTTCCATCTTAACTCTGCATTGTTACACACGATGCATCAATGATGCACAAAGTAAACAGTAATATGAGAATCAAGCATGATCCCCTAAAAATTTTTTTAAAAAGAAGTCTGGAGCCTTTTGTTGGCTTTCCTGCCTTTGGGCTTTATTCAGCATTCATAGAGCATCGTGAATGTGACGCATCATGAAGATGCTCTGCCACTATAAATTAGAGATGCTCCCTCAATTAGATATATAGACATTGCGGTAGTTTGAACAGTTGGATATACATACACGCATGCACATACACAGAACTCTTTACATTTTCATACTTTGGAGAAATAAAGTCTTAAAATATCTGGAGTCGGGATGCCTCCTGCTGCTGTTTCTGCAACTTCGATGTGTTTCTTGCTGCAGTGAGAGGCTCTTGCAAGGCTTAGCTTGTGAAGGTCTTTGAGATATCCAGGTAAATGGGAAGTACATTGTAGTAACATCTTTAATTATACAAACTACAAAGAGCATAGTAGCTTTGAAAATGTTACCCATATCTGTTTACCTGATCACTGTTCCTGCCACTTTTCACTTAATTCTTTATGATTTTTTTTCTGACAACCCTCAGAAAGTTAAATTTATGGTCATACTTGGAAGCAACCCTGCAGATTTTGATTTATATAAATTTCTTTCTATTGTGCAGCCAAATATTGGAGAAAATACTTTTGTTTCACTTGAAGATGCCCAGCCTGCTTCATTTTTTTGTACCTGGTTCTGAACATAACTCTCTGTCAGGTCTTTCAAGTGCATTCAGATACAATACTTCACTTGCTGTCATGCTTACAAGTAGAGTGGAGAAAGCAGCTCTCAGCTGAGGCAGTGAATGAGATGCATTTCTCTCGGCTCGTAAACAAACATATAGGATGACACATCCATAGTGATACCAGATTAGTGTAGAGGTCCTTTATCTTGGGAGTAAAATTTCCTTTTTTTTTTCCCCCCCATTATTTATTAAAATCCAGTAAGGATAATGATGATTATTTGGTAGGAAGGGAGTGCTTTCCTGTTTCATCAGCTTACTCATCATTGGTTCCTTTTCCACCCTGAACAGCAGCATATCTCAGAATTAATGTCAAAAAAGATACAGTTTTACTGTCTTTTTTCCTGCTTACTAAAGGAGAGAAGCTGCAGCTGACAATCAGAACAGCAGTTCTGATTAGCTGGGAAAATGGTGAAAATAGGAAGAAGTCATTCAAGAGCTGAGTGGCTTTCTCACTGGCATAGCATAATGACAGCTTGGCTTTGTGCTTCTTCAAGAGCAGACATACTGAGTTGTCTCACTCTCTCACATTTGGTTCTTAATTTCATAGTGTACATAAGGTAGGCCAGGTCTTGCCCTGAGCCAGAGCAGAGACTGGTAGAGGTGCAGCTTTCAACGTATCATTAATAAAAGTAATGATGGCTGGTTATGTTGCATCCATAGCCAGTTGTGCTACTTTGTGGTTTTGAATACCTATGAGGGTCTAACCTGGCCAGAGCAGTACAGTGGGGCAATATGAAGTCAAGCAGCTGCTTCTGAACTAGTTTTTCTCAAAACAGCTTCACACTGTTCCTGTACCTTTGAGGTTTCTCCAGCTCCTGGTGATGGTCTGGCCATGCTATGGTGGCAGGTTTTCTGGTGGGCAGCCTTGAGGTCTTCAAAGCTGGTGTGGTAGGAGCAGGACATCAGCCACATGAGTAGCTCTAAAAAAAGAAAAAAAACCAAACCAAACCAAAACCTTTAATATCACTCCGGTTTTACCATACCTGCCTTTTAATGCAAAATACATTCCTAAATAAATAGAAGATTGACATAATCATTCTTAACCAAAACCCTTCAGGTAGTCTCATCTGCATGAGGTAGTCATACCCATCAGGTAGTCTCATGCAGATTTCTCATCTATATTCTTTTCAGAATGTAGCAGTAGCTCAAACTGAGCAATTTATTTCATAAAATCTTCAAATAACTGAAGCTTAAAGGCTTGATAAAAACTGGGATCCAGAGCACTTTTCTTATTGCTTTTTTTCTTATGCCATTTTTCACAAAAAGTAAATAAGTTTTCTAAATGCGGGTATTTTGAACTCACATGTCTTCTTTTCTTGACTGAAAGAGACTCAGGAAAGAAAGCTGATTGCAGTGTGGATTCTTTTAAAGCCAGGTGATGTAAATTACTGAACTTAATGAGGCTTCCATGCTGCCCAAAGGTGCTTGCTGCTGTTCACCATGCATTTCTAACCCTTTCTGTGCCTGTAAAGAGCATCTCTTCCCTTTTGTTTTTTCTTGCTTCTTTTCCTGTATCTTGAAGATCCAAGGAGTACTGCTCAGCTGGACCTGGATGTCCGAGGGTAGGATGCCTCTGCAGGACTACACTGAAGCAAAAGCGTGGCATGTGGCTACTACATTAGGAGCAGAACAGAAAGAATTGTGAGAAATTCACCTCTTACTAGTATGTAAGAAATAAAGTGAAAGTAGGTCAAAGTTAACATCTTCTTTGCCTAAGGGAAATCTTCTTTATATTCCTAGGAAATCTTTATATTCCTAAGGAATCTTCTTTATATTCCTAGGAAGTCTGTGAGTAAACTATTGTGTCATCTTTGAGATACTGTAGAAAAATACACAGGTCATCTGAACACGTTTTTTTTTTTTTCCTCCTTCTTTATTTTTGCTTTGGTGGTGAATAGTGCTTGAATGTGTGAGCTCCAGTTCAAGAAAGCTTGATCAAATACTGAGAGCCATGTTAGAACTGCCTGCAGCTGTTCGTATTCAGAATTTCAATTTGTACTTAACAGTGTATCATACTAGTGTATCTGTCAGATTCAAAACTTTCCTTACTAATTTAATTAATTCAGTTCAGCTCAGCTTTTTTTCCGCAAAAGCCAAAGAAACAAAAGTGAAGAAGATCTGTGGTTCTAACAAGATGGTTATCAGCCCATTTAAGTCAGAATAGTGATGTGCAACAGATGTATCTTCATTCAGTGTAGCAATCTAACCTGTCAGAAATCAGATTTTTATATGTATTTGAGATGAATAAAGGTGACTTTGAATTTCTAATTGGCTGAGCGCATTAACAGAACTTTGTGGATCAAGGAAGTGTTCTTAGATCTGTATTCTGTTTTATTTTCCTTTTACCAAGGATTATATACCATTGCCATTTTTGTGTTTGTATTCGTGACATTCTGCTAGTGTTACTTATAAAGTGTGGAGTGAGAAAGGATGGGCCACTTTCGTGCAACTCTTAGTGTGTCAGAATCTCACACTTGGGACTTGTGGGTTACCCAACGTCAGCAAGGAGCTCAGCTTTATTTGCTGTGTGCGTACATACATACACACGTGCATGAAGATGTATTTTAGAGCAATGCTAAGGCTGTACAGTTAATCCCATGGGAAACTGCTGTAGGGTATGGCCCCGGCCCAGAAAGCAGACATAGTCTGGTGTCTCTTGAGCCAGAGCATGATCTCATTGCAAACAGAGTTTTCTAATTCTGGAGCTGTTACCCACTCCTTTCCAGGTTATTGCATTTACATAAACCAGAGATTTTTCTTGAATGTATTCAAGATGGGTAGAATTTTACAGCAACAACATATTTCTAACACAATAGTTAGCTGCTTGCTGAGCTGAATGTCCTTCCTACAAGGCAGAGAGACCCATGATCTTCTAAAGATAATGTTGCCAAATTTTATTTTGTTTTTATTGCAAAATAACTTAATCTGTATCCTCATTTTTGGGAAGAGCCGAACTGTTTTCTGGAACTTAAACCAAACTAGAAAAGATATCAAACCAAAACCATTATTCTGAGAAAAGTTATTGTTATGGAAATCTTCTGTTGAAATAACTAGGTTGGCAAAGTTTTTAGCATCAGAAAGCATTGCCAAAAATCCCTGCTAGCTTCTCTCATAATCTGATTTTTCATGTTGTTGATTGGGGTTTTTTTGCCTAATGGCTGGCCATAGCTTCAACTGGCTGTATTTGATCATGTCCTGAGGAAAAAAGTATACTGCATAACAGACCAGGAGGGACTTTGTCCCATTATAATGGAGGAAGGAGTAAACACTCTAAACTTGTTTATTATGTTTATTTGGGATTGCTGCCGTGATCGTTACCAGCAGAGATATGAGTTGGAATTCAGCTCCCTGTGTGCAAAAAGTGACAGTGTCTGCCAGCAACCGCTCTGTTCTCTGGCCATCTCTGTCCTTTGTTTTGTGTCAGGGCTGGAGTGGAGAGGAAGAATCAGAATCTTAGCTAAAATTGCATCACTCCTTTGGAAGTATAGAATCATAGAATGGTTAGAGTTGGAAGGGACCTTCAAAGGTCATCTAGTCCAACCACCCTGCAAGAAGCAGGGACATCCCTGACTAGATCAGGTTGCTCAGAGCCTCATCCAGCCTGGCCTTGAACGTTTCCAGGGATGGGATGCCTCTCTGGGCAACCTGTTCCAGTGTTCTACAACTCGCATTGTAAAAAACTTTTTTCCTAATATTCAATCTAAATCTACCTCCCTCTATTTTAAAACCATTACCCCTCATCCTGTCACAACAGGCCCTAGTGAACAGCCTCTCCCCATCTTTCTTGTAGGCCCCCTTGACGTACTGGAAGGCCGCTATCAGGTCTCCCTGGAGCCTCCTCTTCTCCAGGTTGAACAGCCCCAACTCTCTCAGCCTGTCCTCATAGGAGAGGTGCTCCAGCCCTCTGATATCTTCGTGGCCCTCCTCTGGACCTTCTCCAACTGGTCCATGTCCTTCTTATGTTGGGGGCTCCAGAGCTGGACACAGTACTCCAGGTGGGGTCTCACCAGGGCAGAGTAGAGGGGGACAATCACCTCCCTTGACCTGCTGGCCACGCTCCTCTTGATGCAGCCCAGGATGCTGTTGGCCTTCTGGGCCGCAAGAGCACATTGCTGGCTCGTGTTGAACTTCTCATCCACCAGCACTCCCAAGTCCTTCTCCTCAGGGCTGCTCTAGATCCATTCTCTGCCCAGCCTGTATTTGTGCCTGGGATTGCCATGACCCAGGTGCAGGACCTTGCACTTGGCCTGGTTGAACTTCATGAGGTTGGCACGGGCCCACCTCTCCAGCCTGTCCAGGTCCCTCTGGATGGCATCCCTCCCTTCCAGCGTGTCGATGGCACCACACAGCTTGGTGTCATCGGTGAACTTGCTGAGGGTGCACTCTATCCCACTGTCCATATCGCCAACAAAGATGTTGAA
>WHYT01017461.1:214271-243383 GCA_009806455.1 Tetrax tetrax | reverse complement strand
CTGTCCAGGTCCCTCTGGATGGCATCCCTCCCTTCCAGCGTGTCGACAGCACCACACAGCTTGGTGTCATCGGTGAACTTGCTGAGGGTGCACTCTATCCCACTGTCCATGTCGCCGACAAAGATGTTGAACAGGGCCGGGCCCAACACGGACCCCTGAGGGACACCACTGGTGACCGGTCTCCACTTGGACATTGAGCCGTTGACCACCACTCTCTGAGTGTGGCCATCCAGCTAACTCCTTATCCACCGAGTGGTCCATCTATCGAACCCATGCCTCTCTAGTTTAGAGAGAAGTTGTGTGGGACAGTGTCAAATGCCTTGCACAAGTCCAGGTAGATGATATCCGTTGCTCGTCCCTTGTCCACCGATGCTGTCACCCCGTCATAGAAGGCCACCAAATTGGTCAGGCACGATCTGCCCTTGGTGAAGCCATGTTGGCTGTCACCAACCACCTCCTTGCTCTCCATGTGCCTTAGCATGGTTTCCAGGAGAATCTGCTCCATGACCTTGCTGGGATGGTGTTTTAGATAGAGGGCCTACGTAACTGCAGCCTGCTTAGGCAGACAGAGAGCCTAGGGCCTGAGAAGCCTCATACCAAAAAGGAGGCTGAGGAGGAACTTGGTTTTTATGGATTTCTGTTCACAGAAGAGGCATCTCATGACCAAAGGAATTTTTCAGTCTGGCAGAAGAGAGTTTCAAGAACTAGACCACGGGCTCATCATTCACACTGCAAGACCAAATCAGTGAACATTAATTAGGACAAATTTAACCATGAAATGCGATGGACCAGGTTTTGAATTGATGAAGGCAGATAAATGTTGGAAAAAAAAAGAGGGTGCCTCTTAACTGAATTGAAATATGTCCAAGTGAATTTTTTGTGTTAAAATGCCATCAGCAGTTTGCTATTTTGCTTTTTATTTTTGTGAGGACTAAAAGAACAGCTGGGAAGAAGCACTAATGGATTTCACTGTGCGATTTAAATGCAAATGTGAAATACTAATAATGTAAGTACAAGTATTCACAGAGGGTGGCCATCACATGTCATGACTTTTCAGTCACCACTAAAACCTGGCAAAGAGCTGGTGCAAACATCAGAAGATACTCAGAGAGCAGGTCTTCCAACCTGACTGTAGACTGATGCAGGAGCACTGAGGGGAAACCGCAGGGACCATGTTTATTTGGATCTGATAGATCAGATTTTGGGCATCTAGACCACATGTTTCTGTGGGATTAAGATGCCTGAATACTTGTAAAAGTCTTGTTTAAAATGATTGTGGCTGCACTTCTGGTGAAGGCTCTGAATCATACGTAGCTTTGGACAGTGTCTGTTCCATCTTTTGGCTCTGGGATAGTTTTCACCTAGTCATTGGAAAATTGATCTCTGTGTGGGTAGAACAAAATTTGTAAGTAACTTGTAAATACAGTTTATCTTCAAAAGCTTCTAATATCCTATCTTTTTCATTATATTGTTGCAGGTTTGGTTCTGATGAGTTGAAAAAACAGTTCCTTGTACCAACTATAGCTGGAGATTTTGTGGCTTGCTTGGGAATCAGTGAAGCTGAAGCTGGGTCAGATGTCGCAAGTAAGTTAACCTAGCAAATTGCCAATTGTAGACAGCCTGCTATTTTAATGGAAAGAATCTGATTTCCCTGACCCTTCCCTTTGCCACTGTCATTTGTAGGAAATACAAAGAAGTAAAGTCTGATGCGGTGAGGGCAAAAAGTAATATTACAGAAGCAGTAACACTTGCCTCTATGCATCCAAAAGCAATCAAATTGAATGTATTTGTCAGTGAATCAATAGCAATAACCCTTCATGGGCTGAGCACCACAGATTGGTGTGCAGTTGTCCTGCTGGCCCTTGATTTCCCCTAGTCTTTATTCTGCTGCTGCTGCCTCCCCTGTTCTGTCCGAGCTCACCACTGGAGTTGCACAGCCACCACCAGTTGTGCAAACCTGCAGACGTACATAGTAGTGTGAGTGACCCTTTCAACTGTGCTAAAATTTGCACTTCCTTAAAACAGACCTCTCTACTGAACGTGAGGAACTTGCAGAGCTAGACCATTCTGCAACTGATGGCATCACACTTTCACAATGGGTTCCTCTTGCTCATTCTTACCTCACCTCAGCCCCTTCCATCATTCCTGCGCAGCAAAAATGTCTCTGAACTGGTGATTGTTTTATTTAGAGCTACTGAAGAATTTGCTATGTCAAATCTATTGGCTTTATGATTTAGTTACTTTGCATGCAACTATTTTTCTTGTTTTAGTGCAAGAATATGTTTTAAAACATGGACAAATGGAACTATTATTCTGAAGGGCCTGAGGCCATAGGTAATTTGAACAATTAAAATAGAAAACATAGAAGGAGCAAAAGATATCTCGTCTGACTGTGAGCTGAGGATTTCAAATAAAAGAGAATGACAAGAAACCACTTCTAGAGGTTTGCTGTTGGGCACAAGATGGCTGAGTTGAACACGTTATGCTGTTACAAATTCCTGAGATGTCTTCCTGCAGACCAAATTGACAAATCTGACAGAAGTTTTCTGATCAGCAAAGCAGAGTCCTATGTCTGTCACCTTAACCAAACTCATGTTGTTTTCTCAAGACAAACAGATCATTATTCAGTGTTAGAGCAAGGGTGCAGCAGGTAGTTTCTAAGAGAGTTAATGGGAATAATGAAATAATGGAACTAAATCTTCTTGCATGATCCATTGCTGTTTTCCTTTTTAGTTGATTGATTTTGTTCATTAGAAAAATTCCATAATTCTTATAGACTTGTTTTTCAATTTAAAAAATGAAATTTGAATTATGCTAATGTAAAAAACACATAATTTATTTTAATTATTGCCTCTCTAGTTTAATTAGATGATTATCAGAACTTTCTACATGTGATATTAATTTTTTTATGCACTGTTCCAGATAATAAGTAACATAAATATTTTTAGCTGCATGTTGTTTGTTATCTAGTTTAATTGGAATGATATACTTGGATTAAAATAGTTAAGAGAGAAATTTGGAATTGCCTAGGATGATCTGATGAACCCAGACTGCAGCTGGGAGTCAGGCTGGAGGATGAAAAGGTAATACTTTTCCATTTATCTTAGAAGATCTGATCCCTGGTATAAATCCAGAAACCAGCTTACAGTGCTTCTAAAGAGTAACTGAATGGATCACTTAGGCGTGAGCAGCACTAGCTTATCTTCTCAGTGGCACTGTTTTGCACAAGGCAGAGAAACCATATAATCTCCAGGTGGCCCAGCTTTATACTGAACTGAACTGTGTGAAACTGCACTTGATACTCCTTTGGTTTCTCTTATTATTAGGATGTTTGTCTCCCTTAGGTAATTGAAGGGGTAGTAAAGTATAGTAACTGTTCACGTATGAAGCTTCTGCTGTGCGAGCAGGTATATTTTAAACTGAAGAATGCACAGAGTAAGCTGTCTCTAGCATTTTCTTATACCAGTTCCAAAATTATTGAAAGTGATGGGAACACGGGAGGAAAAAAAAGTTTTTCTCTAAATGAGAAGTGAAAGACGCTTGGAATTAATTTATTCAAAATTCAACAGAACAAAAAGGACTGTATATTTTAGTCTAATAGAAATTTCAAGTCAATTTGAAGGAGCACCTGTCTGCTTTCAAATGTAATTTTACATTGTACGTAGTATTGATCATATACAAAAAAAAAAATAGCACAGAGATTACTTGAGAAGCAGAAGAGTAGAAAACTGTTGGGATAGAAAATGTCTGTCTTTAATTTCAGTATTCTTGCTACCACAAAGCACACACATTACTGGTGATTTTAATGATTTTTTTCTCGTTTTGTCTCACTATTGCTCCTCAATTTGTATACTGTTTTGCTGATATTCTGTGGGGGATATGTAACACATCACAGAAGGCACTTGCTCTGTTCAAGTTACGTCCTCTAGACAGCTGCACCAGTGAACCCTGTTCATGTCTACCTCCTCAACATAGATTCCTTGGCCTGTTTCCTCCCAGTGGAATTCAGTCTTTCTGCTTTTCTGTGTTTAGGCTGTCTTTTTTGAGCATAAAAAAACTAAAATTGCACATGGTGTCTATAATGGCACAAATACTTCTCCAACCCTAACAGAAATATTACTGTCTGATACGTATTGTTACGCAACAGTTTGCTGGCTTGTGAATTTTGTCATTAACTATGCAGATCATCTTTGTTAGCAGTTTTCTATTGAAATGTCATAAGATGGAGCAATAATTTTTACTGCTTTGTGCCTAAGTACTTGTACTTGCCATGTTGAATTTGAAAACTCAAGATCATTCCTTTCTTGCTGAGCAATACCTCAGTTGTCTGCGTTGGTGATGTCTCCCAAGTCTGTGTCACCAGAAAATTTCATTAGTGTATTCCTACGCTTCTTTGAAAGGTCATTAATGGAAATATTAAATATGTTTCATCCAAAGGCTGATATCCAAGGAGAAGCCCCAATAGTACCCTCCCTGCACTTCAGCACTTCTTCTTTTAATGCAACCTGATGCAATTTCCCCTTTGCCAAGTTTATTATTCACATTTCCACCTTCATCCTAATTCTTATGTTTAAAAAAATTATAACTCATAGTTACCTAGAATACCATATTTTAGTTTGCTTGGGTCCAACAGGATTTTTCCTGTTCGGGATTTCTCTAAAAAATCCATTTTCATAATAAACAAATCAGGTTGGTTCGAAATAAGATACCACTAGTAAATTGAATTCTCTTTTCTCTCCAAATGTGTTCTGAGGCTGTGCAGATTGCCAAAACCAACAACCTTTGTTTTCACTAATTTCAATTTCTGTACAGTACTTCCTGTAGATGTCTTGCTTTGTCAGCTATATTACACATCTTTTTGTAATCTCAAGTGAAATATTTTTTTAGTTTTGAGGCATTCTCTGTATGCCTCATGCTTTTTTCTCATTCTCTTTTCATTTCTGTGGCTGAAACATGTTTGTTTGCTGCCTCAGTCTTCTTGGATTTTCTTTGGTTTCATCTACAAGATTTAACTTAGTTTGACCTGTGGCAGTTCTTACCTTCTGACCTCCAAACTGTAGCTTACTTTGATGATTAATCTCTCTCCTTTCCTGTAGGCAATCTCCTGGGTTTTTTAAGTTTATGGGGTTTTTGGTTTTGTTTTTTTGGTTTTTTTTTTTTTTGTGGTTGTTGTTGTTTTTCCTGTGCAGATGATGTAAATTCCAGATATTTTAATTTTTTACTTTAAGGATATGTGTTGCCTGTCTTTGATCATAAGATTGACCTTAAAGGTTGAAGCCAACCTTGTCAAATCTGTTTGGATGCATGGCTGTGCTTAAGAGCACAGTGGAGAAACAAACTTCAGTCTCAAGTGTGTTATGATTTGAATGGTGAGATGACCAGCCCTGGTTGCTTATCTGGCACTAAGTAGATTGTGTGCCTTTTGATGATGCCTTGTGGTCTTTCCTGGAGGGGACCCTGACAGCATGCTCTGTAAACTGCTGAGTTGTAGACACCACAGGGCCAGTGGTGTGGACCTGACAAAACTGGAGCACCCACTGAAGTAACCTTTTCCCAGAGCCATGCTCTGTCAGGGAGAATAATTACAGTCTAATATTCCAAAGTATCTTCATAGCCATATCCCTGAGACTTAGTCCACTTGACTTTAGTAAATTAAGTAGGTTTTCAAAGCCTGCTGTGTTTTAAACATAAGATTTACTTATTGACTTAGTCATCTTTCTTCTAATTAAGATTTATCAACACTTTATAAGTTGACTTTAAATAGTTACTTCTCAAGTATTTGAAGCAAATGGTCAACCATCATATTTGGGAATACTTAAACATTTCCATTAGTAAGGCATTTGTTCTTTAATCTGTATTTGGGTGGTTAGTCTCCTGTGACGCCATGCTTGCAAGAACTGTTTACATTTGTGATAACATCACAGTGCTTATTGTTCATCTGCTGACCTTCCATGGGCCCTCTATCTAAGCTGTTCCAGAACAAAGGGATGTGTGATGTAAATCGTTGTATTTGCTTCCATCCTTTTTACACTACTTCAGTACAGTGTCATACTGCTTATTCTGATTCTTGTGTGTCCTTCATTTATCTTCATTTATTATTTAGTCTCCATGTATACGATTGTGCAGTGTCTGTGTCCATGTATTATGAGCATCAGTACTTTAGATTCCTTCAGTTTGTTGGCCTTCATTATTATACAGATGTTATATCAAGGCCCTTGGGCAAATTTAGCATAGTTCTTTCATTGTCTGAATAGCTATATGGCTACTGGTTTTGTTGACATTAGTACTATGTCTTTCCCTTGCTGTTCATGATTATGCTCTTGTAAGTCCCTTTATCCATAGCTATATCAGATATTCCCATGTCTTATACATTATACAACTTTCTCCCATAATGTTTCTCCAGTTCCTTCATTAACAAGACTTCTTTTTAGCCATGCTGACCTCGGTCACAGTTTGTCTTGTAAATGAATATCAGATACTTGGTTTTGCTTTTATTTGTGTTTAGAGCCTTCGGGAAGAAGGTTCACATGCAGGCTGAGACACGTGTGTATGAAGGCAGACCCAGCTCATGTAAATGTGCCTGCCCACTCCACTTTGTGTCTGACTCTAACGCTCCAAGTCCACTGTCTCTTTCAGTAGATGGCCTCTTATGGACTTTAGAGTCTCATAAGATTGACAGGTGCTATTAGGGGTATGGTAGAGTTCTCTTACACCATCACTTACAGCAAGATATCTGTTGGAGAGTCTTCCTCAGTTGGAGTTTTAGTTGAAGAAGTTCAATTTCAAGAGAAAGAAGCCAGCCCTTCTGAAATTCTACTGGAATGTAAATAATAACTAATGATTCATTCCGGCTGTCTGTTGCAGCTAGGGCTGCTTGCAGCATGATGTGAACACTCACAGATGAAAATAAGATTGTTTTTTGCCAGGGTTATAAATAGGAGGTGTTTAGAACTCCTTCATATACAGACATTATTAGCATTTAGACTTGGCCTTTTGAAAGTTTCCTAGCTGTGAATTCATTACGCCATTCTGACCAAGAACATGCAGGAAGTGCGTGTACGTATATCTTTATGCATACACAGATATTGAGGCTTATGTTTGTTTAAGTTGGGACTCTGAAATTAATGACCTTCTCAGTGACTAACGTACACAGTAACAGAAACGCGTAATAGATCGCCTCAGATTGAAATGTTTCTGGCCTGAGTTTTTGAGGACCAGATTTACTTAGGGAAAGTTTTCTGCTTTCATCCACTGGGGTGAAGACTCCATCTAAAGGAGGGTGAGAGAAGTGGTCTGGTTTTCCTGGCTTGCCTTCCAAGGGTTGTCCAGCCAGGTCTACCTTGTGCCGCCTGGAAGGGTTAGAGGACTTGGGGGGCTTGAAGGGAGGACCAAATATTACTTGTCTGTCTGAGAGCAAGGGAAGGACTCTGCCAGTTGTACAGGGACCAGCTGATCCCTCCTTCACAAGAATAACCCTTCATTTCCTATGTTTTGAAACAGATATAAAGACGACAGCTGTGAGAAAAGGCGATGAATACGTCATAAATGGTGGTAAGATGTGGACTACGTCTGGATGCCAAGCGGACTGGATGTGCCTGCTGGCAAACACCAGTGAAGGGCCTCCTCACCGAAATAAATCTCTCATATGTCTGCCTATGAATCTACCAGGTAATAGCACAGAACTTTCTTTCCCGATTTGATTTTTTGGTGCTTTTGTGTATGCTCAATACAAGAAAGAAAGGTGTTTGACAGGAAGGGCTACACCCAGAAATGATCTTCTAAGTTAGGTGTTTCACTATCGTACAAAATTGTTTCTGAAATGCATTTGCACTCTTCCATGAAAAAGTAAGGGACAAGAGGAAACAAGAAGAAAGGTAAATATTTTGCAGACTTCAGCGTATGACTCCCAAATAATTTTATACAGAGAGTCCTTTTCAGCAAAAAGGACTTTTGCTCCTTTTCAGGCTGGCAGCAATGGGATTGCTGATAGAAGCCTGAGGATTATAAAACATGATTTTAGGAGGCTGGTGAAGTTAGTTGATGGAGCGGGCATACAAGTAGTGTTTGCCAGTATTCCTTTGGTGGCAGGGACAAACACTGAGATAAGCAGAAAAAGCCATCTTATAAATGCATGGCTGAGAGGCTGGTGCAAACGCAAAAATTTTGGATTCTTTGATCACGGGGCGGTCTACTTGGCACCTGGCCTGAGGTCGGCTGATGGGAATTGCCTGTCTCCAAAAGGGAAACGGATACTTGCCCAGGAGCTGGCGGGACTTATAGAGAGAGCTTTAAACTAAATAGGAAGGGGGAAGGTGATAAAGCCAGGCCTGCTAGAGATCGGCCTGGGGAAGTGGTATTGGGATTAGGAGAGAGGCGAGGGGCTCAGCTGAGGTGCATCTACACTAATGCACGCAGCATGGGGAACAAGCAAGAAGAGTTGGAAGCCATAGTGCAGCAGGCAAACTATGACCTAGTTGCCATAACAGAAACGTGGTGGGATTGCTCCTATGACTGGAGCGCTGCAATGGATGGCTACAAACTCTTCAGGAGGGACAGGCAAGGAAGGAGGGGTGGTGGTGTGGCTCTTCACGTTAGGGAATCCTTTTCTGCTACTGAGATTGTGACTGGGGATGATAACATTGAATCCCTATGGGTAAAGATCAGAGGAAGGGCTGACAAGGCAGACATCCTGGTGGGCATCTGTTATAGACCGCCAAACCAGGATGAAGAGACAGATGAGGTATTCTACAAGCAGCTGGCACGAGCTGCACGGTCGTCAGCCCTTGCCCTCATGGGGGACTTCAACTTCCCTGACATATGCTGGGAGTACAGCACAGCACAGAAGAAGCAGTCTAGGAGGTTTTTGGAGTGCATAGAGGATGCCTTCCTGATGCAGCTGGTCAGAGAGCCCACAAGAGGAACTGCCCCACTAGACTTGCTGTTCGCAAACAGGGAAGGTCTGGTGGGAGATGTGGAGGTTGGGGGTTGCCTTGGACAGAGTGACCATGAAATGATAAATTTCTCAATTCATGGTGGAGCTTGGAGGGGGAATAGTAAAACTGCTACCTTGGACTTCCGGAGGGCGGACTTTGAATTGTTCAAGAGACTAGTAGGGGGAGTCCCCTGGCATTCAGTCTTAGTGAACAAAGGGGTCCAAGAGAGCTGGTTGCTCTTCAAGAAGGAAGTCTGGGATTGTTCAGTCTGGAGAAGAGGAGGCTCAAGGGAGACCTTATAGCTCTCTAAAACTTCCTGAAGGGAGGTTGTGGTGAGCTAGGGGTCGGCCTTTTCTTGAAAGGATAAAGAGTTGAGAGATTTCAAACTTGGGAAATACCTCCCAAGACAATTTTATCCCACCTGCCAACACTTGCCTCCCAGGAGTCCATAGGCAGTATCTGACTCTGTCAGAGTGGGTTTACTGGCTAGCTGTGTTGAATACTGGAAGGATGCAATGTTGTGCTATGATTGTATTGTGTGGATGGTCCTGATCTTCCTCTAATAACCGTCCTCCACTATCCAATCTCGTGGGCTTGCTGTAGAGAAGTGCTGGCATACCCAGGGTGCTTCATGGCTATGCTCTGCAAAGGGGCCTTATTACCAGGGCACTACTATAATTCTCAGTTTAAATTACAACAGTCTATGAGTTAAAAGTGGACTGGAGTGAAAGCTTCAAAGACCTTGAAAGTAGGGACTTGTTTTGGAAGACAACTAGTAATTTGGGTGGAGACACGTAAGAAATACATCCTGATCTAAGGGTACAAATTTCATTGGTACGGTCCACACGGTGTCTGTTCCTGAGTAGTCTGCAGACTGCAGCAAGAGTGCACTGTATGCATAACGGACGCCATTCAGAAAGGATAGAGTTAAGGTTATGTTAGCAGGGACCTTTTGCAGTTTTAGCACCTGTTCAAAAGGTTTTTAACCTGTTTAGCTTTCACTCATTTTAATATTTAAAAAATATGTAATATATTAATTATTTTAATATCTACATGTATATTTTGACATGTATTTTAAATATATTATCTATATAATATATAATAATTTATATTAGTGTAATATATTAATACAAAATATTAAAATCTGTGGCATTTTTGTTCATTCAGTTCAGAGTATTTTACATACAAAATATATGTCATTACCACCATAGGGACACCACCATGGCAGTGAAGTGAAGGTCCATATGTTCACTTAATGGATCAGACTGAGAGCAAACCTCAGGTCTCCAATATTGCGAAAGCAGGTGGTGACAGCTACTTAAGGGAATGTCTTGTAAGTGAATGTCAGTATGGAGTAAGTCAAGCAAGTAAGTGAGTTGCCTTGGGAATTAAGCAAGTTCTGAGTGGGTTGTGAGTTTCTACAACCTCTGCTAATGCAAGACACATTTCAAATGGGAGCTCACAGACGATGGACCTGAGCTGCTTCCCTAGCTGTTAACTTTGTCCTTACTGATAAGTGAGAGCGAACATGTAACTTGGAGCCAGAATCTCCCTGAATTTACAGGTGAACTCACCTACCAGCATCACACACCCTATACACAGACCATCTTTGCCTGCAGTAAATAGATTTTGAGTAGAAAAATTGCCTGAGTCACCTGAAGCTGATCTGCAGAGGTGTAGTCTTCCTAGAAACAAAAATTGCACTCCTCAAAGTGTATATGCTTTCATTCTTCTGTGTGATACAGATACTGACCTCCAAAGGAGTCACTGTACCAAGACTGATGAGCTTTTGAAATGAAATATTGGGACACGTGATTGTGCTCGTATCAGAAGTGAGATTTTTCAGGAAGACAAAGAGGAGAAGTATGAAAAAGGCTGCCATTTGACACAGATAGGAGGAAGCTCCAGCTGTTCTGATACATCCTAAGGATATGTCTGTCTGCCAAAGATTGTTCTCCTTGGAGGGCCAAGGAGACTGTACACTTCCCTTACAGACCAAGACTGTAAGGGAAGTGTCTGGAGGACACCACCAAATGATGCACTATCAAGCGTCTGTAGATGTATGTGTGTCAAAGCTCAGAACGAGTGCAGTGAAGAACGAGCGTGTTATCTCTGACAAACTGCTGCAGTCACCAGCCTATGTGGCAGGGGAAGGAAGGGATCTGTAGCACAGCAGTAAGTCATTCCTTGCTAGCAGCTGGAAGGATGTAGGAGACTAGTCCAACACTTTTCACAAAAATCTTAATTATATAATGTGATGATTAAAAAAAAAAGTTCAAAGTCTGAAAGCTAATTATTAACTTCAACAAGTGGTAGTTTATTGGAGATATGAAGTAGGATTTGCTTCTTCTAAATTTAGGTGTGTACAGTGTCTGTTCTTGGGTGAAGCAAATCGTGGTCTAGATTTGACAGACACTGCTGAATACATTTCTCACAAAGGGAATTCAGATAATGCAGTGTGGATGCACAGTAGATACCCAAATTAGGTGAATACACCTCATACTAATGATGTCTTAAAAAAAAACACCTGCGTTTCTCATATGATGAAAGAGACTCTGGCAAGTCATAAAATGTCTGTATGTAATATATAGAGACAAATGGCTTGCAGCCCTAATCTGGTAACTATTTGTGCACTGGTTTGTCCTCTGAGTCCTTAGATAGCACTAGGATAGATTGCAAGGAGGAGATAATAAAGAAAAGAGCATCCAGGAAAGGTGAAAGAGCATGTTTCTCAGGTTGCAATTTAAAATATGCCTCTTTCAA
Source organism: Tetrax tetrax (assembly GCA_009806455.1). Classification (NCBI taxonomy): domain Eukaryota; kingdom Metazoa; phylum Chordata; class Aves; order Otidiformes; family Otididae; genus Tetrax; species Tetrax tetrax. Next base: position 231,687 of record WHYT01017461.1, on the reverse strand, counting down.
TTTGTAATGGCACTAAATAGCATCAGGAGAGAGTGCCTTTCTCTTGAGATAGAATATTGGAAATAAAAGAGATTGTCAGAAGGCTGGAGGAGGGGAAGAAAATGAAAAATCAAAGATGCCTGGGAAGAACTGCCCAGGAGGAGCTATAGCAATCCATCTCAGTGATTCTGGTGCAAGTAGCACAAATTGCTCTGTTAGAGTGATTTTAGTAAGTCAGGCACTTGGCCTTGCTAGATTGAGATTTGTGTGCTGGTGAATGGCTTGTGATTTATTTGATACAAACAAACTCCAGGAGCTATCTGGGCAGGTGATTTCTACTGCTGCTGGTAACTTTTAGGATATACTAGCCCTTAGGAAGAGAATGAAGATAAACTAAGTAAAGGAATATTTTGATGCTCGTATTGTAACCAAATAGATGATTATTTATAGTATTCTTAAAAAAAGAGACAGTGTAAAGCATGTACTAGCAACAGAGGGGGCACTACATGAGGCTGATGAGTTTGGCTTCCTTCTGAATGAGAAACAGGAATTAATCTAAGAGCAAGTGAAACTGCTAAGGCACAACAAAGCGGGTATGCTGCTGGATTCACGAAACTTGAACACACAACCCAATCGGAAGAAGTATGGGTTGAAATCATTAACAGATTTAGCTAACCAGAGCTATTTGCTGTAATGAAACCTGTAAGAGCTTTCTTCAATAGTTGTATGTGGATCTGGAGAAATACAAGACGGGATTGATGTAGCAATATCAAGAACTGGCAGCAGCTGTACTTCTTCCAGCAGAGTCCTTAGTAAACCACCTGCTAACAAGAGCAGTAGGTGCATCTTCATATGGGTGAGGAGCAGTGATTGCATAAAACCAGCTGGAAGACATGATCTCTGAGACTCTCAAAGAAACCAAGCAGTAATATTCCAACAGGAAAAGATGTTCCAGAAATAATTTGGGCCTGTAAATGTTTCAGTGTATGTTTGTTTAGCTCTGATTTTAATACAGCAACAAACCACAAATGCTTTTTACAACTGGGTGCAAATTGCTGGATAATTTTCAATCTAAGAGTCAAAGATTTTTATATAGCTGTTTTGATTTTCTTCCTGTGTTGAACACATATCAAAGCAAGTATTCCTAATAGATAATCTGTTTATAGATTGTCTGATGGAGAAAAATGAGTGGAAGGTGTGGAAATCTATGTGGACCTTATTTTGAGAGCAGTCTTGGCATTTGGAAATAGTGTCAGTATTTCATCTCTGCTGAGAGATGAAACTTTCCATAACCTTATTCAATGCAGCCAGAGAGAGTGAATTTGAAGGAAATGACTGCCAACTTCTGCCTTCAAAACCAAAGGAATTTTCACATGACTGAAGGCATCCTGTCAGTAGAAGTTGATATGTCTGTATTAGTTCAGAAAGAGATTTTCACTGAAAGCCATGAAGGATAGCAAGGTACAAGCAAGTACACAGAGGGACCACAGCAATCTGTCTGGTGACCAGCTCCTGAGAAGCCATAGAATCTTTAAGATTGGAAAAGACCTCCAAGATCATCAAGTCCAACCACCAACCTAACACCATGTTAGAGAGCAGTAGAGGATTGAAAGAATATAGAGGAAAGTATTAACAGAATACTGCTTTATCACAAAACTCCCTAGAGTAGCATGCATATGGGTAGTAAAATGTTTGGTTTGCTGCAGAAGACATATGCTAATTCGGAGGACTGTTCTACATATATTAACTTGGCAGATGTAATCATCATGTGGATGTCACATAATGCTCATATCTGATTGTTGTTCTTAGTTTGCCCCTGAAAAATCCTTTACTTCCATCTTAAATGTCACATTAGTCCCAGAGCAACAAGGAGGTAAAAACTAAAGACTTCAAAGGAATTGCCACAAAGATCAGTGGATGGCACAGTGGCAAGCCATGCCTGCATCTGAACAATAGCAAGAAAGAACTTGTAGCTAGGAAAAACAAACAACAGGAAGGAGTTCTACCTGGTGTGACTAGGTAGCTGAAGTCTTACGTGGCCAAACCTGAAGGAACTGAGTTCATCTCCAGCAGACCATTGCACATGGAGTCAGAGTCAGTGATGTGTAGAGAGGTCTGTGGGGAAGCAAACCTTCTTCAGAAGAATGTCCAGATTAAAACTCAGAGGAGTGAACTGTGATCTTTATGAAGCTTTCTGTGACTATTGAGATGAACTAAACAGTATTTTGTAGGCCATCGTAAAATATGCAGTTTGGATGTTTGTAGTTGTTATGCATTTGGATGGTAAGTTTATTTATTAATTATTATTATTATTAGGAAAAAGTGGTGTGGTGTGATTATAAACTCTGTCTTGTACAGGTACTAGAAAAGATCAGGATAGGCTAGACAGGGGAAGATACATGTGGAAGAGAGGAAAGGGAGAGGATTTGCAGGAGGAGAAATTCTCTAGTTGCAGCTTAAAACATAGCTGTGGTTTTGTCATTATTAAATATTTCTCTACTGGTTCACAGCAGTGCAAGCACTCAACAAATACTGCTAAATTGAATTCCAGCATTTTATTATAGTACACTGAAAATCAAACATAAGCAAATAAATACTGCATTGTTTCAAGACGTGCATGAAGTAAGAGTACTACTGTTGGTAAACAATTATCATCTGGGAACGTAACAAAAAGTGAAAACTTAGAATTGCAGTTTCTGATTTGCTAGTTAAATAAAATGGAAAAGCTCTTAAAAATAGGATGTGGGCTATTTTACTCTTAAATTCAAGAATGCGGTTATGTTTTTCCTAAAGGTAGGTTCCTCTGTAGTCTTGGCACATACCTTCACATCTGCAAATTTCGCTTTCTTAAAATGCCATACTTGTACAAAGTGCTTCTGCTTTTTGTGGCCTTTCTAACACCTCTTTTTGCTTCAGGCATTCACGTCACTAAAAGGATAGACAAACTGGGCATGAGGTCATCGGACACAGCTCAGATCTTTTTCGAAGACGTAAGGGTCCCCAGCACAAACCTCATTGGTGAGGAAGGAAGGGGTTTTACGTACCAGATGTTGCAGTTCCAAGAAGAGCGGCTGTGGGGAGTAGCCACTGGTAAGTCATCGTTTGTGCTTCTGGGGCTGGGCAGGGACACAGGGGTCACCCTGAGCATGACTAACAGCACTTTCCTTTTATTGTGAATTGCAATGACCTCTTATGATCTGTTTTTGAAATCTGTCATAGCCTGGATACAGGCAACCTTCCCTTTCTCTAGGAAAACTTGAAATAGAAAACATTTTTGTGAGGCATCACAGAGGCTGATTTTGCCTTGTTTCTTTTTCTTAGTGCTTTTGTGCAGATAAGAAAATACGATATCATGTTATGTCTGCTACAAATACAGTACAAAGGCTATCAAAATACTGGCATGAAATAGGATGGTGACTTTTCCTGTAGTACCATAAACTATGATGTTTATACTGGATTTTAGAAAATTAACTTAGTGAGTGTATAAAGAAGTGTCTCTTACAGGATGTAAGAGCGTTATTTTGCAGATCTGTTTTACCTCTGTACACTTAGGACATAAGTGGTACGGCATCAAGTTCCTTTCCCTGAAGTTGTGCTGTCAGAGAGTTCCTGTTACTCTGAGCTCAGGCCATACTCAAATACACATATTTGAGTTATACAGATTCTGAATATTTCAGGTAACCACATCCAAGTCTGGATTGCCCATTTTCAGCCTCCCAACTTTCCTCCTCACCCCACAGTGTTTGCTTCTTCAACTTAAATATGTGGTTCATTGTAAGAAGATTGGTCCTCTTTAAATTTCAGGGTTGAATAAATACTCTCACCATATTTGTGCTCCTGTGCATACCCTGTCAGCTACTGTCTGTGTGTGGCTGGGGAACTGGGAACTCTAAGAAGTGATTTTCTGATTCAGTGACAAATAAAAAAATCACTCCCTGTTGTGGGTTGATCCCAGGCCAAATATTTCAGAGTTCAAATGCTTTAAAAAAATCTTTAGTTTGGGCTTGAGATAAGTAATAAATGTGAGAGTAGTTTTAGTAAAGAACAAGAAGTTAGACTTGCAAGGGATGTCACTGCAAGGAGAAGACATGGTCCTACTGCTGGTCCTTCTTTAATCAAGGCTTACACAGGCTTCAAGGATGTGTATTGTGCATTTTTATGCGCAGTTTCTAGTCTGAGTTAAACAAAACAATCAGAAATTCTGGATTGCAGTGATACTCCCCAGGCAGCAGAGTAGCCCACCATGTTAGTCATGCCCCAGGCAAGAGTGACGCGCACTGACAGCATCAACACACGAAGCCTGGCAGGTTAGATCACTCCTGTTAAAACCACTGCCAGCTTGGTACTGTCCAGCCTTGCACAACCATCATTCTGCTTTGCCAGGAAGCATGACATCGGTTTTCAACTCTCCTTTTTGCCCAGAACAACGTGTCGGGAGCAGGCAAACCCTGGCCCTGGATGACCAGTTTGGGCAGGGCATCTTCACCCCCCCCTGCCATGGCCAGGCAGGGGCCATCAGGGAAGAAGAGCCTTGGAGCTTGCTAAGGGAGAGCGAGCTGCCTTCTGCAGCGCGGTGCTGAGCCCCCTGGTTTTGCTTTTATCTGCTATCTGATGTAAAATGCATGAAAGCACTGGGAGCAGGGTCAAGACCCATGGTTTGGGCTGAGTTGCAAACTTCAGAGGTAACCAGTTGTGGTAAACAAGAAAAAAGAGTAATCGATGTTCAGAAGGGAGCCAGGTGCTTGGTAGATGCGGTTTGTTACACCACGACCTCTAGCTGTTAGCTTCCAGTCCTGCAAATGGTTTTACGTGTTCCACCAGCAGTGTTCTGCTGAAGGCAGAGATGTGCAGAACTTTGTACGTCCCTGCAACAGTTTTGTTATGAGGTCTGCTTGTGTAATCCTGGTCCTCACTTCTGGCCCTCAGAAGGATATTTCTGTGCCTTCCCAATTCATAACTATTCATGTCACATTGAAAGTCATCAGTCTGCTTTTAAACACTTTAGGGACCAGTCCTGGCACCTTGCTTTCACTGTCTCCTAAAATGTGGAGAAGGCACTTGACTGCCATTTTTTTTGCTCTTTCCTTTTAGGGTGGGTTTTGTTTTTTTTTATTTTGTTGTGTTTGGTGTGGGGGCTGCTTTGTTTTTTGGTTTTATGCATTTTTAGTATCAAAGATTTCTCTTTCTTTATTAATTACCTTCTTTGTGGCAAATTTTAGAATGTGTGTGGAGAGTTTCCTTCTTTCTTCACCTTCTTTTTTTTTTTTTTTTCTTCCTTTAAAATGAATTTTCAGTCAAACAGATTTAAAATATAAATAGAAAACTAATTTCCTGGAGTTGCAAAATTTGGTCACAGGTGAGGTCTTTTCTTCCGAGTGACATTATCAAGGACATTGGTAAAAGTTTCTTGCCTCGTTGAAAGAGAATCGCTGCCAAGTAGCTCTACCATGCTGTGACACTCGGTAAACACAGTCCACTTGTGAACCTGTGGCACTGATGACAGGAGAATAATGTTGCTATGGCAAGGAAGCAAACAGGTTTTTTTGTGAATTGCTTAACTTGGAGGCAAAGAGCGAGTTCAGTGTGCGTGAGAGAGCAGAATGGCACTTTGCTAATGACTTCTGTCTGCTCCTGTAGCCTCTGTTTTACGAGCACCATTGAGTCATGGCCAGTAAGCAGGATGACGGATCCTTTGGAATGGGCAATGCACATCCTTAAGACGCAGATTGCTCAGCTTGGGGCTCACTGTACATCTCACTAGAGAGTGATCAGCCACAGCCTAAGAATAATGTATTAATTTCCTTTTGTTTTGAGAGAAGATGTAGCAAGGCAGAATGTGTTTACACTGAGCAGAAGTTTCAAGTGGAAAAATGTTAAGTTGGATGGAGGTACAAGGAAAAGATTATTCCACATCTGGCAACTTCAAGCACTTTCACAATTCTCGGCGGTGTGATAGACCATGCGTCCCTTACGCTGCCCAAGAGTGACATTTCCTGCATGTGCTGTCAGTTGAAACCCATGGGGCCGAGTTTGCCTGAGGATATGGAGAACATTATATGACAAAAGAGGAAATGAATATATAGCAAAAAAAAAGTTCAGAGAGAAAATGAGTTTCACTGTTAATAATGGCATTTCTCTGTACTTACATGACTGCCGAAGTATTGCATGCTGTTATGTTGTCCAAAGCTGCTGGCAGTAGTGGTGCTCATGACATGCTGCTTACATTGCTGTTTGCTGCACAGCTAAGCTTTGGCATTTTAGAGCTATGCTCATAGCTGTAAATACCTGTAGTCATAGCATCATAGAATGGTTTGGGTTGGAAGGGACCTTTAAAGATCATCATATCCAATCCCCCTGCCATGGGCAGGGACATCTTTCAGTAGATCAAGTTGCTCAAAGTCCCATCAGACATGACCTTGAACACTTCCAATGATGAGGTGTCCACAACTTCTCTGGGCAACCTATTTCAGTATCTCAGCACCCACATCATAAGGAATTTCTTAGAATCATAGAATGCTTTGGATTGGAAGGGACCTTAAATATCATCTAGTTCCAACCCCCAGATATAGTTCCTTATGTTCAGTCTAAATCTACCCTCTTTCGGTTTAAACATGGTGCTCCTTGTCCTGTCACTACAGGCTCTGGTAAAAAGTCCCTCCCTGTCTTTCCTGCCCCCTTGAAGTACTGGAAGGCCGCTATCAGGTCTCCCTGGAGCCTCCTCTTCTCCAGGCTGAACAGCCCCAACTCTCTCAGCCTGTCCTCACAGGAGAGGTGCTCCAGCCCTCTGATCATCTTCGTGGCCCTCCTCTGGACCTTCTCCAGCTGGTCCATGTCCTTCTTATGCTGGGGGCTTCAGAGCTGGACGCAGTACTCCAGGTGGGGTCTCACCAGGGCAGAGTAGAGGGGCAGAATCACCTCCCTTGACCTGCTGGCCACGCTTCTTTTGATGCAGCCCAGGACTGTCCTTAGAAGATTTCCTTTGTTTATTTCTGTGTGCAAATGGCAGTTCCAAGAACAAGCAGAAAGGTGGTGATGGCAGTTGAGGAAACAGGAGAATGGATCAGCAGAGTCATGGGGCAGGAAGGAGGGAGTGAAGCAGAGAGGCGGACACTGAGAGCAGTTTTCAGCTGCACGGTGACAGCCTGAGCAGAGATGGGCCAAAACCTCTTCATGATCTTCAGCCCTTTTGCAAACAGAACCTAAAAAGGTGCTGTTCTGTTCCTTCCCACCCAGTTCTGCTCCTGCCTCTCCTGTACTGTTTTCCATCTTTTCTTTCCCTGGTGCTGGATGCTGGAAACCACATGAGCCATGCTCCTTATCCCTCCTACCTTCCTTCCGCTCTCGTAGCACTGGCATGTGCTGTTTAGTTTCCCTCCCAGCAGCTCAGACTCAGCTCTATGCTTCCCAGTTATCAGTTTAGGGGCAAGGGACAAAAGGTACCCAGACGCTTCTTGTTCTTTCTGTAGCATCTCTCAGGCTGCAGACCATAGAAATACAAGTGAAAAAACTGTTAGTAGCGTACATGTTACAGCATTGTGTTACATGGTCCTTGGAAAGAATGGGGATGTTCCTTCTGTACAAGGGATGTTCCTGAAAAGTGCAATTTATTTTCTGGGCCAGAAAGCATTCCGAATGAGGAAAGCTGATCATCCTGTGGAGTGTGAGGACAGCATGTGAAAAAAAAGTGCTCTGTGAATAATCATGGCAGAGCGCGATTGGTGCGATGCAAAGTCAAAGTCTACATATGAAAGCAATATAGGGATTAAATTTAAATAGAGGTGATCTTGAAAATGATGCAAAAAGGAATGTGGAAGTACACCAGGATCTGGTAAGGAACGGTTGTTTGAGTAACTGGAGGAGCCACGGCAGGTGGGGAAAGGGATTTTGTAGTAGTCCAAGGTTTGGTTGTATTTTGCATCTCAGATTTGGATTTGTATTATTTTAATTCTATATGTGGATGGATGTGGATTTGTGTATTTTGCAAAGGGAAAACATGATCCTTCTCATACAGACAGATTTGTGAACTCTCTCCCTCTTTGTACTGCTTGCCATAGTCACATGGGTCCACGTTTGCCAAACAAAATTCCCCACAAATTCAGCACCTACTATTGTCCTGCTAAGCTGCAAGGGACTGATAGCGTAGCCCTTCACTTCAGGGCTGATCTGCCTTGGAAAACAAACTTTTCCCTTTTCTTCTTGTTTTAAACAGAGTCTCTCTTAAGTTTATTCAAAAAGTATCAGTGAACTAGTTCTCTTGCTTTAAAGCAGTGTCTCACATCTCTGTCACCTGGCTTCCAGCAGTATCATATTTTGATGCAGTTTCCATTAGAAGAACTGTTTAGCATTTACTAAAAGTGTCTATGAATCTTAATGTTTTTTCTCTTCCTTTCTGTACTGGGATCTGATCACAGAATGCAGACTTAGTAAGCAGTCTGTTTGTGTTCTTTGATCCCTGAATAGGTTTCTGCCTTCTTCATGAAAGCTTCCTTGAATGTACAATTCTACAGCATTCCTTAGTGAGGACACCATCTTGCCTTCACATTTTCTTTCAGGATTGTAACAGACCTTCAGGACTCAGGTGGCATGGAAAGCAAGAGTTACCACAAGCTTTTTCTAGGACCCCAATTGAGGCATTAAGGATAAAGTTTACATACTCATCATTACATGCTGCTCTCTGTAACTTTCCTTCCCTCATCCTTCACTCTGAGTTTTGGCAGTTTGGGGCTCAGGTGAAATAGGGCTAAAGAATCTGTATTCAAGGTTCAAGGAAATACCAGATCTTTTTAAGAATTGAAAATCTGCACCCAAACTGAGGATATGGAATAATTTTCTGTAGAAAACCTCATGTATTGTTTGTACAATGTGAAAAAAAAATCTTTTTCAACGAGAAGTAAAACAACAGATCTGAGTAAAACAATGACTTGTTCTGTTTTTTGTTTCTTCAAGTACTGACGCCGCTGGAAACTATAATACAAGAAACTATTGACTACACTCGCCAGAGAAAAGTGTTTGACAAGTCCGTCCTGCACAACCAAGCTGTGCATTTCCGCCTGGCCGAGCTGGCAACCGAGGTGGAGCTCCTTCGCTCCCTGCTGTACCGCGCCATTGGTGAGATCCCACATCTGCCTTCCCAGATGTGCTTCTTTTTGTGCAAAGAACGTTGTCAGGCTGAAGGAGCATGGGGAGGTGGTTGCCAGAGAGGCAGGCTGTGATCAGTGACTGTGTATAACTGTCCTTTTTTATTTCTTTTTTTTTCTGTTTTTTTTTGTTTGTTTGTTTTTAGCTCTCTATGTGGAAGGCAACGATGTGACAAAATTTGCTTCCATGGCTAAGCTAAAGGCAGGGCGTCTGGCCCGTGAAGTGACTGATAGCTGTCTCCAGTTTTGGGGAGGAATGGGATTCACCAGCGAGGTTCTGGTGAGCAGGTTTTACAGGTAAGCAAGCGAGTGGTAAAAATAGGAAATGGCTTTACTGAAATTTGGCCTCTTAAATGTGCTGCTAAAAGATCACCCACCTGAAAAGGACACCAGCTCCTAACTGTGTGAATGTTATTGTTCCGCTGAATGGCACATCAGTGAAGCACATTGTGGATGTAGCAGCATCCATGGTTCCAGGGTTTGGGGTGACATGTGTGAGAGTCAGGATGTAGGCTGACTATTCCTTTGCCAAATCTTGACCTTATATGACAAGTGTGTAGTTTGAACTACCCACAAGTCAGCTATAATGTCAGGTGAAAAAAGTAAACTCCTTGTTTTCTCTGATGGTTCTCGGGCACCTGCCAGACAACTATAGGACAAGGAAAAAAAGGAGAAGCCTACCAGCAAGTGATTTTTTCCCTCTTTGCTCTTTGTTTGCTTGTAATCTTGATTACAGGAAAATAACCAAAACCAGAAGCTTTCTTCCAAAACCAGTGAAAATCAGCTTTATCTTTTTCCCCAAATATATATGTGAAACTGGAGTTCAGTATTAGGCTCCTGCAGTAGTCTTGTCTGATAGCAGTCATCTCCACCTGAGTAGTCATACCAGATACCGTGTGAGATGTATGAGAGATGTAGCTCCTTCCAGCAAGTTGTTAATTATGTTAATTATGAAAATGGTACAGAGGCCTTTTTGCAAATTAATTAAGTCCATTTTACTATATATTTACTATGGTACATTTTACCATATATCTACTTAGAGCAAAATTCTCTTTAAGCAAACAGTTTTCTTAGCAGCTGTTAGGAAAATTCTAGCCCCAGTGTCTTATGTTTGGTGGAAGGATCAAAATGGAACTTGCATTTTTTTTGCAATAACAGATTTCAGTTCAGCCCTTATAGGATACTTAATCAAAGGTTAGCAAAATTAGTTAGTGGTTCAGATGCTATCTGTGTAACATGAGAGCAGAACACTTTAAAAAAATATGTAAAAAGCTTGTTTCTTTTTAGTCGGTTTAGTTTCTTTTTCTGTTTTTAATAGCATATTATGAACAAGAATGCCACTGTGGTAGGTCTGAGATATCCTCAATCTTTTATGACTTGTTGATTCCTGAAATTTTCTGGTGAAGGTATAGACTGCTATATGGTGGTGGTTTTAAGCCAGCTGTTGATATGATTGGTTTTCTTAGTTGGTCCCTGGTGATGCAGATGTTGAAAGCTTCTGCAGTAGGCACTCTGAATAAGAGGAATCCTTGTCTTGAAGTGCTTCCTGTCAATGTCGTAATGTGTGCAGATTAATGTGTATGTGCTTTTATATAGCTTTGGTTTGTGTTTGTATTTGGATTTCCTACCCCAGTATATTATTGCTAACTGTGGGCACGGTTTTTCTGTGCAAATTCCAGAGTGGTTTCTAAGTACATCAGCACAGTCACATTTTTCTTTGAGAAGAAATCCAGAGTATTTCTATTGGAATAAAGTGTGTCAGCTGGCTAAAGAAACACATCTTCCTGCCTCTAAAACAAACACTGTTATAAATGAGGCTAAAGGTGATACGATATCTATACTCTAAAATTTTCTGTGAATCAGTAAAATTCCATCATTGAGTAACCATGAGCTCCAGGAAGGGAGAAGTAAAATGTTACCTAAATAAACAATGACAGGTTCAGGTCAGAATCTTGCTAATCTGTAACGATAAGCAAAGCACCAACTTTCCTAAAGCCGTTCTTTTTTGTACAGCGCTCTGAGTAACCATTCACGTCACTGTGATATTCGTCAAGGAGCAAGCGGCATAACTGCACAGCATGACATCTACTCATAATGGACAAAGATTTTTGTAGCATAATCCTTACCAAGTTTCCAAGGAAATGTTAGTCTTTGACACACGTCGGGCTGTTACTCGTCAAAGAGCACGCAGCCTAATGCAGGGTTAGTGCATGAAGTCTCTGGATTTTAGTTTTTAGTGTTGGTGGGGAGATGATAAACAGACCCGGAACAAAACTGTCTGCCAAATGACTTTATTCACGTCTGTCATTTTAATCATTAGTCTTGTAAACTTCATAGAACAACTGACTTTGCTGAAGTGCCATATTCTCTAGAAGATGTAAAGTTAGCTGTTTCACCATGTAGCTGTCTGTACTGGGCTGGTTTTATAGACGTAAATGTCTCATTTTCAGTTGTGGGGATTCTGAGAAGGAGAACGGGTTTGAAAAAAAATGTTTTGAGCCCAAATATCAAGCGGTTTAGTAGAAAAATACAAGCCAATATAAAAAACAATAAGAGTGCACTTTCCAGACTTTAACCTACTAGCAGGATTCTGGAGAAGGAGAGCGCCAGACTAGAGTTGTGTTTGTTTATTTTTCTCTCCCCTGCGTGAAATGCCTCAAAGAGATCATGACTTAGGAAAAATCAATTACTGAGCAAACACACAACCTGTATGAAAACTCCAGGTTGTGAGAGGTCAGAGAGAGAAAAACTTTCTGTGGAAGTACATTGCAATTTTTCAGACTGAGTATTAAAAAATTTCAAGTAGTGATCTATATATTTTAAGAGTAATTACATACACTTCAGTTGTTACAGGAAGAACTTGCCTAGTCTTCTTTAAAAAGTTGGGTCTTTTTTTTTAGATTAAGATTGTTTCTGAGTACTAAACACTGTGTCTAACTGCTGCCAGCTCTTACAAGTTTTAGTCTTGAGGGGTGTGATGGGGAGAATGCTACCATTTCTTGCTGCATTGTGAAAGACTCGAGAAAGCAGTAGTGAAAAATACTGGTTGACTATTCCTGTGAAATAGATGAAGCGTAAATAGCATTGCAAATGCATATAGCTGCAGAAGAAAAACAGATTTCTTTTTTTTTCCCTAGCTATCACCTGGGTATTGCAATATGAAGTCCTATAAAGTTTTAAGTGGATTTTTTTAATAAGTAATGCATTTCCTTCTAAATTACTTTTTGTATTCCTCACGTTTAAAACATCAGTTGAAATATTTTACTCAGTTTCATTCTTTATTTCATTTTTCATATTCTTTCATTCTTTACAAAGCATGTCTAAACTAGAATGAGTCTAGACAATTGTTTTTTTTTTTAATCAGTCCTTCTCATTATCACAATTTATGCTTGTACCAAACAAAATGAAATCTATCAGTTTCTGCTGACAAAAACAATTTGCTTTGAAGTCAGTAGCTAACCTTTGGGACACGACTTTGTAACGATTCGTCAGTCATTTGTGAAAGCAAATCCATAGTTTCAACCTTTTTTCCGCAGAGGTTTTGAGACAGATGCCTGTCTACCACTGTGATTGACTTTTATGAGTACGTTGAGAGAGAATTCGGGAGATGAAGCACATGATGCCTAGTAACACAGTCAAGGTCAAAAGCTTTCCTTGTGCTGTGAGATAGGTACCTGTCTCTACTTTGTGGCTATAGGACTCAGTGAAACCTTCTGCCGTGTCCCTCAGGAGAGAGATTGGCATTAGGCACCTGCCTCTTTGTTCCTTTTGCTGCCTGGCTAGAAACTATTGATAACCTGGACTGGGTTTGGCGCGTGGGAAGAGCGCCTCACCCTCCCTCCTAAGTGCAGTTTTTTAACTCAGCATTGAAGAAATTATTATTTTTTTAAAAAATCTGTTAAAAAGTGGATTGCTTTTTAACATTTAACATTTTTTAACATCTCTTGATTTGGTTGATTAGAATATCTTCTTCATAGTCTTATCATCTACAGTGGATGTTTCAGGTGTATGAGATTTCCTGAATGAGAGGAAACACTTTGCAGTCTTTTAGGGGGGACAGAACACAACAGTCAGGATTTATGTCTTTTGTCAGGCAAACTCCCACTCTCTAAGGAAAACAGCATTCAGCAAGCAGCTAGAGGTTCGGTCCCTCAAAATGACACCTTTACATAACTGTGTGGTGCATTGTAGGTGGTTCCTTGCTATCCTTGGTCAGGGTGAAGCCATCACAGGTTGGTGCTGATCACTGGGCTGCAGGTAGTGCAGGACATGCTGCTGTCATGGGGCAGCAACAAGGTGATGGAGAAATCGAAAGCAAAATGTTGCTGTGCCAGATCAAAAGCATTCCAGGGGTACTCTACCTGAAGCAATAACGTTATAAGACTTATATATATTAAAATACTTATATACTCTATTTATAATGCATTATTGATATAATAAAAATTATCAAACCATTAACTTACAATAAATAGCTGACATCCAAGCGTACTTTACTATGTCATCTTCCCCAGATTCCTCACAGAGTTCCTGGCTGGATAGTTAGTCTTGTGGTTTTGCTTTCTTACTCTGAAAACAAGTCTCTTTCTCAGAAGAGGGTTGCTAGACTGAAATAATTTGAGTCCTTTGTAATCTTGATCCTCTTAATTTAAGTGAAACCTTCTGTCCTGTCTCCCCAGGGAAGAAATATTCCTTCTCTCACCCATAGAGACAAAAATATGATCACTGGCAATTTTGGAGACGTACACACGCACACACAAAATATGTGAAAGCTGTTTTGGTTTTTTTAAAACATGTCTGTCACACACCACCAAAGCCAGATCTTGCCACTGCCTATTTATAACTTCATATAAACAAGCCACATGTGTCCAGGATTCCTGCTGCAAATGGAGGATTTTTTTATCAACATCACAGAGGAGTTCTGGGGATTAATTACTTACGGTTGCTACAGTGCTGTGAAGATGCAAGATGCTAAGCATTGGCAGGGGCTTTTTGCAGTTTGAAAAAGCAAACAGCACTGCAGCACAAACAAGTCACCTGCCATTGTTCCAGCTCTGTTGCCTTCAACAAGGCCCATAGAAAGCTGGGGAATCTTCAAGTTATTGAAATAAGTAGAGGTAGTTTAGCAGAACTGCTTCAGTGTTTGGGGTTTTTCTTCTTCTCCCCAAAGGCAAAAAGAAATTTGTGAAGAAAATTGCTTAAGGTCACAGTAGTTTGCAATCTGGCTAGCACAGGAAAGTTAGGCAATCCTGTTAGGGATGACTCAGTGATACTAATGGCAGTTTTTAAATTAATGCTATTAGAAATACCAAATCAAAAGTGAATAAGCTTGGAGCAGCCATTCATTTTTAAAGTAGAGAAGCTTTATATACTACACTATAGTATTATATAATACTACATTATAATACTAATACAGAGTATGCCAGATCTCACGTAGGCATTAGGGAGACCAGGATGCTTGTTGGTTAAAAAACTTGAATGAAAATTGCACCTTCTCCATAAAATTCTCCAATACCTCATGTACTGATTGGCTAATGCTCTTTTTACCACATAGTGAAGCAAAATTAAGTGCTGCAACACTTGTTGCTGCTAGCCCTCTGAAGGCTCCCTCCCCTCCTGAAAATTCAGCTGCAGGCTTAGGCACTTACAGCTTTGGCAAAGGAACAGCGGGGAGGTTGCGGGAAGTACTGCAGAGCATCTCACCAGGAGGAGGCAGTGGATGAGGTGTTCTGTAGACAACAGGCGTTAGTATGGAACGTGTAGGTAATCTGAGCAGGCAACCCAGTAGAAAGCCCTGGGAAAAAAAGTCTGTGATGCTTTATATGCCAGTCCAAAGTGGTAAGACCGAAACAGAAGTCTGTATAGAGTTCAGCTGCAGGAGGTCTGGCTGGGCTTAAGCAGAGGCAGTTGTATGCTAGGAGAAATTTTATTTTATTTCAAGGTGAAAATACACTGTTATGCAAAGTTAAGGTTATTTTTTGAAAGAATATGAAAATTGGATGTGCCAAATTGTATCATAAGCCTTTTGATTTTGAATTAGCAACATCCCTGTACACAAAAAGGTATTCACAGTGCTGACAACACATTTTTCTACACCATGGATGCATGTCTGTAAACAAGGGGTTTCGATGGAATAAAAGCAGCTCCCTAATAAATGCATAGAATAAATGGGTATGTACAGTTCTGTACGTGTTCCATCAGTATAGCATGCAAATGTTCACTCTACTCTTTACATTTCTACAGAGACTTGAGGTTAATGTCAATAGGAGGTGGTACAGATGAAACCATGCTTTCCATCATATGCAAACACATGGAAACACTTCCAAGCAAGTGATGCATCTCCACTCTTCGTTGAATATCAAGCAAGCAGGAGCGTGGCTTGTACTGCACGCTGAAGGTAACAGACAGTACATGTTTCAAGGGTAAAATAAGTGGAAAACATAACCGTAATTTTGCCAATGAACTGCTTATCAGGGTCTTTGACCATTATCATTCTATGGGTTCTCCAATACCAAATTTCTGTTGATACAAAGCAGTCTGAAAGCATGTGGCCTCCTGCAATTTTTTTTTCCTTTTTTTTCACTGAGTTACTTTTTTGGGGGAGGATTTAGCGATCCACACTAAGCACCCAGAAAAAAATACTTTAATCAAGGTACATCTACATTTTAGAGCATCTAAGCCACCAATTAACAAACATAACTTCCATATGGATACAGCTGTGATTTCA
Organism: Tetrax tetrax; assembly: GCA_009806455.1. Lineage (NCBI taxonomy): Eukaryota > Metazoa > Chordata > Aves > Otidiformes > Otididae > Tetrax > Tetrax tetrax. Next base: position 215,847 of record WHYT01017461.1, on the reverse strand, counting down.
CTAGTAGCCTAATGTGATTTCAGTGTAACTTTGCTTTCAAGATCAATATTTACAGCACAAATTATTCCCCGCCATATTCAAATATTGGAACAATGGTTTTGCTCTCAATTACAAGTACCTTCTCTATCTTTCAATTTTAGCAAGTAATCATTAAAATGAGCTGTCATCTTCGCCAAGTTCACATTGACTTGTACTGTACTCTATCATGAATGTTTGGTGGTCGGAGTCGGGGTTGATTTTTATTTGTAGAATTCTACAAAAAACTATTTAATTGTACCTGCAGCTTTTGGAGGCCTGAGCTTCAGCAGTAAGGAACCATGTGTTGTGTGTAATTATTAAAGAAAAATATTTTTCAAACTCGTGTTAATATGAAAATTGTGTGTTATTACTTAAATGAGATGGTACAATTTATGTCGTACGCCACAGTCACCTTAAAGCAGAAATGTATACAAAGCATTTTCAAAATTACAATTTGTTACCCAAAAAGTCTCACTGAAATACACATCAGCTATAACCATAAATTCTTAATCTGATCTTTAAATCTTATTCTTTAGTTTACTTGCATATCCGCCATACCTTCAAAACCAACATCAGTTCTTCCTAAAGGAGCCATTTAAGTCAGAAGAAACAACCTGCCTTATTGCAAAGAGAAGCTTCAGTGGAATTTTCCTTGTAACAAAGTGGATGCGTTAAGCATTTTCTAAGGAATCTCCATGATACTGTAAGGTTAACAGTTAAAAGATTGTTTTTCTTCACCTGGAAATAATCTATATGGTTGCTAGGTAGAGTCTAAGTTACATTAAATTGAGAAACAAATATATAAATATTGTGTAAGAATTATTACAAGATTTCAAAACCTTGTAAGAACCAAAAGAATAAACATAACTGCAGAATTCCTGTGGAGCTGCTATTAAGTACAACTTTGTAAACAAACAATTAAATGCTACTAGTATTTTCCTGTCACATCCACTGTATAGTGTATTTTATTCTGCAATATCAGACAATAGCATCCTGAAATCTTGCTAACTGTGAATTTTAAGGTCTGTCAGAGTTATACTTTTCTATCAGGAAAAAAAAACAAACAGTAAAGCAAGCACAGATGTATCAAGGAAAATTCTAAGTTTGCAAGGCCTGGTTCCCACCACTTGCCATGCCTCTTCCCCAGTAAAATATTCTCAAAGCAGCTTCACCTTTACATAAGTCACTGTAACCATTCTAAGCAAATGTGTAGGATTTCAGTCCAGACTTTAAACTGAAAATTGACTTTTTACTGCAAGTGAAGAAAGGGAAATGTGCTACATCCTGTACTTGCTGCAAGAGTACAATAACATAAAAACATACAGAAATAAGTCAGTGTTGACTATGTAACTTTCTGTTACCTTCCAGTACAGAAAGTTCATGTTAAAAAAGCCTAACAGATTTCTATTTTAGCACTTAATTTAAAAAGCTGCTGTGTGTTTTCTAATAAACATGGAGATCTAGAAAGTTGTTTGGAGGCTTCATATATTCTTTGTGGTTAACCTTTCTTCCCATTTCCCGGCCTATCTAGACAACTACAAAAAAATGACAACTCTCC
>WHYT01017461.1:126841-214251 GCA_009806455.1 Tetrax tetrax | reverse complement strand
TGTTTTTCTTCACCTGGAAATAATCTATATGGTTGCTAGGTAGAGTCTAAGTTACATTAAATTGAGAAACAAATATATAAATATTGTGTAAGAATTATTACAAGATTTCAAAACCTTGTAAGAACCAAAAGAATAAACATAACTGCAGAATTCCTGTGGAGCTGCTATTAAGTACAACTTTGTAAACAAACAATTAAATGCTACTAGTATTTTCCTATCACATCCACTGTATAGTGTATTTTATTCTGCAATATCAGACTATAGCATCCTGAAAACTGTGAATTTTAAGGTCTGTCAGAGTTATACTTTTCTGTCAGGAAAAAAAAAAACCAGTAAAGCAAGCACAGATGTATCAAGGAAAATTCTAAGTCTGCAAGGCCTGGTTCCCACCACTTGCCATGCCTCTTCCCCAGTAAAATATTCTCAAAGCAGCTTCACCTTTACATAAGTCACTGTAACCATTCTAAGCAAATGTGTAGGATTTCAGTCCAGACTTTAAACTGAAAATTGACTTTTTACTGCAAGTGAAGAAAGGGAAATGTGCTACATCCTGTACTTGCTGCAAGAGTAAAATAACATAAAAACATACAGAAATACGTCAGTGTTGACTATGTAACTTTCTGTTACCTTCCAGTTCAGAAAGTTCATGTTAAAAAAGCCTAACAGATTTCTATTTTAGCACTTAATTTAAAAAGCCCCTGTGTGTTTTCTAATAAACATGGAGATCTAGAAAGTTGTTTGGAGGCTTCATATATTCTTTGTGGTTAACCTTTCTTCCCATTTCCCGGCCTATCTAGACAACTACAAAAAAATGACAACTCTCCTCAAATGAAGAAACACAGAAAGTTAGATATAGGCTTAAGATTCCCCCCACCCCAATTCATTTCCCCCTCACTCCTCTGCACCACTACAGAATGGAAAGCAGGCAAGACAGGGGAGGAAGACAACCTGGTTCCTATTCTGCATTAATTACCTTTTAATTTGATTTGACACTGAAAAAGAAAATCCTGTGGGTTTTATACATGATCAGAAGGACTAGTAAACTTCTTTTACCAATATGTGCTCTGTCAAGACTTGAGGGACAGCCTAGCGTATTTTTCAGAACAAAGACAGAAGATATATCAGCCATATAACCAGCAGTATCCACCTATTTTTCTGCTTTATCTTTGGTAGTTAAAAACTTTTTCTACTTACTTGTAGGGCAGATTGATTGCTAAAAAAATAATAAAAAAAAAAAAAAGGCTAGAAAGTGTTTGGACACCACATTTCAGAGCCAGAAAGATGGTCAACTATCAGGTGAGTGTAATTATAATCTCACCTGTTAGGTACCTTGCACAATTTTCTATGCCAAACTATATCCTATTGGCTAGCCTTGGGAATGCTATCCTTGTTTAACAAGCCTAGCAATTCATCATATATGCATTGTCCCGGTGTTACTATTTAGATGTTCTGTTATTTGTAGAAGTATTGCAGATCTTTTAACAGTCAAAGATTACATCATCTAGAAATACTGGAGCTTTAATAACTTTTACACATTCTGTGTGTTTTGTATTAGGTAAGTGATCTATGTGTCACACTTCTGCTATATATGAAATCTAACATGAAAGATATGTAGCATATACCTCCATTTCTTATTTTAACAGTGCTCCCCACATAAGTATAGCCCCTTAAATGCAGCACTATTTCCAGAAAATGCATTGGTATTCTACAATAGAAAAGAATTTATATCAACACCACTAGCTAGAATACTACAGGACACTTTATTTGTCAGTTTGTAATTAGTTATTAATGGCAGCATGTTATACAGTATTTCTAGAAAAGTTTTTCAAAAATTGTAGATACAATTTCAGTATCTAGGAAACAATGTTTTGAATGTTAAACTCAGCAATATAATAGCTTCAACTATTAGAAACTATTTGGTAAGTTAAAGCTAAGTCTTCAAAATAAAAAACCTTAATATGAGAGCACCTCCAACAGGTGCATCATAATAATACTTTAATATAAAATTCAAAGTATCTGATCTCGTATTTCAGACATCATGAAGTGTAGATTTCGGGATCATCACAGATTGAAAAGTAAACATACTAATGGTAAAAGTTCTAGCGATTCAATGGAATCATTAAGTTTTAGATACTTTAAATATAAAGAAAAACATTTGTGATGTGTTGGTTGATCCCAATGATCAAAGGCATTTGCTTAGAAAAGTAGATGTGTAAGCATTATTTGTCACATGTAGATAAAAAAAAAAATCCAGTTTTAAGTAACTTCCCCCCAAAACACACAGTATAAGCTACTTAAACACATACACTATCAGACCTATCCACAAAAATAATTTTGTTGGTACCACTATTACATTTGTTAGTTTCAGGCCAGCCTTCTAAAAGTCCACAGATAAAATCAATTTAGAAAGATCAAAGTATTTTTCATGCTTTTGCAACCTAGCAATTGCTTTATGCCTGAAACTGGAGCTCTAATTTAGAGCATGGCTCAGAATGAAAAGCAGAATGAAAGAGAAAATCTTGTAATTCTGCAATTACTTCATATCCAAACAGCAACTGTTTTCTGTATTTTTTTAAAATCAATTCTAAAAACTATTTTTCCCTAAAAAACCCAACCTACTATGTCAGCAGTTTCTGCATATTTACAAATCATCCCCCCAAAACAGGAGATGATAGGAAAAATTCTAATACATTAAGAAAACTATAGATAACATTGCATTAATAGTTAATGCACTTTACAACAATTTCACGGTGTTTTATCAGCAGAATATGCCACATTACATCAATGTCTCCATTAAGACTGCTTTATAGGTGAAATTACACCATTTAAACCAAAATAACATGCATCACCTCAGTTTAATAATCCAGTATATTACAAAAAAAACAAACAATGCAAAGAGCATCATGTAGCATAACAGCTTTGTCTGGCTTCCTCTGGAGAGTGTTCTCAGTCTGCCCATAGTTGCACCTAGAAGTCCACCCGTAGAGTCAAAATCATTATCCTATATTTAAAAACAAACAAAACAAGAAAAACCACATTACTCTGAGAAAAGAAGATTACCCCTAAAGCTTGCTAAGTGTAGTTTTTCCTGTTTTTTTTTTTCAAATTTTCCAAGACTAAAATTATTTCAGAGGTGGTTTCTGAAAATTAACCAGGAAAAACTTTCACCCATTTATCCAGATGGATGCAAGCAAAACAATTTCTTTCTTATTTTTTGCTTCCCTCTTCTGTTCTTAAAAAGGCAGTTCTATATTTAAATATATTTAATAATGCTGTACATTTGCTATTTGAAAACACATAGTCATATGTGAAGTATAAAGACCTTGGTTGTGTCTTGGCAGTAATGTATTTGCACATCTATCTTTTTAACAGAAATACTGCTGCTGAATTAGTCACATCTTACAGTCAACAATAAGCTGTCAACATTTTAATAGAAATGTTCATACTAAAAGAAGGAACACTTTACATTACTAACTTCTTAATTCTGACCCACATTTAAAGAAAGTTAGTGACTAAAAACTTACCATTTCTGATAACATTTTATTTTGGTTTTTAACTTCTGTTCCAATTTCAATGGAAAGCTATTTAAAAGACCACAAAAAGTATTAAATATGAGTAATCAGTTACACATGGATGAAAGAAACCAGTCTAAAATATGTGACTTGACTAGCATTTCCCCAGGTAAAATGTGAAAACAGTACCTGCTATCTTCAAAAAACAAAGCAGTATGCACAGTGTTCTGTCAATAACCTTAAGGAAAGTAAATATTTGTCATTTGACTAGATGAATCTAGAGGGTCACAGAAAGTACTCAATGCTCCTCCGCCTATTCTCCACCAGCAGAGAATTTCTTACTAGAATTACTGGATGGACTTTCAAAAATTCAAGATCTAGTCAAGTCTAAGTAGCAATTACCCATTTCCTGGAAGAACTGTTAAAACTACTGGCACACAGCACAGAGGACCATGAGCACTCTTTCTGACCTAGTGTGACTGGAGTTGACACCTGTAACCTGCCAACACATCTCTTCTGACAAGCTGCAGCTGTGCTATAAATGGGAATTTCTTTGGTGAACTTGTCTATTCCTTCTCTGCTTTGTGTCATGAAACAGCAAGGGCACGGCAGGACAAGGAGGCAAGTGAGAGTCAGTCCAGAGGCAGTAACCAGGGTCAGCGACAGCCTGGTGATCGGCCAGCACATCCACAGCTATGAGAGAAGTGCAAGGTCAAGCCAGAGAGTCAGCTCTGCAGGCTAGGGTCAGAATCAGGGAGGTATGAGACCAGGTGCAGACAGAGCTGCAGCACAGCAAAGGCAGGGGCCAGCCAGGAGAATCTCAGCTTAAAAGCAGCTCCCAAATGAAACGGGAGAACCCCTGCTGAGGCTTCTTAGCAGCTCCTCCTCCGTAACAGTTCTTAACAGCACACTGGCCTTGAACAACCAGCTTAGAAGGGAGAGAAACGCGCTCCAGACTCTGATGCCTTGGATTATCCAAAACCTGTATGTTTTTTGTGACACAACCTAAATCTCATTATTTCTTACTGCTGCATTTCACCACAATCTATCATCAAGTCAAGAGTGAAACATGAGGCTTCTAGGAAGATTATCGGAAGATTATTCCATACTCCAAGATCACTACATTGCACTAAAAGATGCAACTGCAGAAAGACCACCCATGCTACACCATGGGGCAGTATCAGCCACACTGACACACCCCGGGAGAGTGATTTGAAATAGAACATGCCATAGAAGGAGACAAGAAACAAAGCTCTGTAACAAAGGTCAAAGCTTTTCTTTTTACCTCCTTAAATTACTCTAAAGTATTTAGGTGGATGATTTCTTAACTTAAACCTAAGGTTTTATTTTCTATTTGAGACTAAACAAATTACTTTTAAGCAACTGGGTATTATTAGCAATAAGATTCTGAAGGAGTTTAGGACTGAGAATTCATTGGCTTGTACTATATACATAGAAACAGCATTTATTGCTAAGAATATTTAAAAAAGAAATCTGAAGTTGTTAAGAAAAAAAACCCACACAATTTTAGTCATGGAGCTGTCTTTCAGTTAGACTTGCTTGAAAGAAGTCCTTAATCTCTGGAAGGAATCAGAATAATTAAAACAACAAATTTATATTTCAGAGTATATTAGCATGCTATTTCTAACAGCTGTTTTCATATTAGAGATTTATCAGCAGATACAGCAGAAGCAGATGAGGAATAATAAAATCAGGCCATCCATTTTCTTAAACGAACCTGAGACAGTTTACTGACCTAAACACAAATGTTATAGTTTCTGCAGGGACAGTAATTCATTCTGTAGGACAGTAAGCCGTAAGTAACAGCACAGCTGTCCACAAGATTAGCAAAAAAGGACACATCTTGCTAAAAAATCTAATTAAAGGAACAATCAGTTATACAAATTATTGTGCATTTTGGTTAACAATAGTTTAAAACATAAATCTAATACAAGAAAGAATTAAGTCTACTGCTTCACTGGTCCATATAATTTAATTCAATAAATGTGATGATACCATTATAATTGAATACTTACTGATTTAATGGCACTGACTTTTGTACGCAGACTTTCTGTTAACCTTTCATTTTCCTCTTCATAAACACTGTATCCACTATTGGTATAGCCATAGTTACCAGCAGGAGCTCCATCGCCTATAAACGCAAGAGACAGTAGTTAGGCAGAAAAGACAAGCGGAAAAGCACTCTTTCCATTTAAAAATGTATTTCCTTAATACCACTCTCTGCAATCAGGAAGAGGTGCAGCTTGTTCCTGAGACAGAGATTCAATCTTTTTCAAATGTGCAAGTTATCTTCCAATATGCAAATCAAATACGGAAAACTGAGGAATGGTTGTAATGTAATACTCCAACATTTTTTCCCCGTGCTGTGTTTTCAAATTACTTCTATGGAAATCAACCTAGGCATGACGTGGAGATGTGAAAGGTGCACTGAGGCCACTACTCAGAGCAGTAAACCTAACTCAAAATGGGAAAATTGAGATCTTTCTGTAACAGAGACAAATACCATTTGATCACATCCACATTAAAGGAGAGAGCGTACTCTGATCCGCGCATGTATTTCTCCATCAACAAGACCTCAGCTAAGAAGCCAGGCCTCTGAGCAGAACACTGCCATTTTTGTCACCATTCTGCAGTTCTATTCCCACTCCTGCCTTTGCTTTTTGGGTAATGGAGTTTCAGGACTGTTAACCAGACAACTGACTCAGCAGAGTAAGTGCAGCAGAAGGGAATGAAAGCTCATCAGCTGCACTCATTTGTTTCGTCCAACCTCTAATAGATCTCCTACAGACAAGAGCTGGACAGCAGCACAGGCACAGGAGAATTCAAGTTGTGTCCTGTCTAGACAAAAATGAGTCTTAGGCCTCAAATCAAAAATTTGAAACCACAGAAGAGAGACCAAGAGGAGAAAGGCAAGCAGACAAGAACTATTATAAGCTTTATTATAAAGATCTTACTAGATTAATTCAACTAGCAATTCAGCTGTAACATTAATCAATATTTAAATAGCTAGTCAGAACACCACACTAAAATTGTCTGAATGCCTTTAGTTAATTCCTCTTCAATGCAATGTAAAGATTTCTGTGTTTGGGTGCCTTTTTTCTTTTTGAGGAAAAAGAGAGAGAAGAAAGACATCAACCACATTCACAGATAAAGCTCCATCTCAAGCAGTTTCACTGCGTGTTTGGCATACATAATAATCAGATTTTAAAAGAGAGAATTATGATGCTATTTTCATAATAGATATCATTTTATATTAACCCAAAAAGCTGTTCTTTAAGTAATGACAATTTTTACATTTGTATTTGTAAACTGTTTTAATATTATTCTATAAATTAAGCTAATAACAAATTCTCAACAAGTCTGAGTGAAATCATAGAATGGTTTAGGTTGGGAAGGGCCTTCAAAGGTCATCTGGTCAAGCCCCCCTGCAAGGAGCAGGGACATCCCTGACTAGATCAGGTTGCTCAGAGCCTCATCCAGCCTGGCCTTGAACGTTTCCAGGGATGGGGCATCCACCACCTCTCTGGGCAACCTGTTCCAGTGTTCCATCACCCTCATTGTAAAAATGTTTTTGTAATATCCAGTCAAATCTACCTCCCTCTATTTTAAAACCGTTACCCCTCGTCCTATCACAACAGGCCCTACTGAACAGCCTCTCCCCATCTTTCTTGTAGGCCCCCTTGAGGTACTGGAAGACCGCTATCAGGTCTCCCCAGAGCCTTCTCTTCCACAGCTGAACAGCCCCAACTCTCTCAGCCTGTCCTCATAGGAAGGGTGCTGCAGCCCTCTGATCATCTTCGTGGCACAACTCTGGACCTTCTCCAGCTGGTCCATGTCCTTCTGATCTTGTGGACTCCAGAACTGGACGCAGTACTCCAGGTGGGGTCTCAACAGGGCAGAGTAGAGGGGGAGAATCACTTCCCTCGACCTGCTGGCCACGCTCCTCTTGATGCAGCCCAGGACGCGGTTGGCCTTCTGAGCTGCAAGGGCACATTGCCGGCTCATGTTGAGCCTCTCGTCCACCAGCACTCCCAAGTCTTTCTCCTCAGGGCTGCTCTCAATCCATTCTCCACCCAGCCTGTATTTGTGCCTGGGATTGCCACGACCCAGGTGCAGGACCTTGCACTTGGCCTGGTTGAACTTCATGAGGTTTGCACGGGCCCACCTCTCCAGCCTGTCCAGGTCCCTCTGGATGGCATCCCTCCCTTCCAGCGTGTCGATGGCACCACACAGCTTGGTGTCATCGGCGAACTTGCTGAGGGTGCACTCTATCCCACTGTCCATGTCACCGACAAAGATGTTGAACAGGGCTGGGCCCAACACGGACCCCTGAGAGACACCACTGGTGACCGGTCTCCACTTGGACATTGAGCCGTTGACCACCACTCTCTGAGTGTGGCCATCCAGCCAACTCCTTATCCACTGACTTCATCAAACCCATGCCTCTCTAGTTTAGAGAGAGGGATGTCGTGTGGGACAGTGTCAAAAGCTTTGCACATGTCCAACAAGTCCAGGTAGATGATGTCCGTTGCTCGTCCCTTGTCCACTGATGCTGTCACCCCGTCATAGAAGGCCACCAAATTGGTCAGGCACGATCTGCCCTTGGTGAAGCCATGTTGGCTGTCACCAACCACCTCCTTGCTCTCCATGTGCCTTAGCATGGTTTCCAGATGTATGTTTCCATTTCATCACAGTAAGAGTCAAGAAGTTCCCCCTCCCCCAATCAAAAGTACCAATGCCAAGTATAGAAAGTTGACTAAATGACATCATGTAGAGTCAGAGTTGTTCCCTTTGTCCTGTTTTACAAATGCATAAGTGCAGGACTTCCAACACAATTTTGAATATGTTTATAAATAATATACCATATAGCTTCAGGCTGAAATACCATAACTATGATTGGCACATAGATAAGATGTGTCATAAGATGTGAACAACTGTCTCAAAGCTTTTAAACAGGCACAATCACTTCTACATATGTAATAGAAAGCACTGTTTAGAAGCCTGGCTGCTACCATTTACAGGAAGGACAGAAACTTCAGCATGGCAGTTCTACTGGCTGTTTTGCAACACTGCTCATGGACAGGACATGTAATATGGACATGACCATAATGTAATCACAGGCTGAAAAAGAGGTACCAGGTAGCTGGTGCCCAAGGAATTCTAGACTGACAGTTGAAATGTCAAGGGAAAGCAGCAAATTCTACTGCAGCTGATAACAGTCATCATAGACATTTAATTTTTCTGCTTGACCTTCCAGCAGATTTTTTTAAGAAGTTATTTCAGGATGTTCCTTAAGGCATTGTTTGCCAGAAACATGCTAAAAGAAGCCATGCACTTTCCCCTGCACTCCTTCCATACACATCCATCACTTCCCTTTTTCAGAATCAGCGTACTGAGCTGGATGGCCTTCAGTCTAACCCCTCTCAGTCCATAGCCAAGTGAGCTGCTGGCATGAGAAAGAAAAGGACAGAAGACCATCATCAAATGCCCACCTGTTTATGATAAACAGATCCCACTGCCTCTCTTGTTCTAGTAAGAAGTGTATCTGAGACTTGCTTTATCTTGTGAAAATGCTATTACACAACTCACACTGAAAGTGTAGAACTAAATCTAGGATGGTGTTACAGACACACCTGGTTTAGCCACATGACATTTATCAGCCCCTCAATACTCACTTTCTAGGAAGAAGTACTAGAATTCAGTCATAACCTTCTGAGGCATAAACATTACCTAAGCTTTACAGTGCAGTCATAGCACCTACGTGGTTGCAGAACATGACACAGGAGTTCAAAGTTTAGTCATCAGCGTGGGTGTTAGTTGAAAAATGGGGCCTAAGCTTCGCAAAACACTCAGCAGGAACTCTGCAGATTTCTGCCTTTGCATCAAATTGTATTTGTCATAAATTGACAGCAGTTTTTTTTTTTTTTTTTTTTTCCCCTAAACATAGCAGGAAAACATACAGAAGTACTAAAATTAAAAAACAACTGAGAATTTGGAAAGCACGTGACTGAAAAGTGACAGATCTGTTCATCCACAGAAACATGGCTCAGACTAACACTGCTTTAGAACCACTTATGAACACCATTAAATACAAATCCCAGTGCTGCTCCATAACTCCAGCTGAGCTAAAAAGAAAAGAGAGACAAGCACGGGTAACAGAGTACTTTTCCCACTCAAAGCTCCCGAGCTCTGCCGCAAGCCTACACCCACCAGCACAGCCCCTGAGACCCCCCCATCCCCGCCAAGCCCCTACACGGGGCCGGGCCGGGCCGGGCCCTGCTCAGCCGGCTCCAGCAGCGGCTCCCACGGGCCCGGGCACTGTGTGACCCACAGGGGAGCACGGGCTACCCCGTCCCGGCCGTCCCGCCGAGCTTTCCACTCTCTCCCCCTCCGTTCAAACCCCGAGACCCGCCATGGGGGCCACGCAGCCGCTATACACCGCCGGCGGCCCGGCCCTCAGGGCGGTTGCAGGCCCCACCGCCGGGGACCGCCGCGCTTACCCAGCCCGGCGCGCCTCATCGCCGCGTCCGGAGCTGCCGAGGGAGAAGATGGAGGAGGATGAGGACGGGAGCGGCTCCCGCACCCACAGCGCCTGAAGGAAGCGAGGCTCGGCGGGGAAGCCGCGGCCCAGCTCCAGCTCCGCCGCCCGGCTCATTCACCCGCCGAGCGCCACGACAGCGCTCGGCGCCGCGCGGCCCGCTGGGTACGGCAGGGCAGGGCTGCGCGGGGGCTGATGGGTGCTGTAGTTCCGCGGCCGTGGCGGGGCGGTTGCTGAGCCGCTGCTGAAGAGAGGCCTGGCTTGGCCTGGGCCCGGCGCCGGACCCTGACAGAGGCGGTCCGGACCGAGCCTCCCGCCTCCTCTAGCCCCCATGGCGTATGGGTCATCCGCGCTGCAGGGCGGTGTCAGCTGGGCCTGTCTGCAGCAGCCCAAGGCATTGAAGTGGCTTCGCGTTTCTTAGGAGGCAATGTGGCAGACCATTCGGCCCACGCACTGTCCGTGTGCGCAGCAGGCCCTGAAAATGGTGTGATTTAATAAAAGTGAACACTTCAGGGAGCTGGACTGTGAGGCGGTGGTTTAGGGGGCAGAAGATGGTAGCGTGGCTGCCGAGCTGCCTCCCTGCACAGCCACCTCCCTGTTAAATACAACCAGTCATGATTTTTTCCAATACATTACGTGTTTCAGTTTGCATTAAACTTTTAAGAATTGATCCTGAAAGGAAAAATTAAATGGCCTTCGTGTCAGGACTCCATCAGTACATTATCATTTTATTCTTTGGAAAGGGAAGATTCTTGGTGGTTGTCTTGCAACAGGTAGTCAAAACACTAAAATTCAGTGCTGAGTGGAGCTCTACCACCATGCACCCCCCCCCCCCCCCCCCCCCCTTCGCCTCCACCCCCCGTTTATTATGACTTAACAGGCAGGCTATTCCAGCATACAGCAACTCAAACTGGAAACCTGCAGATTTCATTATTATTGAATCTTCAGTTCTGTGAATGACTGAAATAGCATTTGAAAAGATAATTTCTCCTTCATTGTTTAACCTCTTGCAATGCTTTATCAGAAATGGGTTTTACCTGCTTTTATTAAAGATGTGACTCACTCTGTATACCAGTGGATTGGATTAATAAATCCAAGAATTTATCAGTAGTCCAGCGTAAAACAAACAACATCATGGAGTCCATTCAGGGTTCACTATTTCAGGTGTAGCATCCACTGGACTAAAGGACCTGCATTGGCTTTTCCAGTTATATCTGCCATATCGTTAATTGCTTTAGTATTTGGGTTCTGGTAGGAGCTAAGACACTCAGTATTGGACCAAGACCCACTTGTATCATACAAGCTATATAAACGCTAATCAAAGCTCATACTTCAGTGGGCTTGCAGTGTAACAGGAGTCTTCATCTAGACAGGTAAAGTTGTAGAATGAAGAATAAAATAACTCTTCTCAATAAGAAGGCATATGCCCTTCTGCTGACATCCTGTGTAATTGCTGTAAGACAGCCCATGCATCTTTTTGCGGTGCATAAAACCACAAATAATTGCAGCATTTTTTTCTTCTCTCCACTTGTCGAAGTTCAGTTGAGTCTTGTATCAGCCCAACTGTAGGCTAGACATTAATAAACCATTTATTTACTTCTCAGTCACATCTGGATGCCTGCATCTCAAACAGCAGTATAAAGAGTAAAATGAGTATACTGGAGAAACTGGCCCTTTATGTAATAATTTCAGCAATTTATCCAAAATTTCAACTAAGTTGCACATACGAAACAGAAAAGAAGGCCAAGGAGAAGACATGAACTGCAGGACTGTCACCCATACTGCACAGTATGAAGCTAGCCTCCATGGGATTTTGTCTGGAACTCAGCCATCACTGATGACTTGTCACGTGATTTACATCAGTTCAGGAAAATACATCCGTTGTTTCAAAGAATGGAGAAGTACTATCATCAGATTAAAAGATGCTGTTAGTGCTAAAACCATCTGAAAGTCTCAGATGGGCCCATTTCTTACCTTGCCGGGACAAAGGGGTCTCTCAAATGATTCCATGTTAAAACAGCAAAATATAGATGTCATAACATTTACAGAAAATGAACAGATTCTGAGAAAACCTTTTTCATGAGAGCTTCAGATTTGAACTAGGGCTCTGTTAAGAGCAATATCCTCATCAAATGCAGTTTTTGAAGGAGGGTCAGGGTGACGGTCTATGCAGTAACTAAATAACCAGAGAGTAAAACTGAGGCTCCAGGAGGCAGTAGGAAAATGTCTTTTAGTAACAGCTGGGCTGAATCTCTCTTTGTCATGTATAATTTTATTTACTTTCTTATCTTCATACACCACCCAAAAAATGATTACATTTGGTGGCATTGCTATATGAAAACATTTTTCTTTAACAGTATTTGCATATTGTATGTCACCCTTCTTTTTTCTCTCTATGACTCTTCTTCAATTTTTCAATAAATATGGATTTATACATAACTAGGTTAAAAGGTATATTTCCCAACTAGGACTGTAGTTATAATTAATTGTTAAGGGGCTCATTTTTCATTTTTACTTGAATTTTCTGTAAAATAAAATCCCAATTAGCCACTTGTAAGGTGTTCACAACTCATAGTGTTTATATTTATAATCTGCTTATGATGTTTTGAAAAAACATTGAGTCTATATGCAATTTATAAATAGTACATTTAATTCTTCACAGTTTCTTAGAGCAAAGCATGGAAACGACTGACGTGATTAATGTTTCAAATAAATTTTTATCATATTGAATTTATATTTTTTTTCATACACTGGAAGTGCCTCATAGAAAAGTTAATTTTAATTAAAAGTTTGCCTGACATTACAGTAATGAAGTCGCAATTCCACCTCACAACACAGACTGGACATAGAGGTGAACTGGGTGTCATTAATATTTTCTATGTTTGTGTTATATTTCTAGTGGAGACTTTATTCATATTAATCATTTCACAGAATCAATCTATGAAATAAGAACAATTTTTCTGTTGACATGATTAATTGTCCTGCTGTTAGCTTTCAGGCCTGTTCCTTGGCAGCTCTCCCACGTGGAGGCTGTGCCCTAGACTTTGTAAGCCAGCTCTACGTGGTTAGCAGGTGGGGCTGCAGCTGTTCCTTAGCATCCACAGTTCTTCCTGCCAGGAAGCCTAAACAAGTGGTCAGCAAGTGGTTTTAAGTGGCTGCTCATCAACATTCTGTTTATCAGTGGCAACATAAAGGAAGAAAAAGCATGTTAAAAAAAAAGTGTGCAGTCTGTAAGCCTGTCTTGGCTGTGTTTTTGTAATCTTTTAATTGTAGCCTACACAAGTGTGTCATTATCAGACCCACTACTTAGGCAATGTGTACTCTCCTTTCCCCAATATATTAATGAACAATTACTCTTTTTTTTTTTTTAAAGGGGTGTCCCAGATGTCCTACCTACTGTCCTACCACTGCTGCCATTTTTTGTTCTCTTCACTGTCTCCAGTTAAACTACATGAATATTTTTTACATAGCAAACAGCCCACTTTTTTTTTTTTTTTAGCGGATTACTCCACGACTCCATCACGAAAAGCAATTAAAAAAAAAAAACAAAAAACCACCAAGGAAGCTGTTTGAAAAGATCAAACTTCCAATACACAACTGAAAGCCGAGGAATCTTATTAACATGCTAATAATGACATGATTATCATTGAATTATTAAATAAATAACTAGAATGTCAATGTTCTCACATGTTTGATAAACAGGTTTTTACAGTTGTCATTATTAACTTGCTGCTTTCAACAATAAAAGGCTGTGAAAACAACCTAACAAGTCACAGGCATCATTAGAGAGTTGAAAAGCTGATATTGCATGATATTATGTTGGTATCAAATATTTCAATCACTGTCTTGTTAAGCAGTAAGCTTCAATCATTTAAAAAAAAAAGTTTGCTAGTTAAAGCTTGATCCATTGTGCAATTAGGTGACAGCTGATGAGACATTTCTAAATAAAACTATTACATTAACCACATAGAAGCAGAGCTAGATTACAGAATATTTCTAATTAGGATTTGGTATCTTCAAAAGGAGTCATATCAGCATCTTTAATCAGTATCCTCATCACTTAATATCCTGGTTTATTCTAATGCTGTTTAGCAAATCAGAGTCCTCAAAAAGCTTCTATTAAAACAAACTCAGTCAAATCACTCAGGTGTTTCTTCCCTTATTCTGAAAGCTGACAAAACTGACACTAACCTTAAGATGTCACTAACCTTATCTTCCTGGCTATATTCTCCAGATACTGCCATCATGAAAACCAGAAGATGCCACATGAAACCACACCTTCCGTAAGCCTTTTAATGGTGGCAAGGGGCTGATGACAGCTGCTGCCCATTGCCATGTTGACTGTCAAGCAAAGAATTAACCATGCAAGTCACAACAGTATGTGCAGTTGATATTCAAGTTCTTTAATTATGAGAATGTATGTAAATCACTGCAAGTACTCACCTATCAGTTTCACCCATCACAATGATTCAAAACTTATTAACTACTGCCATAGAGAACCATGGTTTCTTCAGGTCTTAATGCACTTCCATCATGCACGGCAACTTCTTTCTGGGATAAGGTTTGGACTCACCTCAGCTCATTGTGTTTTCAAACTACATTCGTTTTTTAAAAATTATATTATTTTAATAAAACCCTTGCCCCCTATCTGACAAAATAGCCTTTTATTAGTTTTCAAAGATACTAAGAAGATACCTGGACAAGATTTGGGAACTGCTGTTATCTTTGATAAAACTGTGTTGCTGGGAATCAGGGGAACTTCCTTCAACCTATGCAATTGCACTTATCCACACGTACTTGTCCTAGGCCTTTCCATACACAGGTTCAAGGGATCATTAACTCTTTGTACCTATAAAGACTTCTTGTCTCGTAGCTTCGCACATGCATGTGATTACAGGTTGAAAAAAAACATCTAAACTCATAATAAGGGTTTACAACTCACTAAATATGCTCAGAACAAAATTTACAGTGGGTGTTTATATACGGTTGTGCTGTAATGCATTTGATATTATTTTCTTGTTCTTGATTTCAGTACCATCTCAGTTTTTCCAGCCATAGTGAAGTACTATGCTGAGGGAGCGTAGTTGGTCAGGCACGCATCAGCAGCAAAGGACTAGCTGAGGGAAGGAGAAGCAGTATGTATGGCTGCAGCGGCAGAAAGCACCTAGTAAGTGAAGAAAATATTTAGAATATGAAAATGCAGTCTTTTTCACATTTGATTAACAGTGAAGACATTTTTCTCCTCACTTTGATATAAGCCACGTTTGGGAAGTCTTGAGCTTTATGGATAATATAATTTAAATATAATTATTATTTACTTAATTGTTTTTCCTAAGTACTGTGATTCTGCTTATTCTTTCCTTTGGTTACTTTTTAGTAGCTTAAGCTGCTCCATGTCTTGTTTGATTCTGCAGAGAACACACCCAGAAATATCTCCTATATTTTTATAGATTTCTTGTCAGTGCTGGTAAATTACATCAAAATAGAGAAGGAAGGCTATGGACACAACTGCTGGTGTCCCTCCTAAATTTCATTACACAGAGCTAGAATCCAAATTTACTGAAGTCATGGAGAATTGCTATAAATTTTTATTAAAAAAAAACAGCTCTGCTGATTCTTTGTCTTCCAAGTAGCGTATGCTGTGTAATCTATGAATAATTCCAGTCATGATTTCTTTCTCTAATATTAAGGTACCATTTCTGATATCAGCTTTGACTGGGTAATAATATCAGCTGAATGAGTGATAAGAATTCAGAGCCATTGCATCAGCCTGAGCATTAATAACCGTAATGTCTGAAGAGGAGGACTAATACATTTAAAATAAAAAGCGGAAGTCAAAGTAATTTTTCATTTCAGTAAAATAAATGTATGAGATGAATGGAGCATATAGTTCCCATGCTTCATAAGATGCAATTAAACAGTAATTTGATGATTTGCGTTCTGTTTATTTTGAATGTTCAGATATGTGGGAAAGGCTTTCACCAGTCAAAACAGAAAATTCAATAAAAACAGAGACTTTAAGCACAATGAGTTTCAGCGAGGGGAGAGCTATTTTGCAGACCTGTATCTAGACAGAGAATTTTCCTGCAGCACATTTCTCAAGACAAATGGGACAGACATCATCCTTGTTTCCTTGTCAGCAAGGCAAAAGTGAGAATGTGAATCAGGACTCCTGGATGCTGGAGCTAGCTTTGTGCTAGCTTTGTGCTCGACCCCTGGAGAGTTACTTGGAAAAAAAAAAAACAAACCCATCGTGTACTTCTTTAATTCTCTTTAGTTTTCTCATAGGTCAACAAATCATGTACAAAACAGTTTGTCTGATGACTAATTAGAGAAGCTAATGCCTGAACATAAATCTGCAAAAGCACTTGCAAGTCCCTTGTTTTCCAGAAAGACTATTGCAAATAAATTACCCATTCAAAGCACCTTTACAAAGATCATTTTCTCAGGCTGTTGCATGGACTGCAGCAGCAGGGCTAATTACCTGTGCTGGATGGAGCATGGTGCTAATGGGACTACGTGGCTTCCTGCACTGTGGGGGCTCATTCTGAGTTTACATGTGTATTTTTGCATAGCACTACATTATGCTGCAAGAATATATATTTAATTTCTGTATTCATATTATTTGCTAGATGCAGTGTGCCACCTGGGAAAAAAAAGTATGTAATGCTGTTCTCCATAAAGATGCATTAATGTACTTCTAAGAAAAAAGCTCTTTTAACTTATTGAAAATCTGAGCAACTTACCTAGCTTTTAATGAAGTCAGTAACAAAATTTCATCAATTTTTATGGCATGGGATCAAAGGCTGAAGTAATTATAGTGTGGAAAGGATCATTATATTTCAGAATTAAAAGTTGTTGGTTCTTTTCATGGTTTTCTCTAAATATAGATAAGAGAAAACTTAGATTATGTTTTATGGTATACGGTGAAGAAAGATTTTAGCTCCCACAGCGCATTCACCAACAGAAGTAATTTTTGCTTCAAACTAACATGAAACTAACATGTCACTTGTACAATCCAAAAGGACATGATATATGAGTTAGAATTAAATTACAGTCTACATATTTATGCCACCACATACAAACATCCACTGTACGGGTATAAGCCATGCTCATAAACCCATAATTGGACAATAACCAGAATCATCTGTCCCTTTGGGGATCACGTTAGGCAAAAAGTCTGGAGAACTGCCTACAGGTTAAAAAGGTTTCTACCCCATTTAACCACAGTCCAAGTCCACCAAACCTGCATCCTGTTGTGGGTGTCCTGAGGTCCACCAGCCTGTGTCTAGTGGTGGGTTGCTCGTTGGTTTAAGGTCCACTAGCTAGTGCTATGTTGTGTATTGGATTCTGGCTTACAGTTCAAAGTCTGCCAGGCTGCTCTTATGTCTTTTATCTCTGAGTGCTGGCCTTGGCCTGCTGGAACTCTGTACTCTGCTGTTT
Organism: Tetrax tetrax; assembly: GCA_009806455.1. Taxonomy (NCBI): domain Eukaryota; kingdom Metazoa; phylum Chordata; class Aves; order Otidiformes; family Otididae; genus Tetrax; species Tetrax tetrax. The sequence goes on along the minus strand of WHYT01017461.1, from coordinate 196,737 downwards.
GGCTTGAGACAAATTAAGCAGCTGCCTTATGCAATGTATTTTCCTTTCCTTTCATCCTTTGCTGAGGACGCCTTATTCAACTTATGCATCTTAGAAAACACCATTTTGAGACCCTGCTGCTCAGATGACCACCATCCCCTTGAATAATTGCTGTCTTTAGTTCTACGTAACTGAGTAAAGACATGTTGGTATTTTTGAGTCCTTTTACTCAGGAAATCCAATGGTTCAACTGAACTCTCTTATCCAAATCTCTTTCCTAACATCCTCAATGAGGGGAAAGGGTCAGGTTGATGGTTTGTACAGAGTAACTTTCCCCAGAAGGGTTCAGGAAGGATGGAGAGGACATAATACACAAGCAAACTCTGCTCAGAGTGATGCTCCTGAGTTGAATCCATATGCTACAAGGTAATTCTAATTGATTATCCTTTAGTTGCAAACTCAAAAAGTTAAAATGCAAATGTTAGTTTACTACAGGAATGTTGAGTGTCCATATACCCCACCAAACATTGACCGTTTCAGGAAATGGAATTTTCTGTATCTGGACAAATCACAACAGCTATGTGACTGAGTGCATATTGTTTCACGCTTTTTCTAGAGATTCTAGGTCTTAAGAACTTAATAATAGAAAGAAGTCTGGAAAGGACAGCAAAACCAGACAGTAAACAAGTAAACAAGGTAGGTCTGAGGCACTTGGCTCTGGAGTCTGGCATTCGCTTGGCACAGATCAGTTCATCCTGTGCCAAAGCACAGACTGGAGAGGCACTGGAGCCATTGCTGGTGTGTGGTTGATCTGATGTAAGTCTAACATACCCAGCATGTGGGGGTGTGTGTGCAAGTTCAACAGGCTTGTGCACGTGATGCTGGATCTACCAACCTCAGATCTGACTCATGATCTTTGTGAGTCACAGGAAACTCAACAGATCTTGGGCCAAGTCCCAGAGAAAAATGTTGGTGACCTGCCAGGAGAGCAGATCTAGCTCTTAGTTCTAGATTTGTGCCTCCTAGCATGGTGGCACATGAGAGGTGAGATTTGGTGTAGGCTCACACGCTGCAGTCTGGAGAAAGGGCAGTGTTCCCTCGCATCTCCTGCAGCACAGAGTGCAGATGGTGACTCAGAAAACATGGCTGGGAAGTGAGACACCCCACTGCCCCTCTGTTGGCCAAATCACACGGCAGCCTTGGTGCTGGAACCAAAAGAAACCAGAAGCTGGGAGGGAAGGAAGGGGCAGGGGATGGACCTTCAGAGCTGCCCGGGCTGTAGTCAGCTCCAGGCTTTACCGTGAGCAATAAAGGTAATGAAATCTTTCTCCTCTGGTTTTTCTCTGTTGCCTGAAAAGCTTAAGAACTTGCATAACAGCTTTCCCTCCACCAGCGTGTTATTAGGGGCTTTTTTACTAGTCAGGTATTTTCAGGATACTTGTGGGAATTTAAATCTTTAAGGCCATAACCCTTCTCAAATTTGACACAATTAGCTAGGGCCTGTGTTCAAATGGATTCGGGGGACTGAAGGCAGTTTGACTGGGAGACAGATGTCCTGCCAATACTTGAGCAAGCCTCCTCTGCTGGGGAAGTGAGATAAAAAAGGGAGAGAGACCTGCTTAGGCTGGAAGAAAATAAGTGGGGAGGCAGAAATAACCTTATTAAAACTTAAACTGCATCCCACCCTGTGTAGGGGACGTTGTAAGGGAGCTGAGCTGTTCAACCGTCTCTACCAGAATTCTCAAAAGATGTTGAATCCTTACTGGACGTTCACATGGCGTAAGGAATGTGAATATCATAGGCACCTGAAAATGAGAATATGATCCTTTGTGGTTCACTTTTGCCACCTATTAACTAAGAGGTTAATTAGATGAGTTGTTGCAGCTTAACTTTGAGGTTCTTCAGTGAACTGTATTGTATAAAACTGGCTTTCACTAATATCTCATGTGAACTTTGGTAGCAATAAATTCTAGCCAAGATTTTTAAAAGATTCCAACTATTCATCTTCAATCTTTTAAGAGCCTATTTTTCCTAAAACTCTGGAGAATATAAACTTAAATAAAATTGTTTACTTTTACTGTGAACGATCAGCAAAACAATTGAAATTCTTACTGGGAGACCATAACACACTGATGGGTAAGATATTATTTCATGGAATACTAGTGAGGATTTTAAATTACATTTAAGAAGAGCATATGAAAAGATTTTTTTTCTTTCCAGAGTAGGTTTGTACTGAGTTGCCGGATATCATTATTATTTTCATTATCATTATTATTATCATTATTATTATCATTATTATTTTTACATCAGTAATGCCTTTCTAACCTCAATTAGCAGGAGAACAGAAGCCATGCTATGAATCTTTCCTGAAATGCAGTTGTCAGCTATGTAAATAACTTTATAACTGTGTCCTGAAAATGGAAATAGTTTATGCAAATTAACCTGAACTACCGTGTGCAAGATGAAAAGTATAGGAAAAGGTGGGATTAACTCAGTGGTGTTGGGAAGCATCATTGGACTCCACCTGAATGGAAAAGCTTCACTTGGAGAATCCGTTGAGTCCCACCAGAGAGGGGAAAGGTGACCTAGCTAATATTTTCAGAAGTGCTAGGGTAGGTGGAGGATATCGATGTTGCTCACACCTTTCCCGTGTAAAAGTATTTTTTCATTCTCAGAATGTTTCCTCTCATGTAAAATGAAGCGTAGTTTTAAATACACACTGACCACTTGGAAAAACCCTACTACAAATGGAAATAGATTTAAAATTAAGAGATTAATGTTTCACACTCCTTACTGGTAGCTAGCACTTAAAAAGGCTTGGAAAGAAATATAAGAATCCTTGAAACCATTCACTTTTAATTATTTGAGAGCTGACAGCCTGACAAAAAGAAATTGAATTCTTCTTTTCTTCCGTCACAAGTTCCGAATATTTGCTAATATTTGGTATTTTATCCATTGTATTAAAGACTCATCATGATCTCTTGCTCTGAATTTGTTTTAGTCATTGATTATTAATGTCTCACACACTGTCATGTGAGATATTGTTACTCAATGTCTTTAGTAGGTTTAAGTCTGTAAAATCTGCAGTTGCTGCTCCTTGGAGAGTCTATTTTGCCTGTGTTCATACAACTCAGGTGGAATTTCTGACCCAAGAGGTATTAAGGGAAGTGTCAGTATTGACCTTAAAAAAAAGTAGAATTTCAATCCTGAAATCAGAATGAATGATGAAAGAGGATCTGAAAGAGGACCAGAAAGCTATCTGATGTGAAACAGATTCAGGTGTTAGGTTTGGGTTTGTACATATATAATAGTACAGTTTTAAAAATACACCCTCCTCAATTCTAATAGCCATATTTTTCTTCTGTAAGATATAGGGACCCTGTCCTGGATACTTTCTTGAGCATTTTCATATATCTTTAGGTACTGGAAGGCCACTATAAGGTCTCCCCAGAGCCTCCTCTTCTCCAGGCTGAACAGCCCCAACTCTCTCAGCCTGTCCTCACAGAAGAGGTACTCCAGCCCTCTCGTCATCTTCGTGGCACAACTCTGGACTCGCTCCAACAGGTCCATGTCCTTATTTTGCTGCGGGCTCCAAGAGCTGGACGCAGTACTCCAGGTGGTGTCTCACAAGAGCGGAGTAGTGGGGGAGAATCACCTCCCTCGACGTGCTGGCCACACTTCTTTTGATGCAGCCCAGGATGCGGTTGGCCTTCTGGGCTGTGAGTACACATTGCCAGCTCATGCTGAGCATGGTCCACTAGTACTCCCAAGTCTCCTCAGGACTGTTTTCCATATGCAAGGTTAGTCAGAATTAAAGGTACTGTTTCTGGTGATGCCTACAAAGTCCAATGTCCTCTCAGCCACCATGTACCATACACAAGTAGCCCATGCGAGAGAGACTGCTGCTTAGGATGAGTGTGCTGTTCAGAGCAGACTAACGAGAGGTGGTGGCTTGTGGAGGAAAAGCACTAACAAAGTGTCTGGTGTGGAGCTATGAGGAAAAATGGCATTTAGGAAACAGAAGAGAAGGGAACAGGCCTTTCTTATGTTTTTTTTTATCCTTTGGCATCTAGCTTTATCAGATATCTCAGTTTCTGCTCAGACCTACTCTTCCTTCCCAGAATAATTTTTTACTCTTCTGGAAATCGGGCCATCTCTGAACTATTGACTTTTAGTTCCAAGAATCTGGAATAACTTCAGTCTTCACATTATACTGAAATACTTCCAATTTTTGTTTTAACATACAAAACCATCTGTTAAATTTCTGAAGATGAGCTCATAACGTTTTATTTTCTACTGACACCACAAAATCAGAGAGCCTTTCCGAGTGGTCTAAAACTCAAAGTTAATGATACAAGGTTTAAAAAGTTCAGTTGGTACACAAGCCACAATCCTCAGCAGAATAGACACAACAGAAAATGTAACATTTTTATTTGTTTTTCATACTTCCTAGGAATGGCTATCTTGTTCTACATGGCTTGAGACCAGAATGTAGATCTGTGGGGAAATCATTCCATTGTAGTAAGGGACATGCCAGCTCAGTTTCAGGCCAAGGTCTACATTTACTGCCTGGGAGAAGATTTCAGATATGGCTAGGCCTTTAGGAGGTGTGGCAAATAGCAATTGGACACTGAGGCTATACCCGGGTAAACTAGATGAGGTACAACTGTTAGTGGAAAGGACATTCAGTACCACAGCTTCCTTAGCAGCATGGAATAAGTTAGTTGAGACCTGAAAGTCAGAATCAGATGGCTTTACTTGACAGTTCAGATAGAAGTTAGGGCCTTAATGAAACCATTTAATGATGGTGATGACCATTTAATTCCCTTTGTGCTTGCTTGTATGACTCTGAAAAAATACTGTTTTGTAGAGCTGATTGAAGTGCATTGGTTCAGCCTGAGTTCCTTATAAAACTTATTCACAGAATCACAGAAGGGTTGAGGTTGGAAGGGTCCTCTGGAGGTCAGCTGGTCCAACCCCCCTGTTCAAGCTGAGTCATCAGGAGCAGGCTGCCCAGGACCATGTCCAGATGGCTTTTTAATATCTCCAAGGATGGAGACTGTGAATCAATTACCTCGTGTCTCTCATTGTTTCTTAGAAATATTCTGAAGCAGGCTTAGCATTTTTGAGAAAGCCCCCAAGACAATTTTGACTGATTCAGAGCTGTGAAATATGCAATTATGATTACACCACTATACAGAGGGGTTACCTGAGAGCCTGGCTTGAGATCAGTGTTTTCCTGAACACACTGGTATGGTCCAGTTATGTCTTAAATTTAATATTTGCCTCCTACTGTGTTTCAGTTGTGTCAGAAATCTGCTGAGGAGTTTCATGAGCAGTTCCAGGTTTTTTATGAGTTTTCAAATTATATTTGCAGTCCAGCTTATTTATCAAACACACAACAGTTTGCTGACAGCATTTGCTGCTTCATTTCAAACGTTCCACTTATCGACTGGTTTCTGCTGGATGCTTTCCCTGCTTTTTTTAAAAAAGCTTAATCTGAGATACCAAGCAGCTTTCTTAGTACTGAGTCTATATATTAGACAATATGGTGACAAATAAAAAGCTTGCACACATCTACTACACCAGACAAATCTGCAGATGAAAAACTTATTTAGCAGCAGTTTCTTATAGCATAAGGAAATAACACTGGTTTTAGGGCAGAGGGTTTCTGCAAAGTGAATAAATAAATAACCCTTAATATACAATTTTATCAGGTTAATTCTATGGTTAATTCTGTTTTATGCTTTTATTAAACTATGTCAGTTGGGTTTGTCATTGAATAACGGAACATTAATGGGGAAAATCAGATTGTTAGGCTGTTCATTCATTATACAGCACAAAATTTGAGCTGTGTAATGAGAGAGCACCTTTTCTTTCAGTTGACAGATTTGGACTTTTTATACTGTGTGTGTAGTATCCCAACAGGGATGTGTCTTTTTATACCTCACCTAAACAAGTGTTCTATTGCCATTTTTTAACTGCAAAGAGTGGTGTTGGGAGTGAAAAACATGCTGAAAACTAACAATCACATTTTCTTGTGTGCCTCCTATTAAACAAACTGGCAGAACTGATGCACTACCCCAGGCCAAGGATGAAGGGGTGAAGTGGAGTGTCCAGTGGTTGTGTTGGCACTGACCAGCTAATCGCATCCAGTAAGGGCTACATTCTCAGTAAGTTATCGGTATGCAGGTCTTTGAATTTGCACAAATATAATTCTATCTTCCCTTGTACTATCACAGCCAATGAGAAATTGATAGCTAAGAGTTGCAGTCTGACTTACAAATGGTAGAAAGTAGCAATACTGGACCCAACATCAGCAATGGGAGTGCAAAACTTCACAGTTATCGCAAAGGAGGCTCTGTGAGCAATTTCTGTGCACAGAGTAACAGGGCTGCTTATATTGCCATACCTGTGCCCTATACATGCAGCAGTGTGCAAGCTGGCATATGCATGTCTCTATGTCCAGCACTTTGGAAGTATTTCTGAGGCTAGTGTCAGGTCCCTCACAACAGTCTAATGGATATAGTTTAGTTTTGCAATTACATTTAAAGAGAGGAAAAACCCTCAAACTGGTAGTTGCATAAGTAGTAATTAAATTTTATTGCTAATATTCTGTTGTAGCTTTATAAATGATTAAGAGATTCATCTATGCTGAATAAAGATTTTTTTTTTACTGCTACTTGATCAAAAAGCAAAGATACTATTTTCCCTGCTAATATTTAATATCTTATTGTTGTACATATTAAATATTAACAGATGCATTATTAGAGTCAGCTGAATATTGGTTTTCTGTGTTCTTTTCCATTGTCTGGCTTTTAAATTTCCATTCGGTGTCTGTCCAGTAGATTCAGGAATCATAGCTGGTTTATTACTTGTTTCTGCTTAAGGCCCAGGCTGAAAATCTCTCTCCTGTATTTTACAGAGACATTGCATTATGCTTCTTAGTACCAATCTTCCACATGCTAATCTGTCCTGAGACAATCTTGAAGAAAATATGTATTCCATATATATTTGAATATCTAAATTAGTGTTTAGGAATTGTTTTGTCAGAAAGGCCACGGCTTTTCTCAACAGAAAATGTAAATTATATCTTATTTCTCTAGGGTTCACCACTTTGGAGGCCTTTTTGAATATTTTGGAAAGTGTTAAATGTCTGTTCACCAAGTGATCATTAAGTTTACTCCGCACAAGATTGCTGTGTCTGGATCATCTTGCAGTCCTTAATGTTTTCATTCACAGTGTCTCAGTGATGCAAGAAACACTGGTATCTCTGCATGGTGGGTGGAAAATAAAAAACTTAATTTAATTAGAGGACTTTAGAAACAAAGTTTGTGTACCTGATCTAGTTGGAGATGTCCCTGCTCCTTGCAGGGGGGTTGGACTAGATGACCTTTAAAGGTCCTTTCCAGCCCAAACTATTCAATGATTCTGTGATTCTGTCTCTGAAAGAGGGCTTTAGGCAACATTTAGCCTTCAAATCCCAAACTGCAATCCTAAGAACCTCTCCACAGCTGGCATCTCATAATGCACACACCTCGACTCATAAGCTGCTCAGTCCTCCAGACTCTGAAGTCCTCCTACACATACGCAGAAGCATTTCTGCTCGGACAAGGCTGACCAGGTCAGCATCTTTCGATGTAGAGATCAGATACCCTGAGAAGCCTCACCTAGAAAGGCTTTTGGTGGGAGCAGATGCACAGCCCTGCCTGGGCTGTGCCCGAAGGCTGTAAACCAAGGCAGAAGTAGCACTTCTTTTTTATAAATAAGTGACCTTTTTAGTGTTTTAACAAGATCCAGCAAGTAAGCTCTTGTCAAATAAAAGCAGAGGAAAATGTGGCTGGGATAATATGCCTAGTATAAATTTCACCGGTCTGGCTTCACAGTTCTGGACTCTTTTTTCCAAATCCACTTTGACAAATCCACATTGCTGCGGTCAGCATCAGTAAGTTTTCAGATATTTTTTCAAGCTTCCGGAGGTTAAACTCAAATGCAACTGAACTTCTTGTGCCTTACCGTCATTAATCCTCCATTGGTCTACAGCCATGAAAAAAATGGAGCAAAAAAGCACGTCCGGTTCTGGGCTGTGGGATTTGTACATGGGAGCTGTACGTGAGTTAGCGCACATGTGTGTGTGCTTTTATGACTGATACATACTGAGGCCTGCAAAATCCTGACTTCTGAAAGACAGAATGGACACAGAGGAATGAATTCATCCTTCCTTCAGTGAAGCAGCAGAGTGAGCTCAATTATTTGGTAGTCTCTTCTTACTGTTGTTCCACAATGGTATTTTTTTTTTAATGCTTCATACTTGCTTTCCTATTTGCACTGGTGACTAGCAGCCAACACCCTGACCTGGCTAGTTCTGTTGATTGGCGCATGGAATACTTAATCTTCTATTGCCACTCATAGCTTTTACAGCAAATCTAATTGAATTACTGTTTTCTTTTTCCTCCTTTCGTTTTTTTTTGTCTTGGAGTGATTTCTGGAGATGTTTACCAGTAACTCTGTTTTTATTTTATTTTTTTTTACTAAAATATCATTGCATCTTCAGTCGTTTGAAAACTTTAGCTAGCATATGAGCTTGCAAAAGGATTCCTTCCTCCCACTTTGTTCTAAGCAATTGTTCCTAATACTACAAAGCTTTTGGTCATGGGCTATAGGCATCACTTTTGGTATTCTGACTTTCAATGAGCTGAATAAAAAATCTGGAGCAATCGTTATGGAGGCAGCAGATTTCATGATGAATAACTGAGCTTCTAGAAGGGTGAAATCTTAGCCACACTGAAGAAGTCCCCTAGATGTAGAAGTTCTCCTATATACAGACCTCATTCTAATTTGGGGTATATACCAATAACTCATTGTGATAAAAAATTGGGCTTTCTGTCTTGAATGTCTAAGGGCTTGAGAGTTCATTTAAAAAAAAAAAAAAAAAAAAAAAGATGCTATGAAGTGTACACATAATGATACCCTGAAGTTGTAATGAAAAAAAAGATTCCTAATTAGAGTCAAGGACAATATATACTCTCACTAAGTCAAAAATATTATACTCCACAAAATTAATACATATTTCTGTCAAACACTGGAGGAGAGTAATGTTTCACTAATTTAGCTGAATCTTCCAGTTTTCCAATTCTTTCCACTTCCTTCTAACCAAATAATTTATTTCAAACTTGACAACTTTCCATACTATGATCTTGAATGGCCTCCAAAAATTTGTTGGCAGATAATAAATTTTAAGTCAAGTCTGACACAAAAGGTATTTTTCTCTGATAAATGTTTGTATCTCTGAGTAAGAAAAGTTCTGAAGGTATGACATTTGTGAAGAAAAAATAGGGAAAACAGCAGCTAAAAATCATTCTTCATGTCTATTTACAGTAGCTATGTCTTAAAAATATCTGCTGTTTAGGCTACCATGTGGGTAGCCTTTGTTTTCAGAACAGACATCTTTATGTTTCAGAAACAGAGAAGAAAAGATGTTGGAAAACCTTTTACAGGTAGTGCTTTTGGTTTTTTGGCAGATGAGTGACTCTAAATGGATGATGCTATTATAGAAACATCCTCCTGTAGATCTAAAATGTTGGAAAAACACCAGGTGGGAATAGGAACTGGTTTTTATCTTTAAAGGAAAAATGTTTTTCATGTAATTCAAATGAGAAACTATTAAAATATAGTCTAGATGTTGGGAATTTGGGATTTTTGTGTGTATGTTTTATGAATCTATAAAACAGCCTGTGCTTTTTCCTTTGAGTATTTTGATCCATGTTTATTATTACTGAGCTTATTTACTTTCTAATCAATGTGCTAATCACTTCCAAGGTGGGGGCTATTAGCAAGTCATTATGAGCTAGCAGCAAGTAAATTAAATGGATGTAAAAAGCCACATGGTTCCTCCTTTGCTTAGAACAGTAGCTCTGCAGGTGAAAGGTGCAAGATTGGAAGAAGCACTGACAAGAAGTAATTTTGTGTAATACCAGAAGTACTGAGTTTGTGAAGTTGCCAAATTTCTGTTTGGCTTTCTCCACAGCTCTGAAGAGTGATGTATCATGGGTAGCTATGCTGTGATTATCTGGTGACTGTTCTGTGATTGCATTTCTTTTGCAACAGGACTATGTGCAGTTAAGTGGTTAGTCTCCAGACCATTTCCTAGTGTCTGGGACTGATAGAGCTAGCTGTAGGTGGGGGTTTTCAGGGGTGAGGGGAAAGCCATAGGCAGCTTTTTTAAAATTGTTTTTCCTCCTTCCTTTTTTTTTTTTTTTTTTTTTTTTTTTTTTTTTTTTTTTTTTTTTTTTTTTGGGGGGGGGGGGGGAATACTACTTCCTTCTGTACTAGCAGAAAACACTATAAGACAAATGAGTTATAAATGAGTTATTGTAAAATTTCATATCTTGTGTCTGGACTAGATTCAGCTGAATTTAGCTTTAAAGTCCACTGTAAACAAAAATAATATTAAAAACCCCACGTTTTTAGTGCTTATGAAAATCTGTTGTAGCCTGAACTAAAGGTTGGTTTATGATTTCATAACCTGATTAACGTCTACAGTATGTTCAAGTAGCATGCTGGTGGAATATTACTGGCAGTATCTGCTATGTGTTCTACTATGGATGCAGTAAGCTAAGCCACATAATGTTCAAATTACTTGTTCAGGCCAATTTAAAATGTCACAGGGAAAAGTAGAATCAAATCCAGAAATGCTAAGTCCCATCTTTTATCAAATAAATTTAATTGTCTGTGATAGGGAGGAAAGAAGACTCTCACAACATACATCTTTCTTCTGGATTGCTTGAGCATCACGTGTGCTGTCTTTAATTAAACTGAAAGATGCTAATTTTGTATGCCTTCATATCTTAAGATTTTTGTAAAACCAGTAAAGACGAATGCTACATGTAGAGTGAATAGTTCAATGAAAGCTTGTTAATCAGGCTTAACTCAGGGTATTCTGTTACCTGGCTTTTCCCAAAGTCTTCCTCTGTTCCTTTTACCATTTAGCTGAGAATCTTCCTTTAATATCCTTGACTAGATATTAATAAAAAATAAAATGCAGTTTAGAAATGTACACCCTGTGAAATTCCAAGCACGCAGAGGCATGCCTGTAGTCAGACACGCCTTCAGCAAGCAAGGAGTTACTGTTGAAGAGATCTGATTTAATTTGCTCTTAATCAACCATAGCTGTGAATCCACTGTGATTTGGGGCCTAATTAGGTGATTGTTAATTGCTCAGTGAGTTAAGGAAAAGTTAGTGATACATAAGAGAAGCTTCTCTTGCTGGTCTCAAAAACCATGAGTAATCCTCAAGAACCCTCAGCAGCGGGACCGTGGCTGGCTCAGCTCTGCGTAATGTCTAGAAACCCATTAGCAGAGCAAGAATCTGGGGAATTATTCTGGAGGGAACTCAAGGGGAAAGTGATTTCCTCTGTCACTCTTCAAGACAGAGGAATAAATGTGGTCTTACTTTAATTTGGTGTCACTTGTGGGCTGCAGGTTTTTCACTGAGCTCCATCATCTTCTTCGACACCTGCTCTGTGCTTATTTCTGCAAGCTAGAAAACACATGGGCTGTGACTCTTGTTAAAGCAGAGAGCAGCTATAATGCATTAGATGGTTTGGCAAGGCAGAAGAAACCAAAACAAAGGTACCTTAAGGGTAGGAGAAGCCCAGCAGATGTGGTAGAAGCTTGTTTGGAGTAGGAGCCTGGATGGAGGAGGGCCTGGGTTAGGGGAGCAGAACTGCGGCTCCAAGCAGAAAATTATTCTTAAACTGATGTTGAATACAGGCCAGTGTAGGGTAAATAGTGACATTCAAAGAAGCAGAACAAGATTCATCATCAAGAGGGACACCTTTTAATCCCTTTTCTCATTTTGGAGGCAGAGATATATAAGGCTTTCCAGAACTGAGAGGCAGGAGAAAAAATGAGCTGGGATCAAACAACTGTTACCTTATGTAATGCTCGACCTTTTTGCCTTGTTTCTAAGTAGCCATTAAACTGTAATTATAATCTGATTTACAAACAAAGAACTGTTTGAAATGGAAAAGAGCTGAATTTGGGGGTTTGGAAATGTCAAAAATGATACCTTTGATGACCTCAAAACATTTTCTTCAATGTTTTTGTTATTTTACTGGAATAAAATACTTTCTGAAAAGTACATCAGCTTTGGTGGATACATTTTCCACTACAAAAATACTTAAAATTAGAAATAAATAGAGATTTTTTTTTTTAAAGATCTCTAAGTATGTCAGAGTGTGTTCCCTGTGTGAAGGACCATGTGTCTTTTCTTGCTATAGAGATAATAGCAAAACACAGATGGGTTTGTTTTAAATCAAGAGGAGTTACACAGTGCTAGTGTTCAAATTACACTGCTTGAAATCAGCATGCATTTAGATCAGGTCACTTATGTGCTCTGATGAAAATTATCTGTGTTTTAGCATCCTCACTATAATTTTTTTGTAGGTACAAAGCTGGTTTGTGTACCAGTATTGGACAGTGTGGCCTGTTGATGGCCTTGCTGAGCTGGTAACCTGAATGTTTTTATTCGACTGAAGAATGGCATGTACCAGCCTACTGTGCTCATATAAAGGAAGTAATTTTCTGCATCTCCGTAGTCAGTCTTCAGTAGTATTTATCTCAATTATAAATACAAAGGATTTTGCTGTTTTTCTGTTGTCATTTCTTCTCAGCAAGTGTCAACTGAAAATTATAATTTAAGACTTTCTACTGCAAAAGATATTAATTTTCATAATATTTGGTACTCTATCAGAAACAGAAAAGTCTTACCATGAAAACTTTTACAATTAAGACAGTTATATCTGCAATTTAAAATCCAGTCCAGCCAGATTAATAACATATTTAGAGATTCATTTCAGTGCTATATTAATGCAAATACAACCTGCTCAGCATAAATAAATATTTTCCTTGCACCAGAATCAAACTGAAGAGCAACATCTTTATCTTTGAGTAAGAAGGTTTGTTTTTTTTCTGTGAAGCTCTGTTACCTACCCATGATTGCAGCATGTACTGTGTATGCATGGCCCTTTCAGACTGAGCTCTGATGTCTCTTCATAAGTGAAGCTCTAACTTTGACACCCTGCAGGGACTGGTTTGGTGACCTGGGCTGGTATAGTTTGTGAAACATGCTTCAGGAATATACATGTGTTGAGTCTATGATTTCTTTTTCTTTTTTTTTTTTTTTAACTAGAGCCTGTTTTCTAGAAAGTGAACCCATTTGTATTTAATATCTGTAAGCAATGGAGAATCCTCCTGGCTGTAATTCATTTCAGTATACTTTTGACACTGCTGGTCATGCATTATTTCCAGTCTACTCTTGTTTCGATTTCGTGTACAATCTCTAGAGCTCATCTGTGTCTCTCTTAAAGATCCATCTACTTTTCTGCATTTGTCCAGGTTATCTTTGCTTAAATGAAATTACCTTTCACAGCACAGCTTCATGACTGTTAAGCCATCACTACTGCTTCCCCCTCACAGTGTTTCAAAGTACTCGTGCCAACTCTCAGCCTGTTATGGCTTTCTTAGCGGTAATACGTACCTTCGTGTTGGATGCGCAAGGAGTCTGGCAGGCAAATGGATCTAAGCTAAAAACCATCTTCCTTTTGGTTTTAGCTGTTGTCTTTTAACTAACCTACTTAAAAGTACCTCACATTCAAAACTCATGTTGTGTCAGAAATAATTGTTCAGAAACAGGTAGGAGAGCTGCTTTCAGATGCAGTACCAGCTCGAAACAACAGGGAAATAGCAGCACTAGTTTGCTGCTAGAAGACATGCTTTTCAGGCATGGAAGATAGTGGGTTTTTTCTGAACATAAATTGGTGAGGTCAAAAACCAAACTGCAAATTCTAATTCAGGATTTCCCATGGGCTTATATGAGAGCAGAGCTTCGTTGGTTTGTACTCATTTACTCTTATGACCTCTAGTGGAGATAACTCTCTACTTGGACAAATAATTTCTTCTTGCCTGGTTGTCAGCATGGGTTATCATGTAATCTGTTTTTCCTACCGTTCTGTCTTCTATTCTAAAGCATGGATTATTGTAAGTCATCATCTGGGTTTTCTAGCTTTCTAAAAGTGCCTTGCTCAAAACCTACATGAAGGAAAGATTTTTCATTGTGCTTGCTATTCTGTAAGCATTGGGTTGATTGTGCTCTCAGCAGCTCTTTCATCTGAACTGCACTTTCTCAGAGATCACTCTCAGGTTGATTCTCACAGCTGTGAAATGAAGAAGAGAGAAGTTCAAGCAATGAAGCAGTTCAAATGTCGAAATATATTTTTGAAAGGCAATTAAATCTGACTATGTGCAGAGTTCATGATCACACTGTGGCCAGCAGTGTAAAAGCTACTAAGGTTAATAGTTTCCTCCATACTGTACCAGATAAGCAATCTGAACGTCTCTGGGAAACAGTCCTTTGTGGCTGTCTGTTTTAATAAGCTTTCAGAACAATTGCCCAAGTCTCTATTTCAGACACCAGAAAGTCTTCAACTTTACTGCCATTTGAGGAAAGTCCAATAGCATCAGGTTACAGCACCCTGGAGATTCTTTGCTGGTTGACAAAGCTGTTAGTGTCTATTTAGACTACAAACACCTGGGCTGAGTTTGGGTTTTTTTTGGTTTTGTTTTTTTCAAATGCAAAGCACTAAAAGCATAGCTAAACGAGCTGTTTGCTCAGCATTTTGGCAAGCCAGGCCCACTGAGAGTGTACAGATTCATTAATGGCTTATTTTGAGTCACCAGATGTCATTTTATAGTGAAATGACTTTTTTCAGGAAACATTAACTGGATGGAAATGTGTTCTATTGTGGTTGCAAAGTATGAGACTTGAAGAGAAGGTCTTGGTAGTCACGAAACTTGAATCTTCAAAAAAGTTTGAAAGACTCTTTAGTGTTAATAGAAGGATGAAAAGGGGATGGGCAACAGGTGAGATCAGTGCAGTCATTCAGCAAAAGAAATACTCTATAAGGAGGACTTATTCTGCAGACCTGGGTTTACAAAAGCAGTTCTCAGTTTCCTGACCAAATTCTTTAACGCTATGTGTTCACCAGCCAGAAAAGTCATGTTATAATGGTCCTATCTCTGCACATTACAGTATTTCTTTCTAATTCTACAACTGCTTTATATGGATGCTAGCAAGGTAAGTGAGGCTAGCAGAGGTCATTTTAAAAGACCAGTCTTTTTCTGTAGCTGCCACAGATATAAATACACACATCTTTGTCGTGCAACCGAGAGCAGTGTGAGCTGTGGGCCACATACAAATGCAGTGGGTTCTCTCACGGGTGAGTGGGAGCTTTTTCCTCATCAGGAGCTAGAAATATAGCCAGTGTCACTCTGCTAGCAGCTAAAAATAATATTTAATTCCCACCTTGCTTTACTGGTTCAACTCTTTCTTGAATTTAAATAGCTGCTTTTTTTTCCTAGCTACACTGTGAAACAACGAAATAGATGTGATGCCAACTTTAAAGAGTAAGCAAAGTAGCTTCTTTATACTGGAGCACTATCATATTTGTAGACTGAATGGAAGACATTAAATAGACAGCTGTAGTCCAAGATGCCATATACCAACTGAAGCATCTTAGAAATAAAAAGCCAAAAAAGTAAATTCAGTGTCTTAAAGGAACTCATACATTCAAAAGAAAATCTGTATTTAATCTTCAACTTCCTACAAAATAATTAATGCTTATTTAAAGTTTTCTTACATAAATTTAAGCAAATAAATAACTGAAATGCTCCACAAATAAGAGCAGAGATTACATTATTTCCGTTGCATGTAAGCAAGTTATTTCCATGCATGTAATGACTGCCTAAACAAATAGGCACTTAAACATGCAAGTGATAATTATATATGGTGATGTTTTGTTCTTATCTAGCAAGTTATGTGTCTTCCATGTGTAAGTGCATTTTGTGTAGGAACATTATTTGTGTAACCTCTGCCTAGGGTCTTTTTGTCTGTCTTCTCTCATCTCATGGGAGAAGGCTAATTTAGCTTGTGTCACTGGGTGCTCAGTGCCCTCTGCAGCTTTTGCCCATTTGAGTCAATTTGCCTATTGAAAGACTAGATTTTCAACAGCATGTTATGAATCAGATAATGAACTTCCTGTTTCTAATACTTTCCTTAGTGTTTTTTTTTAAAGAGGCTAATTTCCAGCTTTATGAGGAACTAGGGAAAACCAAGAAGGAAGAATCAGAGGTGCAGGTTGTACAAAGCACTGAGGAGTCAGGGCTCTCTGTAAAGACTTCCTGTCTTCACTCAAAACAGCATTACCCTCCCAGGTTTGTATCTACATTGTATTAGTGCTTTATTAATACCATTACCCAGCCTACCTATCATTTCTTGACGATGAAAGCTTCAATGTATATTTTGCTTGAAGAGCTCTTGCTCTAGCATAACATTACACATGGACTGCCTCGCTTCTCTGGAAGATACCAGTATCTCTTGCACAAAATAAAACACAGGTCAAAAAACAGATCAAAAGTTGTAATCTGTACTGCAGGTTTCTCACTTGAACACAAAACTTTAGATTAAGAATGTTAATTTTAATGTTTCTCAACACCTCTAATTTCAAATGCAGTAAAATCAGATAAGCTTTCAACAGAGGAGGCGAAAAGTGAGAAGTGGGAGAGTATGGGAGTCACTCTGCTGATCAAAAAAGGAACATTTAATGGTGAGCAGTAGGTGCTGATTTCCACCCTTTTAAACCTTTCATAATGGGCCAAATCCATAACCTTCATTAAAAGCATAGAATTGTGTTTTTATGTAGTTGTACTGTAATGGATAAAGGACTCTTCCATCTTTAGTGGAAAGTCTGCTTTAGTTTGAAAACTGCATCTCACATTGGACTGTTACAAATTAATGAAGGGTTTGACTTCAGACACAAACAAGCCAGGAGGGTCCTGAGACGCTTCAGTGGTCTGTCTTGTTTTTAACCTGTACAGTCTCTCTCTTTGTTCCTCCCTCCTCTCTTTTTTTTTGTCTTAGTTATATTAGCAACTTTCCTGATGTGTTATTTTTGTTAGTCTTAGTTAAATCCTGTGCTTGTAAGCTTTCTAGGAAAGCTCTGAACTTTCTAGTCACGTATTGCTATGTTCTCATGACACTTCCCATGGTTCAGTACAACCTCTAGGAAGACAGCATGATAAAGTATGTATGCAAGATCTTTTATTCAGAAATTATACTGGAGTATTTATGTTTCCACATCTGTCTTGAGTGAATGTTTCAGAAGTTGAACTGAAGGAAATGAGGCTGCATAAAAGCAATTCTTTCATCTTGCAGAGAAATCCTCTTTAATTTGAACGTTGACTATGGCTTGGTGCCAGTACGTGAAGCTGTGTTGCAACGCAGTTAAGTACAATATAGGACCTTAGCTGCATGAGATTGCTCTGGCCTCTTCCTCCCACTGCATTGTTCTAAGAAAACTGAATGTGGAGGGAAACTAATTAGTACAAGGAAATGTTGGAGGCTGGCTTCTCTGGTCTGTTAGAGTGTTTCAAGATGTGCTTCTCTGAGTAGGGGATGGCCGCTCCCGCTGCAAAAACAATTTCCTTCTGGTAGACGTCTGCTGAGAAAAGTAGCCAAGGCCCGTGCACTTGGCTGTGTTGCAATGTTTAATCTTCCCAGGTGCTCCATAGTCCGGTCAGTGCCTCAGAATAAAGAATACTTTGCAGCGTTTATGATTTTAGCTATCCAGAGAAACCTCATGGTGGTATGCATGATATACATTTTTAACTGGAGCAGTTACATTTTTATTTGCTCAGGAATATTTTTAGAAGTATTTATCTGAAAGAACTGCTGCACTGAGTGACTGATTATGTAATGCCTACAAATGTAATTGCCAGCTACACTTTAATAAGACATCTCTTAACTTTATGTTTCAAAATTAGTGTACCAATCATTAAATTATAGGTTTGTTTTTTTGTATAAGATGCTACCTGGTCTCTAACAGGCTTGACTGAAAAAAACTACTTCCTATAACAGCTAACAGCTTGGCATTTGTAGGCATGGAGGAGATCCAGATTTAATTCTATAGCCGAAGGACCTTGGTGACTTCAATCTTACGTAAGTGACCCAATTTCCAAGCTATTTGAGGGGTACATGGAAAGGTTGTTTTAGGGGCCTGAGGCTGGGGAATATTTGATGTCACTTTGCATGGTGGAGAGGAAGAACACCCTGAAAGAAGCTCCTTTTTGCTATAGAGCAGAATAATTTCCAGATACGTGCCTTTCACAGGGCAGATTCTTCTTTTGCCTAATTTGCCTAACAATTCTAAAATGCTGCGATCTGTGAAATGCAATTTTTGTCCATTCACAATGATAAGAAAACTACTACTAGATTTTGGTAGCAGTTATTTACATAAAGACTTAGAGAAAGGGAAAGTTTCCTTTGCCTTTGAGATATTATCTCTGACAGCTTACAATAAATCTCAGAGAAATGAATGCTTATGTTCCCACAGAGGTCTCATACTATTCTTCCTAGGAAGCATGGGTTTGTCATTTTGAACTGTATAGCTTCTGCTTTACCCAGCTAGATTCTGTGCAGCTCTAGGGAGTACAAAAATGTTGGCCTTTCTACAATTCTTCTACAACTGACAAACTTGGGAAGATGAAATAGCATGGATTTAATGGATAAAAATATCTGAGTTGAACTCATCCATATTTAGATGCTGCACTTGATTAGGTACTGTGACTTATGTTAAACATGTTTCCTAAGTGATGTTTACATTTGCCAGTGAAGTTTATTCAGCCTCAAATGAAGCTAACAGCACAAAAAATTCTAAGGATCATTTTTAACCTTTATGTTAATGTTTCAAATGAAGCCTCAAATGAAGCTAACAGCACAAAAAATTCTAAGGATCATTTTTAACCTTTATGTTAATGTTTCATCAGAAGACAGACACTGTCCATGGAAAGCATTTGTTTATAACAATTCAAGATCAAATCCTAAATTGTTATAGCAGGCCTAGAATCAGTGCACAGCTGTAATGTGAGCATCACTTCCATATACTGAAATGTACAGAGGTGGAAAAGCGAGCCAGGAGGCTGTTGCTGGCTTCTCAGTGACTGGCTTTGTGTCCAGGGCGATCTAGGCATACCAGAAATCTGGGGGCTGCTCTTTTAATTTTTCACTTGCAGACTTGATATAAAGTAATTAATGGGAAACCAGAATCCCCCTCTCAAACACTTAGGGTTGATGCACCACATTAACACTACTTAAATATTGGAGACTGGCACTTCATTATTTGTGTCCTAGTAAAATGAATTATTCCTCTGCTTGATTTAGCTATTTCATTTTCTTAACTCCTGTCTCTAAGCAGCACAAAAAAAAAAAAAATATAGTCTTACAACATAGGGCAAAGAAAGAGGTTTTATGTGGGTGGAGAAAGCCTTGAAACTAGCCACCGTTGCCACTGTTTCAGCAGAAAACAAAAAAAAGATTCTGACATCTCACATCAGCACATTTTTAAAAATTCAGTTTGGTAGTTTAAGAAGTATTTCCAAATACTGTAATAAAATAAGTTTGTTATAACAATAGTAACATGTATCTTGAAGTATCTTACTTAATTTCCTAGTGTGTTCTTTGAATTGAACCATCCCAAACAAACCAGTAACAACTTCCTCACCCCAATATAAATTCCTTCTACCTGGCTGCATTCTTTGTTTTGTTTTATTAAAGAAATAATTAACTGAGGAATAGGAGGAGATAAACTGAAATCCATCTTCTAATATTTTGGCCAGAGATAGACCTGCTACTGATATAATTTGAACACAGTTGAATTAAGGAATTTGTCCGCATTGGAATTTAATTTGTTTACCTCAGCATCCAAACTACCACTATGTGATAAAATGAACAGGAAATAATTGTGCTGGTTTTCTAATTTATTTTCTCTTCTTTTTCCTCCAGTACTCAGTTTCGTTTGAGTACTCAGTTTCATTTGAAATAGGATTCTAATACTGATAACCTTGACTGCAAGCATAACCTCCCACTTAGGCTTTTGCAGAGTGTGACTATGACATCAATTTTATTTAAAGTTTAACTGAGGAGAACAATCTGCTTGCTAGTGAAAACTGAAGGTAGTGTCTGATTTTTCCTTGCTGTTAATAGCACCACAGGCTATGTTAGTCTACTCTTTATATAGCAAAGTTTTGACTTCTCCAGTAGCTGGCAGATGATGTTTTCATGTTCAAGTCATCTGTTTAATCTCAGAGCTTTGTCAAACTAGGCAAATGACATTGCAAAAATCTTTCTGTAAAGAAAATGAGAATTTTAGCTGCTACAACAGCGATCTATTACTTAATTGTTATTAAATACCGACATGCTGTGGTGACGCATTGTTAGATGTGATGCAATGTTGTACACGGCAGTTACCGACTCTTCACTTGTTTTTTTCACCAGCTGGGCCCAGATAGGAATATAAATTTTGCTACTGGTTTCCAAGGAAGAGAGTCACCATCTTGCCATCAACTTAACTTTCTCAGATCTCCTATCACTCCCTTGAGTGTGGAAAGAGTTGCCTGCTACTGTCAGTCTGAGTGAGAGAAAGCAACTTCTTACTGTAACTGCTCACCCAGGCGATGATGACTCAAAATGAATAAAGAGCTAGGCCCGATTCCATAAGCTTTGAGTCTGGTCGTACAACATCAATCAGCTTGTCCTTTACATAGCTTATAAATGTATGTTTTAAGAATAGTTTCTGGGGTATGCTTGTGGAAACTGAGTCAGCAGTGAATTAAGCTCCTACCCCAGTCTAATCAGCCACATGAAGAGCGAGATGGAGAGGAAAAACAGACCCCACCAGACAGGTCTCACAGGGAGTTAACCACTCCTCTCACAAACACTAGCTTTCAACACTGAAAAAAAACCACATGTAAATCAGCTGCAAAGTAAAAGTCAAGGTCAATAACATGGATTAACTCTGTTCAATCAGCAGTATATGCCTGTTCCAGCGAAAAGTGGCTAAATAGAGAATCCCACTGATGAAGTACTGAGGGTGGGGAAAAATCCCAGCTTTGTCATTGTCAGGGCTGAAGGCTCAGGTGCCATCAAGTCCAGAGAGGAGATAGCCCATGCTAATACATGGGGCTAATACAAGGAGAAGATCACTCTGCTCTTTTTCTTCTCTCTCTTATTAGTAAAATGGCTATGTGTGCTTTCTCCATGTGTTCAAGCTGCCTGCAAGCGCTGCCCCTTGGATCTTGGCCTATCTTGTCAAAAATTGCCTTGCGATAGTATTGCAAATGTGGGTGTTGTGTATGGAGTTGTCCAAGATATAATGATTTAGCAGGTACCATGGCCTCTCAGGTGGTAGGTTTGGATGTAATGCGGCTAGATGGTGCCTTGAATCTTGTTGGATTCAGTACTGGTGCCATACTTCCTTCCCCATGATTCAGTCTTCCCTTTCAAGTTTAAAATCCAATAATCAGATTATAAGTATTGTTTCCAACCCTAATTAGTTTAATTTCATTAGTTCATTATTAGCTTGGGATCAGGACCTTGCTGCAGTACTCTCCCTGCTATACTTCATTTAATTGTATTTAATGCAATCTCGTTGTTTCCCCAAGGGCCAAATAAGCCCACAGCCAAAGAATCAAATCAATACAGAGAGCTATCGTCAGACCCTGTGTTTTCAGGTAGGTCTGGAAGAACCAGCCTTAAAACATGCATTGCATGTACTATTCAGTTGCCCAACCGTCCGTAGTACTGCATGACCCCCTACCCTGGCAGCAGGAAACCAACCCAATTTAATATGAAGAAATGTTTCTTTCTTTCTAGGCAGCCAAAAACCTGGTCTGGTACCTGTTTTTGCTGTTTTACCTTCCTTTGCACCATTTCTTCCTGCCTGGTCTTTCAACAGCATTCAAATGATTATTTTAACTGAAGACTTTAGTTTTATTTTAAACATCTGTGGGAGACACACACCTCCATGGAGCATGTGGGTGTTCAGTTAAGTCTAATTTCCACATTTATGTGCTGTAATTGTTAGTTTCCTAACAATACTTACTAGAGGTGTCCAGTTGATCTGTTTTCTTCCCAGTCTCCAGCACAAGTGGAATTCTGCCCTTGCCGTTGTTCCTATGTTTACCAGCATTGCTGTGCCTCCATTTCCCATACAAGAAAAGGTAGTTTCCATACCCTGGGGGCTATCATGCTGTTTGTTTTCTAGGATACTTTTCACAGAAAACCAGAGATGCCTCTTTCAGCTAAAGAAATATTCCTGACCAATTGCCTAGAGGTAGGGTGAAAAAAGCAGAGAGCAACTGGTTTAAGCTGAAGACAAGGGAAAACAGTGCAAGGAGCAAAACTAATGGAGGCTGATGTGGTGGAAGTTTGCACCCATCTCTCTTCCTATTTCTGTTTTTTAGAGCAGTGCCAGCTCCTATTTGCTTATTTTTACTGACTTTTAAGAAAGATGGGAGATACAAGTTGATGCCATGCCCTGATACGCTTGTATGTGGTGCCTAGTTGAACTGGAGCACGCTAACTGGTCAGCTTTCTGCTGCCTCCTGGTTGAGAGGAAGTCAAGAGTGACTCAGCCCTCAATGGACAAAGCAGAGAGAAAAATAAGGCTACTGCTTTCCTTCACTGGAACAACAATTCTGCATGAAGGTTAATGTTGCGAGACCTCTTCTTTCCTGCTGTGCATGAGAGTTGGCTGATGGGTGAAAGAAGATGACACTGACAGAGAGTGCCACTTCATAAAGCCTCCTTTATGAAGCTGCTCATTAGCTTGGATAAAAAACTTTGTTGAGAAGAGCTAAGAATCAAAATGCCTACCTTCCCTCCCAGCCTTTCCACTAAATGCCTGCACAGCCACTGCCTCTCCACACACCCACAACAACAAGAGAGTCCTGAATGACAAAGGATGTCTTCAGATTTCACTGCTGGGCATGTTGCAGGAGAAGAGGATCACTGTAAATGAAGCTTCTCAGGAACAAAGCAATTACCAAGAGTGAACAAATTAGCATTTCTTCGAAGACATGGAGCCTCTACAGGCGTGAGAAATGTGTGAAGACTAATTGGGGATGTGACCTGGAGGTCAAGGGAGGATATAGATGCTGTGTTCTTGCTGGACCAGATGCTCACAGGAGGGCTGAACTCCCTCTGCCTTGAGAGAACCTGGCTTCCTAATGTCTCACGTGTCACTGTCCTCTATTTTTGCAAGTGGGTTTGGTTCAGTAGTAAAAGCCAACAAGGGATTACGTAAGAGTCTGGTTAAAACCTCTCTCATACGGAAGAATTACACGTTCCTCTGATGTTTCTGTAGTGGTATGAGGACTTTTTGCACAAGCTGCCCTGCAATAGCACATTTCACCCAGGAATACCAATAAAATTAACTCTGTGGTCTTGCTATGATGTGAATTAGGGATTTATTGTAGTTAAAGCTGATTAAAAATGTTCCAATGAAATTATTTTCCATTTAGATTATGTATACTCCACAGCATTACAATGTTTTCTCTTATTTCACCCCAGAAGCCCAGCGAGCCTTGAGGGAAAAGGCTGCCACATGCTGTGGTGCCAACCTTGAGA
The DNA here is from genome assembly GCA_009806455.1 of Tetrax tetrax. Taxonomy (NCBI): domain Eukaryota; kingdom Metazoa; phylum Chordata; class Aves; order Otidiformes; family Otididae; genus Tetrax; species Tetrax tetrax. The sequence goes on along the minus strand of WHYT01017461.1, from coordinate 173,237 downwards.
ATTCAAGACATAGACCTTCTCCAAAGCAGAAAGTTTTAAATGGCAGCCCAAGAGGATTTGAATAAGACTGCCAAGTCTGCAAGTGTTCTTGGCGGCATGGGAAAGAAATCTGAAGGCAGTGTCTGCAGGAAAGATAGATCACTGTCGTTTTGAAAGGATGAAATAAATCTTTTGCATTTCTCATTCTGTGATGACAGACTGCAACAGTCTTTCTGACTCTTCTTTTTTTCATCTTCTGGAATTTCAGACTTGTTTATTCCAGGCTACCCTCCTCCTCTCCTCATACACAGGAGAGTGGAGGCATTACCAACATCTTTAAGTTTTTCAAAATCTGGGAAACACAGGATATAGCCAGCAGTAGACCAGCAGTTGTTATCATTGCTTTCTGTTGTCATAAGAATATGACCCCTGACACTCTCCTTTTTAAAAGGCTGCCTCCCTTCCGTGGTGTGCTTGGGGAGCTTATTTTAATAAATGGATAAGATTAGTCAGTAATGATTCTTGAACTGAATTGCTTTGCAACTAGCAAACCACTTACTCTTTTCTACTGGGCTTTGTTGTAGGAATGGAGACTTGACATTTTCTAATAGATTACTAAAACTGCTTTTTTTTTTTTTTTTTTTTTTTTTTTTTTTTTTTTTCAGAACTCCAGACTCTGAGTGTATGGAATCATACTGTGCTCCTTCTCCAAAGAGATATTTTGTAATCCTTACTTTCTTCAGCTTCAATAGGGTCACTCTTGACCTTACATCAGGTCATGAGTGCTTAATGTTGTGCTACTCTGCTGTAACTAATAGTATTAGTACTAATTACGACCCATAAACCCAGCAATTTTTACTAGAAGCAAGGAACATTCACACATTTGAAAGCCACTGTTCTTGAACATACTTTAATTATGCTCTATATTAATGTTTTTCAACATCAGCATCTCACTAATATGTCAACTTAAAAATACTAATCATCATATTTTATTTAAGACCTACAGCAAGCCAAAGCTATAGCGGACTATTTTCAGGCGTCTGGGAGCAGCTCAAATAATTATAAAGAACCAGAGCAGTAAGCCCTATTTATAGATATCAATTCAAAATAAATATAGAGTAAGAAAGAATTACGACTTTGAGAACTGGTGCTTTTAAAGCTAGCTATGGAAGCATAACCTGCTGCTGAAATGATAAAGTAGACTCATGAATATATTGCATGCTGTATGGCTGAGCTAAAGTCAGTACTTGGAAACCATTATTTTTTTTTAAAAAATGCTACTTTGGAAAGAGAGATTGCTTGAACAACCTTTAAAACAGTCAACGTATTTTCTTTAACTCTTTTATAATTTAGGAACCAAAATGTTTGTGACTGAATCCTCTTTTTCACTGTCTTTTCTGTAGAGACTTTTATGCCATCATAAGAAAATTTTTACTGTCTTGTATCTATGAAAAGACTTGCAAAAAAATTGAAACAACTTTACAAGTGTGGGAATTATGATAGAGAAGTATAGAAGCAATAGTTGAAGTCATCCCAGTGTAGCAAACACACTTAAATATATGCTGAATTTTAAGCAGTTAGATTAGTTGGATCAGGATGAAAAGTGGCACAGGGAGTGAGTTTGGAATGAGCAAAGGATTTCTTAACCTCTTCATACTGTTCGCACTATAACAGAAAGTCATAGTCCAGTTCTCCAAAAACCAGGCACGGAAAAGGAAACACTGGCAGAACTTTCTGCTTTGAGCATTACGTGGCAGAAAATGTTAGAAGTCCTCCATCCGTAGGGATATGGAATACACATTTATTTCAGATTTCCACAAAGGTCTGGAAACTGCTCAAGAAGTTGCAGTGGAAGCAAAGCATGGTGAATAAAAGAAATCGTAAGGGCAAAGTGTGCTTAGTAGTATAAATAATTTAAAAGGTGATGGAGTAGATCATCATGCATTTAGTGAACAGGTTTTCTTATTAAAATATACTTTGCAGTAATGACTGCAGCATTGCTACAGAAATATATTAGCATTAGATTGATGATTTACAGGTGAAATGAACTTTAAAAAGTATGTTAACAGGTGTTAAAGAGCATACATAAGAGGAAAGAGTAGTAAATTGCCAGAATGACATTCTCAGTCATCTTAAATGGAAGCTTATGCAAAGAGACACTTATACACTGTAACAAGGTAAATTGCAGTTTATTCACTGACAAGCATTCAGGAGGGATTTTTTTTTTTTTTTTTTTGAGTAACAGTTTATTCAGTTTTGATGTTTGGAAGACATCACTTTATCAAGCTGTAGGATCTCTGATACTTTATTTTATTTTTGCAATGTGCAGAACTGCAAAGTCATGGGGTTATTCTTACAACTGAAAGTACCTCATTGTCTATTTTGCTTTTAATGTTTCCAATAGCTGTTAGAACTGTTCAAGGGTTTTCTTCTGCTTTTTGAGCCACTGAGATCAGAATTTCCACTCTGTCTTGTCATTAGTGGTTTTTGTTATGAAAAGTAACCAGAGCAGGTTGGGTACCTCCCAGGAGGTTAGTTCACAGGTTTATGAGAACTCAGGTAGAGCTGAGGATCTCCTCTTGGTAAATGATGTAACTGTGCACAGCTGTAGAGAAGAGGAAAGCACATGGGCTTGAATCAAACAATATTGTCTTACTCATGGGATCAGTCACCAAGCTCCTTGAGCTCTGAAAGTAGCAGTGGCCTTCATCTTGCTTAACTTCAGATATAACATTTGCCATCCAAGCTAGTTGTGCTAAGCTCAGTTTATAGTCAAGGAAGACAATTAGGCACAACTGGGCCATGTTTCAACTGAACTCTTTTGGCAGCTACTGTGTGATGGGAAAAGATGAGCCTTCCACCCTGGTGAGGAAGTTGCACTCTGTACCCTGATTCCTGATGTCTGTTGGCTGTTTGGCTCAGATGCATGTAGTTGGATGAATCACAGACTCATTTGTGCCACCAGGTACAGTTAGGCACATCCTCGTGTCCAGGTTAAAGCTCTAATTAATGAGTCATTGAAGTAGCTGACTCTCCTGTCTCAGTCTGGTTTCCTCTGTAGTCCTGTAAGACTATAGCTGAAAAAAAAACGAGGACAGGATATCAGAAGAGAGCCTACCCTGCTGTGAGAGGGGTGGTCAGGGAGAGGGACACTCTGGATCTCCCTGATACTTTCCATGAAACTGATGAGCCACACACAAATAGCACTCTGCCAGCTTTCTGAGACATAAGTGCAGGTCATAGTCTGAGCACGTCACCAGGATGTCAGGAGGTTCATTGGACCAAGGATGAAGGCTCTGACAACAGTTAAATGCATACTCTAAGTGTACTTCTGTGCCCTTGACTGAAATGTTTAAGCTCTGAAATTCTCTATTCCATCTTCTCTGGGATGTCTTAGGCAGCTTTGGTACGTGTTGATTTTGCTTTAATTTGGTTTTATCTTACTTTGCTGCCTCTTAAGGCCTTAGTTTATTACATAGCTATTCTTGGTGTATTGTTGTGGCTCCTTTGTCATCACCTGTATCTGATAAGAACTTCTACTTCACCTGTTTTTTTTTAGTTTTTGCTTGTTTTAACGGTACATTTAAATATATATTTAAATGTTTTCTGCTGAAAAAAATGTCTGACAGAATTGATGTTGTTTGCGATTGAATGATGTTCCCAGGCAACTTGGGACCATTACAGACTTTTCATTCCTCTGTCTGTCAAAATAAAACCATGAATAATTAGTTGAGAAGAAATAAGAAAGATGAATGCTTATCCCTCTGAGAGGAGAATGAAAAGGCAAGCATCTAATATAGGCTGTTTTAAGTACTACAGGATGTCAAGACATATTGATATGAGTGCATAAGAACTTATACAGAATATAAAAGAAGTAATATTTTTATTTATCAAGGACTAAATTTTGTTACTTGAAAGAGAAAAAACTCTGTAGGGCTTAAGGAAGACAGTGGCACTCTGGTCAAAGCACTTAAAGATGTGCAAAAGATAGCTCTTTAAAAAGTGTTTTTGAGAGACTTTTTAAAGACTTTTAAAAATTAGGAATTTAGGAGTAAGCTAAGAGAAGTACCTGCTATACTTTATCGGATTAGGAGCTTAACTCACTTCTCATCTTTAAAGAGTACAGTTTCTGGGGTATTGATAACAGTGAGTTTAAGGTATGCTTCAGTCAAAGGCAGGACATATTTTCAGAATTTTTATTGTATGTGTCAGTGCTTGCTGGGCATAAAAACTTCTGGTCAGGAAAACTGTGGGCAGGCTTGTTGTGAAGATTTGAATTAAAAGACAAAGTAAATATGGAAACAAGTGCTACATGTCCTCAGATTAGCAACCACTCACTCTCTGATTGCTGGAGAGAACCACACCTTTAGTTCTGTAAACTCTAGTTTGAAGGCAAGAGCCATAGATTGTAACTTTTCAGTTGAATCAAAGAGTTGGAAGTCATGAAGGGCCTTGGCAATCTGGAAGCAGGTTTGTTTGACTGCAGTGACAAATGCCTTTTGGTTCCTATTGTGTCATATTCATAACTGAATGTAGTTTGATTTCTCTTTATAAATTCCTATAGTACTTTTTTTTTATATACATTTGTCACTGTCAGTGCTTGGGCTGATTGCATTGCAGTCGAAGACAAGTACATTCTCTGCCTTGAAGATCTAATTCTTCCCCTCATGGACAGTTCTGGTAACTGGGCTTGCCTTGAGAAGAACTGATAGTTTTCTTTTCCATTTATTTCTATCTGTTAGCACTGACATTGGTCTCTTGCTTGTTATTCTTCTATTTCTCTGAAGAAAAAAAAAAAGTCTAATGGATTCCATCTTGATAGTAAGCTTTTCTCAAATAAACCCACATTCATTGCTAGTCTTTGCCATTCTCCCCTTGCCAATATGTTGAATAGTCTTTTCTCTTGCATTTTCTTTCTTATTGCTTTTGTCTTCTGCTGGGAATTTTTAAATAGCTTATCACTAGTATTCTCTTGATTGCCTGAGATTTGAATTTGTGTCGTGAGTGACTTGAAAATAGCTTTATCTTCTAGAATTGGTGCTATCTAGGAACTCTAAATGGAAATTTTCCTAGCTGTAGCAGATTTGTGTTTTTCTGACTGCTGCTCCACCTGTTGATTCTTAATCATGAGAAAAATAATAAAATAAAAAGCCAGTGTCCCTATAGGTAATTTCTTTAACTTTCTTTAATAATTAAACCTTATGTTGAAAATGATGCAATTTCTCCATCAGGCTGCCAGCTTTACGATGGAGCCCAAGAGGTGAGAAATGGTGACATAACACATTGCATTTCTCACTGACTGCATCACTCGAATATGTGAAGTGTCTCTTGCAGGCAGCTCAACTCTAGCAATTTTGCAGTAACGCTTTTAATGCCAGACTGGATCTTCTCTTTTGGCTTTTCTAGGAAGTTTTTCCATTCTGAAGTTGTACTTTGTGCTTTCATTTTTCTGACATTTAATTTTAAGCTGAATACACCTTTGTGCTTTGGCTGTGACTGCAGCTCTCTAGCTGTCTGCTGCTCATTCCCTCACTTCTCCGTGGATAGCTTCAGGCACAGTAGTTAAGTCTTGCAGGTCAGTAACTTTGCTTCTTACTGCAGAAATCCTGAATGTCAAATTGTTCCTCAAATAATAAATAGCAGCTGGTCCCTAGTGCCTACTTCAGGCCAGTTAATTTTATATTTCCCAGTACCCTTCCTGTTTGTCTCAATTTGGGCTGAAAGGCCTCTGTTCAGAGCAAGCTAAAGCAGCATTTTAGGTGAAATTTTGAGAATCAATATTTACCTTTTAATTTGAGAGCCATTCTTCATTAACAAAGTGCTCTCCTTTTTTTCTTTGTTTTTTTTTCTTTTTTTTTCCTATGAAGTGTCACAGGGTCAGAGCTAATGGGCTTTTGCTGCATCTTCAGAGCTCAGCTGTAAGTATCCATCTTAGTCCACAACTCTACAGTTCCCTGCAGTGGCAGAATCCAGAAGGGATATTACATACATGAGGATGTTCATATATTTTTATACATTACATTATGTTGACTTTTTAATGGCAAATTACTGATGGAGTGAGGATGCATGTCACATGCATGTTCTTTAGGGTGTTATTCATACCTGTAATACCTATGATAGGTGATTTAAATATATTGAAGGTAATGCAAATATAGATAATACCTAGGGCATTATTGTACCTGATAGCTATTACTGAACCCTTGCAGCATGATTGCTAAAGGAAAAAACAAAGATGAGAGAACAGTAGTGGCCAGATGAGGGAGGGAAGCACCTTTGGGAAGGTACCTCTCTGTGCACCCTGGCTGCTGGGCTCAAAGAACCGGGATGGCTCTGCTGTGCCTCTGACTGGGGCAGCCTGTGAGGCTGCAGAAAGAGAATGGGCAGTGGGACTAGATCCCTTCTCTTTTCCTGCTCACAAGCTTCCCTGGCCCACAGTGCAATGGCGCAAAGCGCCCATGAGGTACATGATCACTGCAGTGGGTCATGTCTGAGGTATAACGAGGCATCCGCTTTTCTCTGCATCTGATGAGTCTCTGCCCAGCCCAAGATAAACAACGTATGGCAGATAGCTGCTCATTGTGTACGTGTTACACTGCGTCCTCCCACGGGCACATGCAGTGCTGTTCTGACTGGGGCAGAGTATCGCCCATGGTGGTACCAGCCTAGGAAGGAGAGAAAGGTCTCCTTAGCAGGTGTCCTTCGCAGCAACACACCTAGGTCACACAAGCCAGATTGATTGACAGCATCATAGCCCTTATGAGATCTCCCTAATAAAAAGCACTCTCAGACTGAGAGGGTAGTCTGTACTACTTGCTGCACACAGTGGGGCCATGATTTTACAACTCACAGGTGTTATCTTAATGTAAGGAATAAATCAACCAGTTTCTTTTTTATATGATGTTATCATTCAGCAGCCTCTCATTACAGAAGGTCCATAGTGCTATTTGCACAGGTTGTCATCACTAATCTTTGCCTCTCTGTTATGATTCATTGCCTAGGATCTTTTTTGTCTTTTGTCACTAAATAAATTTTAGGTGTGGGTGAAAAGTTCAGTGATGACTTTTAAAAAAGGTTAATTGTACAACAGTTCCCAAAAAGCAGGTAAAAGTGTGGATAAAGTACCTTATAGAATTCTCAGATTATCTTGTAAAGACTTCTTTTATCCTTAGGAAAGCCCTCTACATCACCTATATAGAACATTTGGGTTCCTTAGCAGGGAGAAATGTTACTCTCTGTTTCTCCTTGAGCCCACTGATTTTTTTTGTTGTTGTTCTCTAGAGCAGATTAGACAGAACAGAGAGAAATTTGATGATAGTCTTGCCCTAAGATCCATCTGCTTCTGTAGTATTCATAACAACAAATTATTTATGCATAAATGTGCATGAACATTCAGATTTTAAAAAAGAAAAACTATCTTAGAAATTTGTTGAACTTTGGATTTTCATCTGACAATTCATAAACAGACTGTAGAAAATACTTTTTATTCCCATTTAGGCAATAACTGTCCTCCAGCTTATTAAAGTTTATAGTTCCATCAGAGGGAAAACTATACCATGCTCATAGAAATAATAGGTAGGTGAGGTTCAAGAGCCACCCAGTGGTTTAAATTGCCTGTATATATCATTCAGAGACCTGTTACAGATTGGGAAAAATCTGTATCTATCCATTAATGGGAAAATAACCAAATATGAGTGTATAGAATACCCATAGCTAATAATTAATTAGACCCTACTCTTAATACCTTGCAAAAAAAAAAAAAAAAAGTTACTTTCCTTGGTTCTTAGTTAAAATACAAGAAGCAAGTCTATTTTTCATAAAAAGACATTTAATGTATTCAGATGCCATGTCAAGGACCTACCTACATGCACAGTTTTGGGTTTGTTGTTTTCTGCTGGTTTTTGTACTCTCTTTTATCTGTGGGTGGCTGACTACAGCCATCCTTCAAATGAGTTTTATCATTTTTCTGTCTATGAAGCTGTCTGTGAGACAAGTGGCAGGGCTGCACACGCTGCCCCAAGTTCTCTGTAGGGAATTCCTGTTACCGAGAATTCTGCTTCTCTTCTCAGTGATCCATTTCTCTCAGACTGGCAGAAGGAAACAGACTCAAACATGTTTCAGTAAGTGAGACAGAACAATTAAACTGTAACCATATAAAAAAACATCAAAAAAGCCCATCAGTTCTTTATCCTAATGAGATAATGCCAAGCAGTATTAATTATGGTGCAAGGGCAATATAGTTCATTGGTCTTAAATACTGGAGATTTCTGGCCAAAATAAATTATAACAAATTTGGTAGTATTCAAAGTTTTTAAGTGTTTCATCAAGCTCTTATTTTTTGTGGGCTTTGTTTTGGTCAGATGTCACAGCTGATAACCATACCTTACAGAATCTCTTGATCCTGCTATGATGTTGTTTTCATTTCTTCCTTTAAATGAACTGCAAAAAAAATTCATTTGTTTTGCATCTATGATTCCAAGCAAGTACCAGTTTATCTTAGCAAGCTGCACTTCCTTATTCATTCAAGGACAGAAAGATCCACATAGTTAAGGAATTTAAAAAATGCGGGGTAGTGGGAGGAGGGGGAGGTGGGAGGAGAAAATTAAGCGAAGATAATCACTCAAAATATGTAGTTAAGTTAAAAAATGACACAGTGCTCTAACTATAAACTAGTCAAGGAGTTTGTCCTGCTTCTAGAAGGACTGTCTTTTCATGGATGCAATAATAATTTAAAAATACATTTTATTCTCGCTTGAAGATGGTGAACATTTGCAAATATCTTTTTAACTCTTCCTAATTATTTAAATATTTTAAATAGAAGAGCTTTAGTAACTGTACAGTGACTCATTATTTGCAAGATTGGTTTACCGAATGTTTCAAGTCCATGCAAAGTACTAAAACCTGGTTAATAAGAGGACCATGCTACCAATATAGGAAATAATCTATAGGCACATGGAAAGTAGTCGTTAGGAAAGGGCACTTCAGGAATATGTCAGATAAAATACATTTTGAGGTAGTCCAAAGGATCTCTGTGGGACCGTGAGGGAAAAGCAATAGCCAGCAGCTGTGGGGACCTTTTATACCATAGCTGGACCTTTTTATCAAAGTTCACTTACAGCCCTTTCTTGCTCTTAGAACTTTGAAGTAAGAAGAAATACGTCTGGAAACAATTAGCTGCACAAGCACCAGAAGCCTGGTGAAGCCTGGCTATGGTTTGTCCCTTGATGTAAAATCCAGTGGGTCAGAGGCTCTCTGGTGAGCCCTGTATTCCTGTGGCACCTTCCCCGAGGGCAGAGGCTGCTGCAGTCACTGGAGACTGGCCAGCAGAATAACAGTGTTAATACCTAAAAGGTGGCGGAGTGAATTTGCAGATGTTTACATGATGACCTTTGCTTCCTTTATAATCTTTGTAGGTACTTAATTATTGTTGAGACCTCTACCCTTCTGATTAAAACTGGCCAACAAGCTCAACAAAATATTTCTATATATTTTTTAAAGATGCTACTGAATATTAAGATTCTGGCTTTCACCTGGCTACAGTAAAATAAATCAGAAGTAAATATGGTCTCTACTCTCTCTTCAGCTTCTGCGTACCTGACCATGACAGATAGTCTTATCAGCATGTTTGCTGCATATTAACAGTCATGTTTCATGGTGCCTGAAGGCAGTCTTACTTCTGCATTGTAACAGATTGCGTAACTTCAATTTTCACTGGACATGCTCAAACTTATTTCTCCTTTTTGAGAATAAATAGTTCATTTCTTCCATAACAATGAGTGCAAATGTGATTATAGAAGTGGTGATACGGTCCTGAGAGCTACCAAGAGTAATAAGAGTAATATCACCAAGAGTGATAGGAGTAGTTCTTGCTGAATGACTAGATAAATGCTGGGGTTTGGATAGATAGGTAGCTATACATTAATCAATACAGGCATGTATCTCTCCAGGAGCTAGGATTTAGTGCTCCCTTAACATTCATTTTGTGCACCACCTTGAATGAAAAACCTCACTTCTTTTTCTTTCTGCATCACAGGTTGCTCTTGGAGATGACGGATGTTCAGATTTGAGGTGAAAATAAATACCATTTGCACATATGCCTTGCCCTGTCTGCTGGGGACGGTGGACTATATGGTTGTAGGCTTGCGGGCAGCACAGCAAAGCGAACAGTCTGGCAGACATCAGGGGGACTGGCTGGCTCTCCAGCAGTGAGAGACACGTTTGAATTGGGAGCTCTGCTGCTGATTAAGCTTGTGGCTGTACTGCGAGGGCAGAAAGGGAACATCTCTCCTTCTGTACAAGAACTGGGAACCGTAAAGACATCAGGTATAAATAACATCAACAAACAGGATTAAAAATGCTGAGTTTTCTTTGATGCATAATTACGTGAGAAGGACAAGAGGCAAGATGCAGTGGAAAGTAAAAGTAAAGCTTTTACCAAGAGAAGTCATCATCACCATGATGATCAGCCTAACACACTGCTATGCCTGTAAAGCTAGCTGTCTTCTGATTCCTGTTATTCTCCTACCACACAGTTTTGCTTTTCTTCCCTTAATGCAAGTGTTTATGCATCTCTTAATCTCTTTTAGACTAAAAAGAAAATATCACAGCATGTCAGTGTATTAAGAGAGGGTCCATATGATCACCAGCATGGATGGAAAAAGTTCTGTGAGAGTCTCAAGCACACTTAGGAAGGATGGTTTTCCTTCCTTTTATTTAGATCAGGACAGACTCTTCACATCTCCTAGTCCGTAGCAATGATTCTATTAATTTCTGTGTGGCAAGATTAGCTCTTACCTGTGCTAAAGAATAAAATACTTCATCTCATTTTGCTTAGCGTCCTTCTTCCTTTGTGTGCTTCACAATGTACAATCTCTCATGCAGGAAACCATGCTAGTAATACTGCAACACAATTAAATTTGTCATCTGCTGTCTCTGATTACCAGAGCTTAACAATTAATCTGAGGGTTTTAGTTTGGGATTTTTTTGGAGCTAGACCGCACAAGGTCAGATACGAGAAGGAATGATAATGCAGGAAAAAAAAAAGCTATTGTGAATCAACAGTTCCTGGGAATGCTTTTGTTGAAAATAAATATAGTCTCATACAAAAGTTAAAACCTAGGGACCTCATCTAATCTCCTGAAATGAACCTGAGATCCTGAAAGGACTTTCTCATGATATTACACAATCATGCACACTTTTGAACCTTTGATGGCAGGGAAACCTCAGAGAATCTTTAAAAGTATTTAATATCAAATTTCCCATACATTGTCTGGATAAGAAATTCCTTTTAATGAAAAATGTCAAGATTTATAACAGACAAAACCAAACACTCTTCACATTAGATTTCAAGTTGGATCTTTCAGAAATTGCAAGAATTGCAGCAAGCCTGTCCAAGTCAGCAGTGGTTGGTGTGCTCGTTTGGAAGAGGCTCCATTTCAGATTGCTCCTTTGGATCAGAGTGCATTTCATGGGCAGAGGAACCTCAACATTCTGTCTATTTTTAGGTGAATGTATCTGGTTTACACCATAAACCTTATTCTGGAACTAAGAAACATTTGTAAGTTAAATTAAAAGCTATTACTAAAAGCTAGATTAAAGGTAAATTGAAGCTGGACAGGAGCTAACGATATGCGCTTGCCACCCAGAAAGCCAACCACATCCTGGGTTGCCTCAAAAGCAGCATGGCCAGCAAGTCAAGGGAGGTGATTCTCCCCCTCTACTCTGCTGTTGTGAGACCCCACCTGGAGTACTGCGTATAGCTCTGGAGCCCCCAACATAAGAATGACATGGACCTGTTGGAGCGGGTCCAGAGTTGTGCCTCAAGGATGATCAGAGGGCTGGAGCACCTCTCCTGTGAGGACAGGCTGAGAGAGCTGGGGCTGTTCAGCCTGGAGAAGAGAAGGCTCCAGGGAGGCTTTATTGTGGTCTTTCAGTACTTAAAGGGGGTTCATAAAAAAAGATGAGGACAAACTTTTTAGCAGGGCCTGTTGTGATAGGACAAGGAGTAATGGTTTTAAACTAAAAGAGGGTAGATTTAGACTAGATATAAGGAAGAAATTTTTACAATAAGGGTGGTGGGACACTGGCACAGGTTGCCCAGAGAGGTGGTGGATGCCCCATCCCTGGAAACGTTCAAGGCCAGATTGGATGGGGCTCTGAGCAACCTGATCTGGTTGGAGATGTCCCTGCTCCTTGCAGGGGGGTTGGACTAGATGGCCTTTGAAGGTCCTTTCCAACCCAAACCATTCTATGATTCTGTGAAATGTGAGGGAACTAAATCTGTTTTTATAACAAAAAATATGGTTACAAAGAATTGTCATCTTCTGTCAAAATTCTCACAGCTCTAATTAGTTTCATTTTCAGAAGAGCTGAATGCAGTTCCCATTTACATTATCAATTAATATTTCTGCCTTACAGCTTTCATTGTTCTGGCCTACCACATGCAACCAGCTATCATCACAGTGCAGTGGGTGCGCAGACAGCCTGGCTTCTACAGAGCAGCAGTGAGTAACATTATTCTGAATGACAAGATAGCTGCCTTCCTATCTCTATATTTAATGACACAGCATTAGGTGTGGGCCCTTGTCACCCTTAAAGAGAGACAAATCTAGGAAGCTCCTGTATTTCATAAATAAATTTATTTGAGACTTTCTAAAGCTTCATTAGCTTTGACATACTGTCTACGTGGCATAACAACATAGAGGTTCCTTATCTGTTTCTAAGCAAGATACCTGAAGTACTACAAGGAGTATGGTGCTGTGCTCAATACTTGGTAACATACGTAGCTAAGTTGACTTCAGTGCTTGTGATACTCAAGCTGACAGCTCATTTAGGGGATGCCGTGCACGTCAGCACAACAGGTAGGCATACCTTTACTGAAAACAGAAAATGAACATTCAGAAAAAAAACAGCAATGTATGAAGGATATTGTAGCCACAGTTCTTTTTATCAGGCACTATATAAACAACTTGAAAACTCTTTAGGGATACTGTTTTAAAAATTCCAATATGATCTCCAACAGTTATAAAGTGCCCAAGGTGGCAGATGTTGTATAAATCTGGTGAATCAATCAGTGATGGTGCTGCTCTGCCTGCTACAGGCTTTGCCAAATGCAGACCTCGGGCCAAGGGCATGTGATGCACGCAATATGCCATCCTGAACCCACAGGGAACTCCTTCCCCACGTGGCTCCTGCCACTCCTGGCATAGGAACAAACCCAGGAGAGGGCAAAGCTGCTGTTGCCTCTGTCACTGGAGGCAGCCTCTTGGTGCACTGCTGTGCCTACAGCTTGGTCCTTGCCTTCTCTGTCCAGACCTTGCACCATGATGCTTACTGGTTTTGGCTTTTAGAACTTAACTTTTCAAACTTCCATCACATTGCAGAGCTGACTCTCAGAGAATGTGCTCAGACTTCCATTTCTATGGGTGATGCTGATATACTCAGCTGATTTGGAAATGCAGCATCTGACAAAAGTTTCATATTTTCCATTCATATGCGTTTTGCCAGTAGTTTGTGAATGACACTCATATCCATCAACAGCCACTGAACAAAACCGGGAGGAGATAACTCCCGGTTGCTTCAGAGAGACCTGAGTTTTGGAGGGGTGCATTGCAATTGTGGACAGGATGACTGGGGAGGAGAAAGCAACAAAAATAATAAATATACATTTCTTTTTCTTCATTGATACCAACAGTACACTAATGCAGCTTTTAAACTTTAGGTCTCAAACATAAATGTCTTCTTAGTGTTTTGTTCAGGAGGCTGTGACAACAACTGATAAACAGGATGCTTTATTCAGCTGTGGAGAATTATCCTTCTTGTCATATCAGATTATTTTTACTATTAATAACAAGCTTTGTCACCATATGAATTCAATTTGCAGTAGAAATGGAGACCTTTAATTCAGTTTTTCATTTGTGGAATTACAATTCATTTGTATTCCACAGCTTTCTCTCTATTCTGTTTCTCCTATTTTTTCTAGTACCCTTAGCTTCTGAATCCAAAGTTAGTAAGTGAACTTTAAACATAAATTTCTTCTCAAATTTTTCCTTTTCTTACAATTCCCTTGTTTTGTCACAGCCAAAAAGAACTGTTTTGTCCAGCAGAAGAACTGCTCAGAGAAAAGAAAAGCATATTATAGTTTGTGTGAACAAAAAAAACCAACTTGCCATTCCACATCTTTCTGTCATAAACAGCTCACCAGGTGACATTTGGTGTAGTCCAGTTACATTTCTGACCATTCTGACTTAGCCTGGGGCTAAGTTGCTAGTATTAGCCCGCTTGTCACAGCCACCCAGCACAGGAGGGATCTCTTATTTAGCTTGTTTAAAATAAATAAATAAAAGCTTTGGGGTTCAGTGCACCTTGAAACAATCAAAACACAGATTGTCAGGGAGCAGCTTGGCTGTGGAGCTGGGCAGAGAGGTAGCTCTTTCCAGGAACCTCACCAGCATGTTGGTTGTGAAGCCCCAGCAGCCAGGAGCAGGGGAACAGTTACAAGATCCTCAGCAAAAAAAAAAGGTTTTAGGGAAACCAAACTTTCCCACAGCTCAAAGTGCTACCTTCACCTTAGTGCCAAGAATGTGCTGTCAAGATGCTGAATATCACCTTCCTGGTGGAAGTCTTTCCTTTCATTCAGCTACAGGATTTTTTTGAGAAACTTCTGGGAAAAAATGCCAAAATGCAGATATTACTACCCTTCCTAACTGCCCTTCAATGCAACAGCTGCAAAGCGCAGCATTTTCCAAGACATGCATGCCTATTTGCTAAGCTATAATCCTGACTGACTCTCTTCTTTTCCTTAGTCATCAGTTCAAGTTTAAAAATGCAACTCATTCTCGTTCACATTAGTCTTCCTCCACTCACAGTCCAAACTTTGGATGGCACTTGCAAGGAGAGGAGGACACAGAGCAGCATTGGCTGTTTGCCTGCAGCTGAATAATCCTAAACAGAAATCCTGTCTCGTATGCTCATCTGCCCCATCCTCACCTCCTGCCCCACTACAGTAGTAGTAGAATCATAGAATGGTTTGGGCTGCAAGGGACCTTCAAAGGCCATCTAGTCCAACCCCCCTGCAAGGAGCAGGGACATCCCCGACTAGATCAGGTTGCTCAGAGCCTCATCCAGCCTGGCCTTGAATGTTTCCAGGGATGGGGAATCCACCACCTCTCTGGGCAACCTGTTCCAGTGTTCCACCACCCTCAGCGTAAAAAATATTTTCCTTATGTCCAGGCTGAATCTACCTCCTTCTATTTTAAAGCCATTACCCCTTGTCCTATCACAACAGGCCCTGCTGAAGAGTTTCTCCCCATCTTTGTTATGGCCCCCTTGAGGTACTGGAAGGCCTCTATAAGGTCTCCCCGGAGCCTTCTCTTCTCCAGGCTGAACAGCCCCAACTCTCTCAGCCTGTCCTCACAGGAGCGGTGCTCAAGCCCTCTGATCATCTTCGTGGCCCTCCTCTGGACTCGCTCCTACAGGTCCATGTCCTTATGCTGGGGGCTCCAGCACCTTCTTTATGTGGCTTCAGTTCAGACCAGGGCTTTCCATACACCTCCCCAGGCACTGCTCTGGCACTGCACGGTCATGTCATGGCACACTGAGATAACCACTGCTTAGCTCTGGTGGGTTTAGCTGGGTAGAAAATGGAGTGGGCTGGGAAAATTTTGGAGCTAGCTGAACACTTACAGTCTCTCAGGTAGCTTCTTGATATCGGGAGTGAAAGGGAAGAGGCAGAAAGGACAGCAAACATGAGCCAAGATATCCCCAGAGCAAGGTCACATGCCAGTCTCTCGCTTGCAGCATGGAGGAAGCTAACGAGGTGAGGCAGAGGCCCAAAGCCCAGGGACCCCACAAGGTGAGCTGGAAGGGAGCATGGGAGCTGGGGCCAAACAGAGAAAGCCAGCCCTGCCTACTGCCAAAGCATTTCTCTGGTGCTGTACTTCGATGCTGTAGAACAGATTCATTACAGAACAATTATTTATGCCTCCTTTCTCCTTTTGAAAAGTTTGTTGTCCTTTACTGTCTACGCTAATCCAATCTATCTCCATCGGTCCTCACAATATCGCCTGTGAATGTGTTTATATGCTGCCTCTATTTAATTCTCATTTATCACTAAAAATCCATCTCCTCAGTATTCAGTTTAGCAAACATGAATCACACTATATCCTCTGGCAGAGATTATTTGGTCTGCTGTAGCAAAATAATGTTTTTGGAACAATGCAGAAGACTCAATTTAGAAAGCATTTCTGTGGTATATCTGTGTTGATACAAAATGTCTGAGGACTCAGTATAAGAAATCATGACATTTTTAGCTATACTGATATATTTTGATATCAGAGTCCCAGAAAAAGATCATTTTAAACAAAGAAAAAGAATAAAATAAATTCTCTCAGATGCCTAATGTGGATGATGTTAAGTTTCAGAACAGGAGCACAAAAATTTGAACATTGCAAAGGAGCTAGCTTGTGAAATTTCTTGCCATCAAAGTAGGCAAAGCACTGTTTTAATAGCATAATGAAAAGGGATCTCTGCAGCAGTTTAGAGGCAGCCCCAAGAGAGGGCTGCTGTTATATGCAGCAGCTGCCTTGTAAACACCGCAGTAAGTCAGCCAGGAAAGGTCCAGGCCTTTACACAATGACATGACAAGATACAGGGAATAGACAGATGCAGGGCAGCCGGGCTGGGTTTTCTACTCTTCCACCTGGAATCTTGGAACAAGAATGGAAACCTTCCACAGAATCGCAACAATGCTGGTTCATTTTAAGTGTTTTGTCTCAAGAACAACTGAAAAGAGACTTCAGCTCTGTTTTTTCTATTTAGATAACAAAATCATCAGATTGTACATATTCATCTCTTTATTAAAAATATTCGTATTTAAAAAAAAAGGAGCTGAGGACACACTGAACATCAAGACAATACAATATGTGTAGTTTTGAATCTGACTTATTCTAAGTGCTTGTTTTTCATGCACATTGAGTTTTTCACTAGCTGCCTAGACCTATAGATACAAGACGGAAAGAGCTTGTTTCAAAGTGACAAAGAATGTTTAAAAGACTGCTAAAACACAGTGAGGATCCAGTCCTGGAATCGGGTATTCAGCATCTGAATGAGGCTTTTCAGCTTCTTCATAGGCTGTCTCATACAAAATCAGTATACTGTACATTTCTAACAGATGATGGTCTTTGCACGTGAATCCTAAGGAAAAAGTCTTATTAGGTAAGACAAATCAACGTGTAGAAAAAATGTGAATAATATATTTGTTATGAAGTTAATGCTGGTTTTTTTAAACAAAATCTTTCTAAATAGTCAGCTTTAGTGACAATGTGCATTGACACTTTGAAGAATAAGTTATTTTTAAGCAAGGTCATATTTATTAATGGTTACAATAGCTTTTGTGGTTCCCTTCATTATGTGCGAGCTCCTAACTTTTATCACACAGAGACAAGAATCTCTGGCTTCTAAGTATTACACAGATGTGGGTATGAAAAAACTGTGCTGAAACTTTTGAAATTCTTTTGGACTTCCAGTGCTGTAAATCTGAGAAGAATTCAGGAAGAAAAGAATGAAAGCCTTAATCTTCTAAACTTTTGCACAGTGTATGATTTGGCCATTGATCAAAGCAACAGAGGTAAAAGCAGGACCTGTGAGAATGCCAGTGGGTGGGTTAGGGATCGCATTTTCTCTTGCGCTCTGGCTATTTTTATGCATTCTCTCTCAACATACTTACCAATATAACCTCCTGTCTGCAATATTACTTAGGGATTCGACTGACAAGGTCTGGCTGGAGCACATACAAGGAAGACGAGCTTTAAACCTATAAATATTCATACCAGAAAGTTGACATACATCCCAAAAAACCCAGAAGCTTGAATGGCTTGTAGCTTAGACACAAATGAGCATTTTGGTTATGTGGTAGAGGTCCAAAATATAGGTGTTCATATCAACTACTGCATGACTATTTTTGAAAGTGAATGCCTGGGAAAATTGCAGCCTGCTACCTGTTTGTATAGGAGATTAAATTCTACAATAAATGACTTATTGTGTATTATTCAGCTAGATATAGACAGTGGTTTAGAACTGCTTATAAAAGGAAATTCACAGAAAAATACTTACATAATCTATTGAAATCTCATGAGAGCAGAGAAAGTTGCAGCTATATTAATATTGTATATTCATTAAATGGAAGTACAGGACTGACAGCCCCAGGGAGAGAGAGATTTGCAATGAATAATTCTTTCAGAATTAAATGTGCAAATTAGAGCAATTAAACTATAAGACACTCAGACATATTTCAAGGCTAAATGTTAACACCCTGTAGGAATAAGAACAGACTGGATTGCTGAGAGTGCACCAAGTTTTACTTCAGACTTTTTCAGTTTGTACATCACATAGATACAGCCTAAAGCTGATTGTTCTGTGTATAACATCCTCTCCTGTGTGACTAGGTAGGGGCCTTTCCCGGTTAAATCTACAGTAGTTCTACTTAAGGCTAGATAACTGTAAGAGAGGACGAAGACATTTTTTAAAGCTAAAGAGATATAATTTCCTTTTGTTCTTCCTTTAGCCCTCATCCATCCTTAGAGCCTATCGAATTATTCCCTATTGCTCTAGATGTTTCTCAAAGCAATTCAGTCAGCCGTTGCTCTGCTTTTCAGCCAGCCTTTCCCCTGCTTACGTGCTTTCCAGTCTGCCTTCAACACCCACCTCTTATAACCTCCAGCCTGTGAAGGCACCTCGTTTTCCTTACGGTCGGTATAGCCAAAGTCATAAAGTGCAGTAGCAGTTAAGAGGGCACAATTTCACAACTGCAGTGCTCAGGTTGCTCACTGCAATGAAGAGCCTGATCTGCTGGGGAAGAAGTTGGAAATAACAAAAGAAATATACTACCTAACTAATTTTTCAAAAGCAAATACCAACAGCTTAAAAATTATGAGATGCATATTAAAACAGCAAAAAGGGGGAATGAAACTTATGGTGATGTTCACTCTGATATGTCTTTTTAATGAAGCCATGGTTGATTCTTAGCATCACTGGCTGAAACTTACACTGAAATACGAGTTAATAAGATAAAAGTCAGGATGACCTTAGTCACCTAGAAATTAATTAAAAGTTTTAGTGGTACTAGTAACTATTAATTAGCATGAATGGAATAATGAGCTTTCTAACTTTCTGATTTTCCTGATTTTTTACTTTCTGCTTTATATCTTTGTAGAGGGCAAGTAGAGCATAGCAATATGGAATAATGATTATGAATTTCTTTACACTTTCATAGATTACTCCATTACTCTTTGAAAAGAATGTACTGTGCTCTCTTCTGGCCTGGGAAAATAAGACTGCCAATGATTTTCTGTTTCATCCTAGAAATTCTTTACCTGACCAATACAGTAATATGTAGCAAAATAAAAACCACACAACAACCAAACAACTTCTATATTTAGAAATGGAAAATTGCCAGGTAAATTTGAAGTTGAAGAGCTAAAGTAAGAGGTGACTTCAACAGAATCACAATTTTTTAAAGGGTTTTCCTAAAAATCAGAAGTATCCCTGCCTACTTTTGTTCTGCATACCTCACTGCCGATATAAATAGTAGAAGTAGGCATAAAGGTCAGTCAATGTGCTGGGGAAGTATCAGTGATCTTTTGTTCTACACTTTTCTTTGCTTGACAAATTACAGGTCCTAAAACAAAGAGCAGGAGCCATTATAAATACTATGGTGCATTCCAGGACACCATTTTTGTAACTTTTTGAGCCAGACTAATAACAAGACTAAGCAAACAGCCTATAGTCCTATTGGAATACTGTCACTTAAGTGGCCTTTGACTAAAATAACACAAAATGATGGTTCTGATTAAAACACATGAGATGGAGATTTTTCTTTCCAGGCCACATCCATGAGTCTGGAGGTCCACCCATCCTCCACTGAGTCCAATAGAATGACTTCCATCTACATCAGTGAGTTTTGACTCTATATTCCTTGCAGACCTGATTTCATTATTGTGAGCTTATAATTTTCAATATTCACATTTTTTTCTGCTTTTTTTTTTTCCCATCCAGCCCTCTGCTTTTGAAATTGTACATACCATCACTTCTCTGGCTCTACTAGAAAGCTCTTTCTTAATATATACTAATATCATGTTTGATTTTCTTATACCACATCACATTTACAACTGTTGATTATCTTGTGATAAACTCATGTATCTTGATCTTTTTCTGTTTGCTGTTTCCAATAATGAGCTTCTTGCACTTAGAGCAAAAATTTTTGCTCTTAAATTCATGGCATTGCATGTTGCATTGTTACATTTCATTTAACTTCAATTATTTTTGCCCTTTGGGTCATCTGGTTCTTGCAGCAGGATACTCTAACATCCATCTGTATTCCCAGTATCTTCCACCTTCTGTCATCAGCCAATTTTATTGGCTGATTTTTAACAGGGCCAGGGTCATTAATGAAAACAGTAAATGTGCTGGGTCACTATAGGATTCTGTATCACAAGGATGCTCTCGATGAGCTCTTTTTTTGCCAGTCTTGATTTTTCTCCTGCTGTGCTTTCAGCCTTAATTCCTTGAGAAATGCTGACAGCTACTTCCTCCAGTCCACCAGCTGCATTTTCTTTTTGTGAGTGGAAGTGGCCAGAAGGTAGCAGAGTCTTAGTCGAGGTGCTTTACCAGAACTAGATATCACAGAGCCAAAACAGAGTATGATTTGTCTCTTACAAGTTCTGCATTTTTTATTGAAGTAAAAGAAAGAGTGTTTGTTCCTAGCATACCTGTTCATTTGCCATCCCTTAATTTTCATGATAAATGATGCAAGCCTTTTTTCTTTCTGACAGTCACAAGCACTGGCTTCATATAAAGATTGACCTTTACTTCATTACTGACAATAAGCAAGCTCTGGACATGTATTTGCTTAGCTCATAGATACCCACAGGGAATTCCTATAAAAATAGACTGTGGCTCTGGAAATTGCACAGGAAGAAATGACAAGTCTAACTCAAGGTCTTTTGATTTCACTTGCTAATCTCCAGGAGGAGGGACCCCTCTTATCTCTTCTGGATAGAGAATCAAAGACAATTCTTCACTTTGTAGGTGAGAAGGTCAAAAAAGCTGATTAACCCAGCCTGTAAGCTCTAAAATATTCAGGGAAAAAAAAAAAAAAGACTGAGTGGGAGACTTAACAAAGCACTTGAAAACAGAAAATATAATTATATTTTGAAACGTGTCAGTTCAGTTCTGACAAAATTAATTTCTGATTGAAAAAAGAAAAAAAAATACATTTTAAATGTTCTGGGTTTTACCATTCTGGAATTGAATACCTTGATCTTTCCACTTCAAAACAGCTTTAATTTTTTTTTTTTAAACCCCATATATTTTAAAGTATTGATTACTCATTTTGACTAGTTTTACAGCTTATCTCAATTTAGGAAGAACTTACTTATGATTCAGTCAGATTTCACTGATAGGTCTTGTTTATCTATAGATACCAATTCTCCCTTTCTTGTGTGCAGGAGGAACTGATAAAGTAGAGTCTTTTTTTTTTCTGCTCACACAAACAAATGCCTTTTGGTCATAATTCCACCCAAAAGCCATTTCCTGAACTGTTTCTGAGGCCTGAACAGCAAGGCTGGCTCAGGCAGTCACCTGAGGCTGGGGCTGGAGGTAGTTCTGGCTGCTACTGAGCTTTGGAGCCTGTGGTCTCCCACTGGCTTGTCCTCTGCTACGCAAGGAACCTGCTCTTCAGATCTCCTACTATAACTACATCCATAAGCACTCCTAGCCTGCTTCCACAAGAAGTGTTTGTTGGAGACTGGCAGTAAAGACAGAAAGGTCTGAATTTATTACAAAACTGAAGAGGGTTTAACATGCACCTTTCCCTCTTGTAATGCAATCTAGGCTCTGTTACTAAACAGCAATTGATGAAAGCATATACACAACTTCATCTGCTCTTTACTGTGAAGCTTCACAGCTCTTGGTGGAAAGCACAAGGTCACTGCCTGATGCCGTTGTGAATAGTAGAAATTTTGTATAGTCACACTTGGAGGAATTAAATTTAAAAATCCACATGCCACAACTTTCTACGAAGCCAGTACAAAATAGACTGTTAGCAAAAAGGACAGGCTGGAGATCATAAAGTCAGTCAAAAGTAAATGTGGTTTAAGTGGAATTGAAGTGTAGGGGCACCAGACTACCAGCATTCATAAAAGGCAAATGCTTCTTTCTGAGACTGGTGCTGCCATAAGGAAACACTTAATGAGAATTCACTGTCACACTCAATTTAGCACTGGTCTGGTTTGCTGCCATGCTAGGAATATGCATCCTTTTGCTTAGTCTGAATTTAAACAGGTATTTTATCTTATTTGTGTTTAAATGGTCCAAATTATTTAACAGAGATATTAAGATCTGGAACACAAACTGGTTTATGTTATCAGAAAGGGAAATTAAGGACTTGCAGTATTATATGTTTGGTTTAATTTTCCTTGAAGTCAAAACTTGTATCTAAAAATATGCTTTAGGTGAAGCACAGTTTTGGAGTGAGGCATGAGCTCCTTGTTGGTTTTCTATATAGGAAGTTAGATTAGATAATCAAAAAGGTCCCTTTTGAGCTGCAGGAAGCCTTAAAACTGTCAGAATTGCTCTACAGTGCCGCCTAATGACACAGAGAGGTTCACATGAGATCCATTCTCAAGATTGTCACAGGTCTGCAATATACAACAATCAATACTTTATGGATTCTACAAATATCTTTTAAAAGTTTCTCCTCTAAAACATATGAAATGATGTCCTTTTTATTCAAACAGCATTCAGAAATACAAGAAAAATGTATATGCAAAAGGAAACCTTAGGTATCTACTATGTGCATGCTAAACAAGCTATTAGTACTTTACCTTTCAGTTGCATACCTGCAAAGGTATATAAGTTCTCTGGCACCAAGGAAAACAGAAAATCCTCTTTAAGGTATAGATAATATTTTAGTATATGGAAAGGAAGGCTTATAATAAAGTACTAGCAAGAATACTCTGTCTGCAGGGAAAAAAAGGCAGATGTTCTGTAACATTTCTCCAGCATGCTGAAATTAGCTGTATTCAGAGATGGATGCTTTCAATTAAAAATCTGTCAACCCTGGGGATTTCCCTTGTTAACCTTGCTGGGAAATGTGTCACAGTGCCTAAGAGACTACTTTCAGGCCATAGCAGATAACCAGGGTAATTTTCAGATGTTTGTGTTTGCTGTGGTACATTATCAGCTATCAGTACTCCATCACCTAAGGAAACTGAATGACTTGAAAATGTTTCTGAGTTAATTTGGTTATTTGCCTTGTTTCCTCAGGATTATATAGATTTCTCGACCGCAAGAGAATATTTTTGGTACCAAACTGGTCTTCCTGCATAGCATATGATGTGCTAGAATCTGTACTGAACTGTGAATGCATCCTGTAGGAAAAAAAGTCTAGGAATGGATTCAAGCTATCTGTGGTGTTAGCTGTTCCAAACTGTTTCTACTCACAAAGACCATGTCTAAGGAGCAGCTACTGTGACCACTCTTGCATTGGCTGGCTCGTGTCACTACACTATCTTACTGTATTTTTCATTTTCTGATTTTTGTGTGCTTCTTGACGTGGCCTTCTTGCATGGTCAGGGCTGTGGACCAGTGCTCTTGCTGGACTCAGGGGGACAGATTCTCCAGTACATGACAATCATGTTGGAGATCCTTGAACTTGTTTTCAGAAAACAGCTATATCTGTGTGATGCAGCAGGGCATCCATCAGAGCCATCAGCAGCTGTCCTGAGATCAGAATTGCCATAAGATTGCGTAGCTCTACTGGGGCCACTTCCAGAGCAGCTTATTCAGTAGTAGTTGGTCTAGTTCCAGCATGACCAGAGGGACCCCTGTCTTTGAATTCCTGTAGACAGTGATGTACTTATGATAGCATTTTGTTAGCATAATTAGATGCCACCTTGAAAACCTCTGAGAGCAAAATATTCTCTGCCAGCTAGTCATCTGATTAAATGGAACTATTAAACAATCGAGTTACAAGCACTTACAGGATAATAAGGTGGTAAATCAAGAGCTTAAATGTTTGTCATTTTGTTTGTCAAAAACAAACACTGTCAAATTAGTTTCTTTCTTTACAGGGTAAATAGCTTGTCAGGAAAGGTGGCAGTAACAGACGTTATGCGTTTGGACCTGACACGAGGTGCTTGCGATACAGTAAAGGGGTCTGAATTTAACAGCCATAAAACAGATGCACAGAGAGCAGTTTGTAGCCAAGTTTGATGTCAAATTGGAAGACTGTCTCATGTGAGGCTCCACAAAGGTCCAAACTGGAGTCACAACTGGTTGATATTTTCATCAGCAACTTGGATAACGGAATGCTAGTGAAAATCAGCAAATTTTAGAACCAGAATCTATGTTGGTCCTCTGAAATTAGGAAAATTCTGCCCAAGTAACCTGCTTAGCTGGCTACACAGACTGCCTAAGTGCTGGCCAGTGTTACAAGATGCTGATGTTTGAATTATTGGATATACATATGTGTACAGCATTTGGTATACCTCCAGATGAAGGAAGCAATGATAAAATGCTCGTTCTCTGTGAAAAATTAAGTCATAGCCTGTGTTTAGATAACCTTCTAATATTTTGTTAGTTCAGTTTTGACAGAATCTGTGTGAGAATCTAAGTAAGTCAAACATCTCCTCTGGTGCCAATTTCTTTTTGCTATAGCTGTTGCAATGGCAATTCTTATTCACTTTACCAGCTTGATAATTGCTGCCCCCCCCCCCCCAAAAGAAAAAAGAGGAAGAAAAATAATTAAAAAAAAAATATTCACAGACCTCTTTCCAATGACTTTTTCTATTGCTGTTCCTTTCCGTTCATGGAAAGTGATTATGTAAATGCTGAAAATTGTTACTTGAGAATTGATCACTAGTAAGTTCAAAGTTACTTCCTTCTTAGTCACTTCTTATTATGGTGAATGAGCAGAACTTGTTACTTCTTCATTGGATAGAAAGTGATGGGAAGGAAGTATTTAATTTGATTTCACAGAAACTTTTAAATCACAGTATTTTTTTACCACTTCTAGGATTCAGTAATCTTGTTAAGTAAACCAACCATATTTTATGTTATCCAGTGCCCATTTTATATGGTAAATTGCTTCGTATTGTGCTGGTTTTCATTTTGACATAGCCGAGTTCCTATAAGTGAAATAATCATTTTGTTGATTAACTAGAAGCTGATGTTAAGTGTTTTCCATTGTCTTGTCTCACCTTCCCCTCCTTCTGTGCTTGCTTTTGAATAGATAATTTCTATAAAACCTTTTTATCCCCTCATTCCTCTTTTTTCTTTGAACAACAGCCAGTCATCATTTAAGATTGACACTGTTTCATGAAATTGTCTGTGGTTATTAATTTGTAGATGATTTGTATGACAAGTGGTAAGGCCAGATAAGCTTCATTTTCTTTGGCATGTTGTGTTTTTTCACTGGCATATAAATGCTGCTAATCACTGTTTAAAAATGTTCATGCTTTTTCATTCATCTGTAATTACCATTTTAAAAATTAGATGCTATATCAATAAGATGCAATAAAAGGTTATTCCAACTTTTTTTGGTGCATTAGAAGACCTAAACTCAAGGAGAGAGAAGTCTAGTGGGACTGTGTAATTTCATACATAAAAAGGGGCAAGGACAATTTATTTTAGGAACTTTTCTGGAAAAAGATCATTCTGAAAGCAATGAAAGTCTTTCATATAAACAAGCTACTGTTTCAACCAAGCCATCCAACATCATTACTGTAAATGCAATGCTATAGGGTGACATCTAATTAAACCAAGTAATCCCACTAAACTGTGTTCATTTTGGAAATTGTATTGCTGCAGCACAACTTCCTAATTCAAGTTAAATTACTTTAATTAATGGATTTAATTTTGGAAACATTCAAAGTGAGTGCTTGAATCCTTTGAGATTTATGCCAGTTTACTTCATTAACTTTGGTTATTCAAAGCTCATTGAGCTCAAAATTACTTATTTGTAATTGCCTTTTCCATGTTCTGGAAGCTATGGAAATGTTCACCGTAATTACAGTGAGCTCGAAAGAGAGGAATAAAAGGATGAGATGAAGCTAGCTTTGTCCTGGAAATGGGACTGATTTCTCAGTAGACAGAAATCTTGGCTGTAAGCATGCGATGCAGGACCAGCTAGTCTCCCACTCCCTTCTGGGGTCTGATCAACGTCATTACCAGCATCAGGAAATAAATGTACTGAAAAAAAAATTGCAGAGAGATATTTTTTAATAGGAAAGCAAGAGGTCTAAAATAACAGCAGTAAGATCACCACTGTTACATACTTATTAATCAGGCTTCACAAAGTAAAAATAATTAAAATTATTTTTCTTGGAGTCTTATTATTCACGTTTCCTTTGGGTAAAGAAATGATGCAATATCAAGGCTCAAATATTTCTGCAATATTTTAATCTTCACCCAGAAGTTATAAAAAGTTCATTATATGTTCAGAAATATAGAAAATGGATTAGCCTAAAAAAAAATGTGCACATCTTCACATATAGTAAGTGGCTCTCGACGCTACACTCTTTGCAAAGTTCAAAAAGAGTGAAAAAAATGTCAGTAGAATTTCTCCAACTACAAATTGTCTCTACAACGAGTGTAGACATAATTAAATAATTTTATCTGCATGATTTGATACTGGGAGGAATCTACCAAAAAGATTATTTCTGTTCCTTTTCTGACACAGACAGAAACAGGGGAGATGTCTCAAGAAGTATATTTCCTAGAGATTTTCCCTCAGCATAGAGGAAAGAACACAGTCTGATAAATCAATTATTTTTGAACTGTGAGCTGTCAGGCTTTTTTTAGTCCAACTTCGTAAGTCTGTTTCATAGCCTACTTCCTTTCTAATTTCACATTGGTGAACAGGTTGTTGATCTGAATGTTTAAAGTTCACTCTCCACATAGCCATGTGCTTTGAGTACACATACATGAAATGGTACCTTACCACAGCAACATATCGTCATGGCTGTCCTTGCAGAACTTAACCTCTATCACGAAAGCCACTTGCATTACTAGTTCAAATTACAGCAGATAAGGCAGTTTCCTAGCTTTCCTGTCAAGGACCAGAAGTTGTTTGCATCCATCTTGTGATCTATAGTGGCTGACATGCTTACAAGGATGTAATGATTTTTCTGCATGTTCAGACACTGTTTAGCTTGTTCTCACCCTCAGAACAGGAGGCTGTGGTCATCAAAACAGAGCCAACCCCTGGAGTAACGCATCTCACAAGCAACAACCTCATAAACAATACAGAGAAGAAACAAGCAAAAGCCTCACTGAAAGAGACCTCGCTCAGACACCAGATCACAAAGCAAAAACAAAAGGAAAAAGATGCAGGTAGAATTTGAAGCTGTTTGTGTAACTTGCTGCATTGGGTTTGTGTGGTAGGGTTTTGGTAGTGGGGGAGCTACAGGGGTGGCTTCTGTGAGAAGCTGCTAGAAGCTCTCCCCATGTCTGACAGAGCCAATGCCCGCTGGCTCCAAAACAGACCTGCCTGTTGGCCAAGGCCAAGACCATCAGCAATGGTGGTAGTGCCTCTGCAATAGCATAGTTAAGAAGAGGAAAAAAGCTGTGCAATGACAACTTAAGCCAGAGAGAACAGTGAGAATATCTAAGAGAAACAACCCTGCAGACGCCAAGGAGGGTGAGGAATAATGTTGCTCCTGGCAAAGATTCCCCTGCAGCCTCTGATGATGACTGTGGTGGACCAGGCTGTCCCCCTGCAGCGCATGGAGGCCCACGGAGGAGCAGGGATCCACCTGCAGCCCGGGGAGGACCCCATACTGGAGCAGGCGGATGCCCGAAGGAGGCTGTGATTCCGTGGGAAGCCTGTGCTGGAGCAGGCTCCTGGCAGGAGCTGTGGCCCCATGGAGAGAGAAGCCCACGCTGGAGCAGGTTTACTGGCAGGACTTGTGAGCCCACATGGGACCCACGCTGGAGCAGTCTGTTCCTGAAGGACTTCATCCTGTTGAAAGGGACCCATGCTGGAACAGTTTGTGAAGAACTGCAGCCCATGGGAGGGACCTACGTTGGAGAAGTTCATGGAGGACTGTCTCCTGTGGGAAGGACCCCTCACTGGAGCAGAGAGAGAATGTGAGGAGTCCTCTCCCTGAGGAGGAAGGAGCAGCAGAGACAACGTGTGATGAACTGTCCACAACCTCCATTCCCCGTCCCCCTGCACTGCTCGGTGGGGAGGAGATAGAGAATTTGGGAGTAAAGTTAAGCCCAGGAAGAAGGGAGGGGTGGGGGTAAGTTGCTTTAAGATTTGGTTTTATTTCTTATTATCCTACTCTGATTTGATTGGTAATCAATTAAACTAATTTCCCCAAGCTGAGTCTGTTTTGCCCATGACAGTAATTAGCAAATGATCTCTCTCTGTCCTTATCTAGATGCACGAGGCTTTAGTTGTATTTTCTCTCCTCTGTCCAACTGAGGAGGGAGAGTGATAGACTGGCTTTGGTGGGCACCTGGCTTCCAGCCAGGGTCAACCCACCACACTCGCCTAGCTTTAAAACTTACTGCCAAAAATTGAAATACTACCAGTCTTAGCTATAAGATCAACTGATGTCTGCATTATTCCTGTCTGCATGTAACTTGTTGGCCATCTAGACAAAACAAGTAGATTTAAAACTTATAGATTGTTTTCCCAGTTTTGTATTTTCCTTTTGGCTGACTGAGCTCAGACAATTTTAGGGAGATAGGAATCATTGAACCAGAGACCTGAATAATGCCCGAAAAAGCAGAAGTGGTTGTAAAACTGCAGCAAGTAGATATGTCAGAAGTCAAGTGACTTCTGTACTATGGAAAGCACAACAAATACTGGCTAAAGACCTCTGGTGCTTATAGCCATCTAGTGAAAGAACTGACTGACACCACAACCCTTCCATTTGTTGTGATGCCAAGTGCATCATCAGGAACATATAATGCAGTGTGTGCAGCACACCTCCAAAACTTCCTGACAGCAGGTATTATTCTTACCACTGCAGCTCCAGAGTCTGGCTAAACACATTAATGTCTGGCTAATGGGGGAAACCCTTATCTGCTGTGATATTTTACTGCGAGCTTGATGAGAAATCCTGATTCACCTGGCCATTAAAAAAAAAAAAAATTCTTTACTTATCCGAGTAAAATATGGTTAAGAAAATCCAAGTCTGATCTCCTTGAGAACACCATCTATCTGTGTTAAACCTCCCTGTGCGCAATGATTTCTGAGTTTTCAGATTTGATCTTCAAGTTATTGTGATATTTAGTAATTAAATAAATTTCATCCAAAAAGACTGAAAAGGGGAGAAAAAATAACACAGAGAAGTAATAACAAGAAACCTAGCTAGTGAGATCTACAGCCAAAATGCAGCCCTAAATTTTCTATAGATTATAATTGTGCCTCAAATTAGTCTGTTAGTAACAAACTGAAAAATAAGGTCAGTGATAAATGTAGAGCTTGAGGATTTAAGAAGCCAATCAGAAAGGCTTTTTGAAGTGGAGTGATGTTGTAGTTACGCATTTAAATAGTTGTAATCCCAGGTACTTCCATGGCATTTCTCCCATTCCTATCTGCTCCTTCTCAAATTCCAGGCATGGTAAAATTCTCACAGAAACACGTATTTAATGTCTCTGTCTGAGAACTACACTTTTCTTCTATATTTCAGCAGAAGAATAAGAAAGATTTAACTACATTTCCATACAATGCATCCAACAAAAAGGAATGCTAATTTAGTTGTGTTCTTCTGTCTAGTCAGTATAAATTCCAAAGATCTCATACAAAAGTCCAGGCCATAAAATATCTGGAACTAATAGAAACTTGAAAGCATAGTGGAGACTTGGATCCATCTTCATATCCTTTTTCTTTCCACAATTGAGCAAAAATTTGATATTTCCACGTGAGATAAAAAAATATTCCTTCAACATCACATGTTGTCTTTCATAGGGTCAGTCATTTCAGAGTTATGCAAGACTACACAACATGCATTTATTCTTTTTGCAATGTTTTCCTATAACATGGGAAGGACTTAAACTTCATAAGTGTTTCAACACTTATGTTTAAAGGCATTAAGTTTGGAAACAAGAAAATAAAAGCCATTTAAGATGTATATCCTCAGCCAAAACTCTGCTGAAGATCTCTGGCACTGGGACTACTTCAAGAGCAGCTCCCAGCCCCTTCTGCAGCAGACTCCCAAAGACAAGCCCAGACAAGACCCAGTTTTAATAAGGACAGTCACCAAATGTGAATCAGACTGATGGAGTTAGGACAAGCTGGAGTGGAATGGTCATGGTAACCGATATGGAGCAGCCATCATGTGCCAGCTGCCTACAAAGGTCTGGAATTATCAAGGCAGTGGAGCGAGGTGCCCACTTTTATTGCTCTAGGCTCATGTTATTATTGCCTATGGCAATATTAAAGCAAGTACTCTTCTGTAGTGATCACTGGTTCTCTTCACTGACAGATAAAGACAACCCAGTATGATTAATCTCCTAATTTAAATAATAATTATCCAAAGATAGGCAGGATGAGTTGGGGTCAAAATATCTTTTTTTTTTTTTTTTATTCCACGCGTTTTGTTAGGAGTTGAATTGGAGATTTAAAGGTAAAAAAAATGAAAAGTGCTCACCAAATTTTGTGGAAGAGCCCTCCTGTACATAAAAGGCAACACAGAAAAAAGCTCAAAGGTTTTTTGTGGTAAAACTTGAATATAAGACAATTAAGTTCAGAATCTTTGGCAAAATGAAGGTGGAAGTGGTTTAGGGAGGAGATTATTTACTCAGTTTCTAGAAGATGACAGGCCAGATGGGACTAAGTCTCCAAGAGAGGAATTGAAAACAGGAGCCCACTGCTGGAAGTCAGAGGTGGCCATGTAATTCAAGCAGTCATTTCAATTTTTGCAGCAACAGTTTGAAGTTTTCACATGAGAAATAATTATTTCATGCCAAAGCCAAAAGGAAGACTGTGAGACTGCAAAATTCAAGATGTAGCTGTTTGGGAAAAAAAAAAAAGAGGTGCTGGCCTTATGTTTCAAATGGTGAAAAAGATATTTTGGGTAAGACTATAATTCTGAAAGATCTCTAAATGCTTTTACATAGAAAAATATACAAGAAAGTATCTATAAGAAGATTTCCACATGGATAGACAGCTAGACAGGTAGTAGACAACCTGACAGGTCTCAATTATAATCTTTTATTCAGACAAGTCTTTATTATCTCCATCCCAGGATGAAAACAGCAGTGGTTTCCAAGCGAGGACCAAGTACAGCAATAAAGATTGCAACTTCTTAAGTCTACATAAGCCCTGGAGCTAAGCTGAGGACAGCTTCCACAAAAGGTGTACAAGAAGTTTTCTGTAGTTGCAGAAGATGTTGGTGCCTCAAAGTGATTTTCTTGAAGTTCCACTCAGACAGCATTTTGATTTAAGGCTTACGGACTTTGCAACCCTGCTGATGGCAGGAGTCAGGGGAAGGACCTAAACCTTCTAATATAAATCCAAAGGAAATATTTGCACAAGCCCTCTACAAAGTGAGGCAATTGATCTCTAGATAGGTTTATTTAAAACATAAGCAGCTTTTACTGACAGGTATCATCCACATTCATTACAGTAACATTTCAAGTGAAGAAGCTGAAGAAACTGTCAACTGCTATGGAAGAACTGTAAATAAGATCAAGTTCAGAAGCACTGAACAGTGCCTCAAGTTAAGAGGCACTGTTGAGTGTGTAACCATATAAAGCAATCTTGTCCTTCTGAACTTACTGGCAATGTGACAGTGTGCAAAATAACAAGCACTATGCTGAAAGCACAAGGAATCACCACACCACTCTAATTTTGAGCAATGCTGCAAAACCTACAGAGCAGATCAATAATACCAACAGGAAATAATTCTGCTTCTTTACCTATATGTATCCACACCTGTGTTTGAATACACTGCTTTAGCACGTGTATGACTATTTATGGTGACTGTTTAAGGCCTCATTTTGGGGGTATTTTATTTTCCTGAAACTAATGTAATAGGTTGAACATATTGCTAATGTAATGAGGTTGAACATATTGCTGCAAATAGATATCAGAGGACACAACTGTATGCTACATCCTAGTTGCCTGTTTATAATTGATCACCAAAAGAGATTAAAACAATGCAGCTTGACTACCTCTTTTTTTTTTTATGTCTTAGGGGCATGCTGGATTATCACTAAATGTATTCCATTCAATCAAACTTTATCGGTCAGCATCTACTGATCTTAAAACTGCAATATTTTCGTAAACAATATCTTGCTTAAATCTATTTTATAACACATGCTTTGTGACTTTATATGTCGGTCTTGATTATAAAAAAAAAAAAGTAGGTTTTTGAAACTGTTGCAGTTAGCGAGAAAGATCTTGGCAAGGATTAACAGTATTAGAACAGCCCAGTTCTTCCCAAGTAGTAAAAATGGAAAAAGGGCTGACAAGGACTGACAAGATTCTTCTTAAAGTGTCCTGAATGTAAGGAAATAATATCGGAAAGGAAACTGGCTGTAGTTGTTATATTCTTGAAATCACAGAGTTCTGAAAATAATGTTTGACAAACTTCCTATCCACCAATGCTTCCTATCCATGTAAGTACATTTTGATGAGTCATTAATTAATAGTTAGCTAGTAAAGGCTTTAATAATGCAAAAATCCAAGAAGAATCATTCCATTTTTTATTCAAAGTGAAAAAGCAGTGTGAATCATAGAAATGACCTCTGGAGTCTATAATCCAGCCTCCCACTTGAACACAGATTGCTGAAAACTCGATCAGGTCAGCTGTGGCTTTCTGTACTTGTTGCTAATAAAAAGCTTTATTCTGTCCCCTTACATTTTTTACAGTAACCTGACAGAAAGTATCATCATGGCAAAGATCAGTTTAGCTAAAGCTCTGCAAGACACAACAAACATGCGCTACATGGGAATGGATTTGTCTATTTGGTCAAGTGCCTCAAACACATGTACAGCTCTTACCAGAGAAGCAAATCTGTTCATATTCCAAGGTAAAATATATTAATATAGTGTTTTGATTTGTAATGCACCATCATTAGTTATCTTCTGTCTTTCACTGATGTAGATCAAGATTAACCACATTATAAAATCAATATAATTAAGTATAGAATTATTCAGAGTATATCCAATAGTATTCTTTTTTGAAGACTACATATTCCATATTCTTGTGGTCAAACTTTCGACATCTGTGAGGGAGAGTACCAGCGTTTGCTGAATTAGAGCTATCCAGTCTCCCATATTCTTATGGCTTAGTGAAGCTAGGAGTACTGCCTTCAGTATTCAAAGCAGTTTAGCCTTGTTTTTGGAATAATGTCTGAGTTATTTTTTCATGAAAGAGCTTTCAGTTCTGCTATGAACATGTTCAAAATCAGATCATATACCTGTGGCCTGTTCTGCAGCATAGACATGTGTCTTCACATCCTGGCATTTTATGCCAAGATAAGAGCTCTTGCCTCATCCATTTCCGTTTGAAAATTCACATGCAAAGACATATTTCTTCCAAAACAGAATGTCTTAGCATCCCTGTTGCATCCCTGCGGCTGAGTCTCTAAAACAAAGATATGATTCAACATCATTTAAATGGAGGGCGTGAAGTCGCAATATACTGAGTGAATCATACTGAATCCTACTTTTGCTAGATGAGATTATGTTAATAGGGAACTGCAGCTTCCCTAACCTCAGTGAATTCATGCTTGTATATTCCAAAAACCAAAACCCCTGAACAAATCACTAAGGCTTTTTTTTCAATTATATCCATTGTAGAGATGTATAGTCATTATCCTAGATTTCTAACAAAATAGATTAAATTGCAAAGGAGTAAAATGACAGATGCTACAATCATGAGATAAAAACCTCCTAGCTATAATTTAGAGAGAACTGTTGGCTTTACAAAACATACTACATCAGTTCTATAAGACTCAAGCAAATATTTTCATGCAAGTGAGTCAAAGGAAACTAATATAGTCCCCTTCATCACTGTGAAGAAAAGAGGTAATTCTCACACTAGTATGGTGTTAACACTCTCCCACAATAGTTTGCATTTCTGCTGACTTTTATCAGGCATTAAGTGTCAAGCATTGCTTAAGTTCGGTCATATTTTAGAAAATCTGCTATTTTATCCCCTTTGTGAAATTAATGATATTTCCAGGACATTCTAGGCTCTAGAGTGGTATTTATAGTAGAAGAGTCAAAAGTTAAGCGTTAACTATTACTCATTAATATTTAATATAAGTGCTTTTAAAACAACTTTAAATAATTGAATTCATTAAAGTGTGTGGATGGAAGACATTTTACCAATTGAAGGCCACAATTTATTTATTGCCTTTTTTGTTTTTTTTTCCAGAAAATAAAAACATGGTCAACTGGCATAAATCTTTCCTGTAGTCTGTAGCTGCCTAGGGTCAGAAGAAGGAAGCTCAGAATAGTGTATGTGTCCACTGCTTACCAAAGATTTGACTTGGGGTTTTATACTACTGTAAAACAAAACCACCGACTAGTTAGTTGCTATTTCCAGAGGAACCTTTGAGGTTACACTTCTGAAGGCTGACTGTGCCTGAATATGCTTATGCTGGAAGAACTAATGAAGTATGCAAATAGCAGATGAGCTTTAATTAAAACAGAATAAAAATGAAAAGTAAAATTTTAATCACTGCTCTCATGGCATAGTAGCAAATAAAATTGATTACGTGAACTGTAAAGCAGTTGTTAAAAATTCCTTAAATTTAAATGCTTTCTCAATTATTTTTCAGTTAGAAAGCGAATGAATGTATTTTGTTCTGTTTAGAGATTTTAAATACCATTATTTTTCTTTTTTTTCAGTGATTCAAAGCATGAAAAAGCAGAATGTAAAAAAAAAAAAAAGAAGGAGATAGAAAGATTTTTTACTTAGTTTTTCCTAAAAATTAATTTTTTCATGGAAATGTATTAAAAGAAAAAGGGGCTTTGGTTTTCGCTTTTTGTTTGGTTGGTTGGCTTGCTTTGTTTTTTTTCTTGGGAGAAGACAATAGTTTCAGTAAGGAAACACTTATAAAAAAAATGATTAGATGAAATAATATTTGCTTCAAGTCTATGATTTTTTTTTCTGTAAATAAAAGACATTATAGGTCCATTGCTGTGAAAATACTTTATGAGTTTTGTGTTAATGAGTTAGCTCGGGGATATTTAGCAGGCATATCTCTGCCTTGTGGGATACCTGGCAATTTTGAAAGTTTACATTTTATACCCAGTGATACCAATGATGATTTAAAGTGTAGATTAGAGGAGGCACTGAGGAGTAACCCCATAGTGCATGATTGCATAGGCAAGGCTGTAACAAACAAGGTGAAGGACTTGATTTTCCCATCTGTGCAGCACAAATTAGACCACATTTGGAGTGCTGTGTCCAATTTTGGGCTCCTCAATACAAAAGACACATGGACATATTTTAGCAAGTCCAGGGGAAGGCCACCAAGATTATTAGCTGGAGCATGTGACATATGAGAAGAGGCTGAGAGAACTAGTTACCTTCAGCCTTAAAACGAGAAGGCTACAAGAGGATCTCCATAACCTACCAGGTTTATTTGTGTCACTGTCACTGAGCTTTGCGCTGAAGCTTGGATATGATGAGCCTCAGAAGAGAAAGTCTAATGACTTTTCATAAAGGCTGCAATACAGAAAATAGAGTTCACCTGCGATGGGCAGGTAGGAAATCTGCATTGTCTAACCTCAGTTAGTCTCTCAGAGTCTCAGGAATTACCATGTGGATACTAGAGGTCTAACAGCAAACCATGAACCAGAATATGCAAATCTCTACCTACACACTCTTTAGGCAATAGGGCTCTACTCAGTCCCAGTTTGTCAAGTTCACTGAATACTCAGAAAAAAAAATCCACACCTATTTATTGAAACGAAAATGCAAATTTGCTTTCGCACTTAGAACTCTTTGTTCTTGTTTTCAGAAGCATTCATACCAGTGGATAACTATTTGCATAAATGTTTCCCAAAGGGGTCATGAATATTGATGTGTGTATATGCCTCATATTGAAAATTCCTGGGAGGTTGGGAGAGGAGAAAAAATTATTCAGCCTCAGAGAAAATAAAATCATGTGGCTCTGGTAATGAGTCACAAACTTACTGGCTACAAACAGCCAGTATGGTGGAGGGAGCTTGTTTGGGAAACGGAAACTTCTCCTACACATCATTCATCAGCTTCAGAAAAGTGAAGTTTGGCTGTAATTATAAACAAAGATAACGGCTAACTTAAAGCAATAAGCTCCCACTTATGAAAATTGCCTTGCTCCTTTCACTATTAATTGGAAGGAGAAGCACTGAAACCACAGCAGGTTTAAAGCTGGCCTTACTCACCTGCAACTTGCAGCATGGCCACTCCAGAAGCCAAAGGAGTATCCTTACGATCGGTCACCAGGCGTGGGCCTATTGACATGCTCAGGGATGGACAGCCATATGTGTGTCAGACTGCATCTGTCTGATCAAGTCCATCTCAAAGCCACAACTTAGTAGATGACTACAGTTATGTGCAAACATGTCCAGCTAGCTTTGAGGTCTGGGTCTGGCTGATTCTTAGGCATCTGGGCATGCAGGCAGCGATCTGCAGCAGACAGTCCCAACCTCCCGTGTCTGTAACATCAACCATTTTTATAACAGAGGTTAATTTGTTAATGAGGTTATAGAATTCTGCTGCAATTGGTCAGGCTGAGCTGAACGAAGAGGTACCAAGCATGTATATACTTTAAAGAAATATATGAAAAATACAGTGAGGAAGTGGCTAGTTGTTTATTGCTGCCACTCCTCTCTGAGTCTTGGCTTTTTCAATTCAAATCCTGCATAAAATTATGCCTGGAGCATTCCAATTCTACTCCCATTAAGTTGGCAGCAAATCTGCCATTAAGTACAGAGCTGGATGAAAATCCTTAATGGAGAAAATTTTCCATGGGAAAAGTGTCATTCTGATGCAAGCAGTTTGCTCTCTAAAAGCCAGTGCCTTCCTATCTCCCATTTTTTTTAGTAACACCTATCTTCTCCAGTTTACCCAACAACGTGTTCTGTCTGAAGGTCTTAGCAAAATCTTCCCTCAGACAGATAAGATGCCAATATGGATCTATAATGTAAGTTACCATATCAGTGGTGTCGGTATCTTGGATTTTAATACTTTTTCACTTTAACTCATTATCTTCAATTAACTGTGTTTTAAAACCATGTATGATATTGGAACCAGGTAAAGGCACCTAAATCACCTTATCCTCTTCTTAAAAACACCTACTGCATTTGTTCTTCACCAGATACAAGCTACAGCTCTGACTTTATAGATTTCTTTAAAATCTTTGCTGTCAAAGCTATGTTTTTGCTGTAGTCTTTCAAATTCTAGGCTGGAGTTCATCCAGTCATACTAGCAAAGGCATAGTGGATTCCAGGACTTGTTCTTCCATCCTGTAAGTGCTCGTTCCTTCTCTTATTCATAGACTGCATCCCATCCTTTGCCCTTCTGCCCACTGAAACTGAGAGAAAGCATTCTGGCTTCATAGTTAGACTACTATTTATCCCATACCATCCTACATGCAGAGAATTCCTCTTTTCTTTCACTTCTCTTTAACCTAGCTAAAGAACCTCTTGCTACTTGTTCTAATTCCATTTATAAAATGGTATAGCTCGATGTTTGGCAGCTTTCCCTGTATCCATATACTTCTATGACTGTTTATTATCTTCCTCACTTAATAAAACATAGTTTAAAATAATAACGCTGAACATTGACTCAGTAACTGAAAATGAAATCTGTTGGCTACTATGTTCAGGATATATTTGGAACTCAGTGTTGTTAATATGACTTTTTTCTACAATTTGTGTCTGAAAGTTTAGAGCTTATATATACTATAATGAAATACTTTGCAGTGGCAGTTATCTTTCTATTACCATTATAGCTGGATCTATCTATATTCAGAACCAGACACCTCATATGTACCCAGGAGATCCTTTCTTAATAACCCTTCCCTAAAATGATTTTTGCACACACACACACACACACACACACACACACACAGTTTTATCTATGTAATAACTTTTTCTAAATATTGTCCATCATAGCAGTAATAGACAATGCTAATCCATCTTTACCTTTATTTTCTGAAATTTGCGCTCTGTAATAACTATTCCTTTCATTATTATTCTTCTTCCATGTCTGTTTTATCCTTTACAGTATCCATTTCCATGTTCTTCAATCCTCCAGGTCTTATCTATGTTCTTAAAATTTATGTATGAATTTCTTAGCTAATTCTTACTAATCTCATTCAGCTTCCTGGCCAGATTGTTCCACCTCTGTAAGTATAGTTTCTCTAACTGTTTCTTCTGCTATTAGTTTCTTTTTCAGCCTTTCATCTTGTAGAGTTCCTTTATCTATTTTACCTTTATCTCCTTTCACTGGACATTTTTTTCTATATGGTAAAAATGGGCTCAGAGATCATCTGTCTTTCATATTCCTCTTATCCTAGCTTAAAACTCGTTAGGTCAGTTGTGTCAGCCTTGAGTTCAGAAAAATATTCTTCCTAGTCAGATGGAGTCAACCCACTGAACTCTTTTTGTGAGTGCCTTCACATATGCAAATATCCACAGATCTCTTATCGCACTAA
Organism: Tetrax tetrax; assembly: GCA_009806455.1. Lineage (NCBI taxonomy): Eukaryota > Metazoa > Chordata > Aves > Otidiformes > Otididae > Tetrax > Tetrax tetrax. The sequence continues at coordinate 134,585 of WHYT01017461.1, read as the reverse complement.
TTCATGAGCTGACTGTGCATAAGTATATTGCACCAAAACACATGATTACCCTTGATCTACTCCAGTGCATGTCTCGTGGTTAATGTCATTTGTCTTGTTATGTGTAACCTTTTCATCTTAGGTTGAGAATAATAGCACACCGTAGTTAGAACAGAATAACATAGGGATTTCACCTTACTATTGACCGATTGTAAGAATACTACGGACTATGTAAGAATCCTATTAACAACAAAACTGATAAAGCCCTTATGTGCCCGCCACTTTGATGTAATAACTGTGGTTCTTCCCATATCATGACCCTTTGTGCCAATCCCAGTGTTTCCCCTATCTATCTCTTCTGTACCTCTGCTCCTTCCTCAGTTCCCTCAGTTTTTTGGTGTATAGCACCTTCTGATGCTCTGGCTCCTTTTGTGTTCTCTAGTTGTGTTTTCTAGCCTGCTGGCTGGCCAAGAGCCAGTACAGTCTGTAGAGAGTCTGGAAGTACCTTTGTGCTGTTTGTATGCAATAACTGACTGTGGGTTAGTGCCCAGCAGAAGGGATAACAGTGCGTTCCTCTTCAGAGGACCGCCCCCCCTCAGAGAGGGCACCAATTAATTCTTGTTTACAAAGCCACTGATTCCAGTGAAATTTTTCAGATGTCGTAGGAATGTCAGATGTCATGTCAGACAGATGGGAAGCCCATATGATTGTACAAGCCTCACTTCCTTAGGAAACCAGATTAAAAATAATAAACCAAAAATCAGAAGTAAAGAATGCAGAGAACACACAACAATTTTAAAAATAAATGTGAAGGTTTTGTAACTTTTAAATTTATTTTTTTCAAAATTTGTTCTATTCAATATTTTTTTAAATTATTTTTTTTGAAAGGCCAAAGAACTCATAGAATCATGGAATCATAGAATCATTAGGGTTGGAAGGGACCGTTAAAAGTCATCTAGTCCAACCCCCCTGCAAGAAGCAAGGACATCTTCAACCAGATCAGGTTGCTCAGAGCATGGAGAGGGAGTTCTGTGTTTAGTTGAGTTCTAGGTTCAAGCACGGTCTCCCATGTTCCTTGGCCATCAGCAGGCGGAATTTGAGGTAATGGAAAGGAGAGAGTCAGGATAGGAATCACTTGTTTATACAAAGGGAGGGATCTAGACATGACTGAAATGTTCTCATCTGTCCATCAGCTACTGCCCCTGAAGGCATCCTGTAAGTCCTTTGTCATATCTGCCAGCTCTGTGCTTGTCTCTCAGACTCCCTGACATGCTCAAAGTAAGAAGTAGTCACCTACATTCAGGTGACCAAATAGAGCCATCATGTTAAGTAAAAGCTGAATATCACATGCCTATATTGTAACCATAATTATCTTCCCTTTCTCTACATCTTCTTAGAAGCTCTACTCAGGCTTCACATTGAAGGAAATATTAAGTTGTCATTGAATGAGCTGAGTTTTGATAGGGTGACCTGAGTGCTCAAATACTACCAAATTAAGAACTGTATAACTGTGATTAACTGACATTAATAAAGCTGAATGTTGACATTCTGATTAGCCTCATTATTAAAAATAACTGACATTATTTCTGCATGTGATACAGGTGCAGCCTGTTCATTTCTATAAACGGTACAGTGGGAGCAGGGAAAGTCTAATTTTCAACTCATTTCATATGAACAGAAATGCCTTTGCAAATTGATCGCTCTTCAGTATCTATTTCTGCTTCTGATTATTTAAACATCTGCTGAAAATATACTTGGAATTGGTGTCTTTATATTGCTGTTCCGCAGAAAGAATGCTCACACCTGAGGCCACATAAATTACAGCCAATGGAGAATTTTACACAATTTTACACTGAAGGATTATAGCATGTGAAGAAAGTCCTGTTATTTGTTAATTCATGTCAAATCCCTTGAACTGGTTTAGAAGACAGCAGACTTTTATCTTGTGATAAGCCAAATTCTTAGGGATCAGTATGTTACTGAAATACAGACGCTATCTTCAAAATAACAGCTTTTTGGATATCTATGGGGACATAAGGACAGAATCACTAGGTGTCTATAATAATAAGATGATTCGAATGTTTCTCCTCCACCTACACTCTAATTCCATTCTGCAGTACTGGTATTTGGAGAGGTTTTTTTACTTTCTTCCATGAGTCTTAATGTTCCTGTGCTCTTCACAAAGACCAGTATTGTCTCTGATGTTTTCATTTGTTTTGGTATTTGACTCAGTCAGTGTTAAAGCACAGCAGAAAGAAAGCTGATATGACATGTATTCAATACAACAAGCTAAACTTCACTCTAAGGAATGTCTTCTGATTTCTCTTGCATTTTTGATGGTGGTACCAAAATTAATACCCAGCACCATTAAATAATTTCTTAAAAAGTAACTGGTTGTTTTTTTGAGAAGTGTGTAGCATAAAAGATATTTTTTAAAAATACAGCTAAATTTCAATTGTCACTGCGTATTATATTCCTCCTAAACTTTCCACGCACAATAGATATTGCTCCTATTAAAAACAAATAAGTTTTCTGTTAGAAGTGTCATCAAGGGAGATTTAAACCTGTTGAAAACTAACTGTGTTCACACTTGGAATTTTATCATTCTGACAGAAAAAGAATACATTTCAGGATTTGGCACACTAGAGATTTTTGTCACTGAGAAGTGGCATAATTTTTCTGTTCACACCTCTTGATACACTTTTAGGGATGTTACGTGACTGTTTTCACCATTATGAGATCACTCTCCACTGCAATCTTTAAAAACAAAAAATGATCTGAAGGCTAATGTTCGTGTGGCATACTACTAGTTTCCAGAGTTAACAGACTCCTAAGGTAAACAGGAACTCTTAGAATTGTTTCAGGCATTCTGTTTGTGATTTGACTAATAAAAGACTGAATCAGTTTATCTTTGATTGAAATTGGGAAGCTTTAATTTTGAAACACATTTGAGCTAGTAATGGGCAAAGAGGTACTGAAAATATGGAACACTAATTATCCCTCTACAGTTTATCAGGCAAATGTTAAAGCACTCTGTGTATGCTTCTCAGGTATATAATCTGTAAAGCTTATGAGATTCAGTCCATTCATTCAATTCAATTTTCTTCAACAATTTATTTTCCACTACCTCAGTGAGAAAGTTAGAAAACTGAAGTCATAAATACAAAAAGGGCTGTTTTACCAACAGAATACTTCCATATTCTAATGTTTTCCTAGTAAATGTATTAGAATTGGAAATAAGCAGCTTCTGAAAGAGACTATTTCCTTTCCTTGCCATGAATTTAAAAAAAAAAAAAAAAGAAGATACTTACCTATTAACATTTTATCTTTTTTAAAAGACGAAGCTAAGTGTCATTATATGAACTTTCCCTAAATTTTCATCAGGAAAATCTAAAATCTACTTCTATGTAAACCTTTTCTCTAGGAAGAGTTTTGTACACTGTGAAGTTTAATCATAGATATCACAGGGGAAAGGAAAAAGGGATACAAGAGTGCTTCTTGCCCTAGCTGTGCTTGGCTTTCACCTGTCCACAAGCAGAGCCTCAAACTGAAAAAAGAAGGAAATTGAGTATAAAAATTTTATTTTACTTCTATCCACAAAAACAACTGTGAAAGGAAGTTTTCTGTCAACAAAGTCTGTAAGTTAGTTCATTCCTGAACATTTTTTGATCTTAGGAGATAGTGTACTATCAGCATTCTCATCCTTTGGCTACAAGAGCCATAATATTCAAGAATATTCAGCTACATAGTCCCTTCTATTACTTTGGGTATTTTCTTCTTCTCAATTTTCTCCATGATTGACTTAGAGAAACACAATTGAGAATTTATCATAATTCATCCTAAGTCATTATTCTTTCCCTTTTCCAGCCTGATGAAAGAGAACATGCTTTCTCTTTCTAAGCACATCAGTCTTAGTTTATAGCAGAGGTCCTGCCATAGTCCTGTTTTAGGAGAGAAGAAAGAAATTACTAAGAAGGACTGGAGGTAATGTTGGCATATCACCATTTAGTTTATAAATAAAATTGGTTAACAACAACTTTGTTTCCTTCTTTTTTATGTAAAAGATAGAAAAGTACTTTTCTCATTCCTCTGTATTTTATAGAGCACAAAGGAAATTTCTCAATAACTTCAAAGAATCCAGGAGTCTGTTAAATACCTGAGGGGCAATAAAAAGAACTGTGTATAGTTTGGCTCAGTGGAAATGTGCTCTGGAACTGCACATTTGAGATGCATGTGGTTTTCATTAGCCCATAAGCTGGATCCAGCATTTACTAGGATTGAAAGAGGCAGAACTAAGCACAAGGGACTGAGCATCCTCTATCCCTTTGAGATTTAGAACAGAGCAGCATGGTATTGTAATGCTAATATTAAACCTTTATATAGCTCTTTGTTTTTGCACAACCTCATATGCTTTACAAATTGAGTTTGTAGAAGTATCTCATTTTTATAAGGCAGAAATGAGATGCTGAAGTAGCAGGCCCTGGAACAGCACACAGGTTTCCTGACTCCTAGTATTTTGATCCCAGCTTTTGATGAAGGGCTTAGAAAATGCAGCTAAAGCAGAGAAGCTGCTAAAATTGTCCAGATTTGCTGTAGATGACCAGAATTTATGAACCTAACAGAAATCTTCATCTTGTCTGTGGAATGCTAGAGGAAAAGCCCATGACAGGATTATTGGGAGCATGCCTACAGCTGCTTTTTCTAAGGCTACCAAGTCTCACACATGAACTATTTTTCTCTCCATGTGCATTTATACTTGTTCCTTTGAGTGTACATGTCAGGGCTCCACATGGACTGATGGCTCTGTGGGCTGAGGGCTCCATGGGGCCTTCCTGGTGGGAGCAGGGCAGGGTCTCACAGCCAGACCCTGTCCCACTGCCCCAGATGAAGAGCAGGAAGGCGGGAAGGCAGACAGGGCTGCCACAGCTCTGGGCATTGAGCACCTCCCTGGGGACAGGCTGAGGCCAGGCCAGGACATCAGCCGGTGCGTGAGCCTGGGTCTATCTCAGCAGGGCCCATGGCAGACCCAGGCCTGACTATGATGTGACTGGGCTGGAGCTCAGGGGTGCCACCAGTAGAGACTCATCTGAGAGCAGCCCCCATGGGCCAGGGATTGGCCTTGGCTGAAGTCTCCCCACCACATGTCCAGAAGCCTCTCCCCAGGTCACAGAAGAGCAGGGCCACCCTGGACTGCGTCATTGCTGAGCAGGCCCTGCCCTGCAGCCAGCCCCAGTGGGCGATGCTGAAGGTCCTCATAGCACATTGTGAAAATTTCCTTGCGCCAAGCTCACTTTGGACTCCACAGAGTAATTTTGTAACAAATCTGAGACAGGGGTGAAATGTCTTCAGGACAACAAGGGCCCTGCGAGCTGTGTGGGACTGACGGCTGGGCAGGCAGGGAGACCCCTGTGCCCTGAGGACAGGGCCCTCAGCAGGGCAGAGCCAACTAGGCCCATGGCTATCGTCTGTAGAGAAAAACCTCATCTACCTTGGAAATACATTACAAAACTATGGATTAAAACTGAAAAAAAATATATCTCAGGCACTGCTTTTATAGATGTCCCACCCTAGGTCACACTGAAATTATAAAAGCATAGTGACAATAAAGCCTGCATATGATTAAGTCAAGAAGAGGTTCCTCACAGAAACATTTGGTTAAGCATTTGCAATATACCATGGTCCCTACAGTAGAGGACAGTATAAAATATGGCATTGATTTGTGTGAATTTTCAATGAACACAGTAAAAAAAATAAGTAAATTACTCGTCTTCCAGATTCCTGTTGTGCCTCGGGGAGAGCATAGGCAGTTGTACACAAAAGAAGTGACTTGTAATGAAGCTTGATTTAAAATTTCAGCAGCTTTAAAACATTGTGCTCATAGATTAGAGGTGTGTGGATATCCAGTGAAACTTGTTTCTGCATCAGTACAGCCAAGGCGCAGTCACTGCCTGAAAAAAAGAAAGATCATATGAAGGCCATGCAATTATTCATGTTTCTTTTACAAGTTTCATCCTGAATTTTTTCCAGAATCCTACAAAACTTCTGTTGTTGTTATTATTGCAAGGGACAGGATTTATGCCCACATACGCACCAAGGAAGCAACAGCCTGTTTCTTCATATCCTACAATCCTGCCAAGGCACCTGAGGAGCCTGGTAAACAAAAAGCTAGTAGAAGAAAGACCGGTTGCTTGCTTTGTCTCTAAGGTACCCTGCCATCTCCTTCTGTTTCCTGACAGCATGTCTCCAATAAAGATTTGCTGCCAGAATTTTCTTCAGTTACATGATTTCTGGTGTCCTTCTGTAGCTAGCTTCTGCAATGCGGGTGGACTTTTGACATTAACAGAACCTGAAGATGAGACCTTTACTAGAACTTTGCTTTATTCGCTGGTAAAGAACAGGTTCACGAGGCCAGAAAAAGAGTAAGGACCTTAACTCTAGTTAGAGCACAAACCTGAGAACAGAGAGGCTTAGAATTTTATCTCTGCTTTCAGGATAATTTTGAATTTTGTCCAAATATTTTTAAAGCTGAAATCAGTGGTTTTGTAAGTTTTACTTACAACTTACTACAACTGGTAGTTCACAAGAGCCATTTTGCCGTTGGATGTCAGGTCACTGATAATTTCCAGGGAATACTACAGTGGTTAATTAATTAAAGACTGCAGTCCCTAGAGTAAACTGCATCAATAAGCAAAAGGAAGCTTTTTAGATGTGCTTGTGTTGCAGCACTTGGGAAATTCTGCTCTTTTTCCAAGTAAAAAGTTAAGTGTAGACATGCATTCATTGACATACATGTAAACTAGCTGCTTCTTGCTTTCAGAAATACTTTGTGACTTAGCTCAGTTAAATATTTTTGTTCTTGTTTTTGCAGACTGCTTACGTATAAAGCACTACTTTTAAAATATAATTAATCAGCAGGAGGAGTTGATGATGCCCTATGGGTATATGAACACTAAAGTAAAAGATTCTGAGTCTCTACCACAAATACAATGTGTGGTCTTGGACAATATTTTTCAATTTTCTGTCCTTAACACTGGGAAAATGCTGATCTCCTCACAAGAATGTAATTTAGCAAAAATTAATTTATTTTGAAATGTTTATGCACTGTTAGACTTTCTTTCAGACATTATGACTTGATAATGCTGTTCTAGCGAAAGTGTCTTTAAACCATTGCAGTGAAAAAATCAATTTATTCTGTTTTTGTGGTGGGATAGCTGTGTAGCTAGCAAATAATGTAAGATAACAAATTAATTCAGGAAAAATACTTTGACAGAGATGAAAATTTCTATAGAAAAGAATTAACTGTAAAATGTCAGTAATACAGGGAGATTCTCCCATTGTAAAGATCTATGGATACATCAATTAAGGTGCTAGTGCTTTTGGTAAGAATGCTACTGTGGTCATGAACGAAAGCTGTTGTGTGTATATTAGAATCATAGAATCATAGAATGGTTAGAGTTGGAAGGGAGCTTCAAAGGCCATCTAGTCCAACCCCCCTGCAAGGAGCAGGGACATCCCCGACTAGATCAGGTTGCTCAGAGCCTCATCCAGCCTGGCCTTGAACGTTTCCAGGGATGATGGGGCATCCACCACCTCTCTGGGCAACCTGTTCCAGTGCTCTACAACTCTCATTATAAAAAACTTTTTTCTAATATCCAATCTAAATCTACCTCCCTCTATTTTAAAACCATTACCCCTTGTCCTATCACAACAGGCCCTACTGAACAGCCTCTCCCCATCTTTCCTGTAGGCCCCCTTGAGGTACTGG
>WHYT01017461.1:58369-109216 GCA_009806455.1 Tetrax tetrax | reverse complement strand
TTTTTTTTTATTTTTTTTTTTTTTTTTTTTTTTGTCATTGTTTATCTTTTGTTGCTTCCTTGCATGTTTTTTTTTGTGTTGTAAGCAAAGGGTTGCAATGTCACCGACTGAAATGTCAATATCTCTTGCAAAGCTATCACTCCTCTTTCAAGTATGGTTTTTCCATGGTGAATGACAAATAAAAGAGTCATGGCAGAGATGCTTGTTTCCTAAGGCAAGAGCTCTAGCACCTGGCTATGAGGGCAACCATTTAATTTGATCTAACCATGGCGACAGGGTGAAATCAGCACATAGGTACCAGGGAATGTTGTCTCTGAGTTTGTGTTCAACTTTGTCTTCTGATGTTGACAGTGTTGATCTCTACACCCAGAAAGGCATAGCAGCCAGGAAATCCTTTGGCAGATTGTTAAGGGGTTTCTGAGAGAGCTTTGGTGAGGGTGATTTCCATCAAGTATTGCCATTTTCTGAAATCACGTTATGTCAGTCACACCTGTCTTCGCGTAAAGTTGTGTGTGTAACTACATACAGACCAGGAACATTTGTTTCTTCAGACACTACATATTCTTTTCCTGAACAGATCCCATCAGCTATGTTTTGGGAAGTCTTTTTATTTTCCATTCTCTTTTCCTACCCATAGGCAGCTTTCAGATGAGCTACTGCTATGAACACACCACTGTGACCTTCAGATTTTCTCAGTGACCATGAAGTCACTGTGACACTGTTGCTGGAAAAGTTTACACACGATAAAGATGGATAGAGTGGTAAATAATGCTGTGGATCATTTGATAAACAGAGCACTGTCAAACGTGTTTTATTACAGCCAAAGTCATGTCACTACAATGAAATAATGTACATTACACTTGTAGAGAGAAGTGTCTGTGAAAAGGGCATTGGGATCATGGTGTAGAAATGTATTCAGTGCAAGTAGCTTCCTTACGACTGTGACATGAAAGCTAAGAGACATCAGGATATAGAAACAATTGAAATCTTCGAAGTGGTGCTACTGACAAGAGCCTGCGAAGTGCCATATCTGTGAAATAGTCTGTGAAATAGAACACTGTTATTATCAGCAACTGCCCAAAAAGTTTGGGGTGGGAACTTGCTCTCTAGTAGCTGGAGATTTGCAGAAGATCTTGCTATTTTGACTGCAGGAGAGTGAAAGTCATTATGCAGTAGCATTAACTAAATATTTAGCCTCTGTAAGACACATAGCAGCAGTTCAGGAATATGTATGATGCTAAAGAGACTATCCTTCAGGTCACAGCTTAGATGGAGTGTAAGACTAACACAGCCAGAAGGTAACAGCCATCCATAAAGTGGTTGGTGGCTTTTTTTCACTTTATAACAAACTTTTTGCTACCTGACATATTGCCAGTTTGAACAGACTAAAGACTCTTTGGTCATGATTGACTTTCAGAAGCTGTTGAAGCATTTCATTTAACCAATTCCAAACTAAATTAGTGATATAGAATTGAAAAGTGCAGCAGAGACTGAAATAATTGAAAACTGCTCTATTTCTAGATTTCTTACCTCATAGGTGATATTGATTCCTTACAAAGGGTCTCATTATGTGCATTAAATTTCCTACAGAATTTCAGAGAAAACATCACACTTATTTTGCTTACAAGCAACAATAAATGTATTGACTATTTTTGCTTGGCGATGGATGAAATCAAATGCTTAACCAAAGTCTTTTAGTTCATAGTAATTAAATACAAAATATAAGAAAAAAATATTTCTGTAGAGCCAGGAACAAAGGCCAGGGACACCAGTAATGGGTTTTCTGGTCTCAGTAGGCTTTCAGTCAGATTATATATAGAAGAACATGTGTGTGTGGCCATAATGTGTGTGTGTGTTTCTTGCCAAAACATGATACTTCATCTGACAAATCTCCTATTGGCATTAGTGAGAGCTTGCTTGAAGAAAAGCTGATCTATTTGCCTCTTGATATTTTGCCACAGATGTATAATCACTAATCAAGTAGAAACCATCTGGCTCATTTCAGTGATATGGTTGTCTGGCCCCTGCTCTAGGACAGAAAGAAATACAAATCCTTGATAAATCATAACCCTACTGTATAAATCAATTTGTTACTGGTTTGAGTAATTACCCCTTTTCCTGTAGGCAAATGCAGTTTGAACTGACTGTTTCATCAAAGCATATGTAAACCAAAACTTTATCTTTTAGAAAAGAAAGCAGTTTTCATTGTTTTATTGTTGTTATCCTGAAAGCATTTAACATCACTGCACACAGGGTTGTTCTGATCTAAACTACCTTAGAGATTTTGCATCTGAAGCGCTAGATGGGTTCTTTGGAGACCTGACTGTGTCAGAGACTTTTTTGTGACCATAGCAGAGAAATGAGAGCCAAAGTCTGTTGAAGATGGATGGTTAACAGCAGCCGATTTGTACGTGGTCTATGGACAGCTGTACAACAGAGAAATACATCCATTTCAGTGAGCTAGGCCACATAAAGAACTTCTAGGTTTTTTCTTTCACTGGGAGAATCTGATTGTGATGGTCTTACCTTCTAGTTGACGAGATGAGAGAAAGGAATACTATGACATATTGCTGTATTTCTGATTTATGTTTAACCTTGAAATAACAACACAAGGAAAGATTTCTGCTCCTTTGTGATCCAGAAAGCCTGGTGACCATGAGACCTCCAGAGTACAAGCAAGAACTGGAGGTAAATAACTTTCTAACTCTTAATTACTGTATTTCAGTAAAGCTTGCTGTACAGACCTTAAAGCCAGCTAGCAGTGAAATCGGTAATGAACTATTTCAGCGGTAACGCAAGAGATTCCTGGGATAAGTGGGCTGCCTTTAGTAGGCAGGCAGTAGAGGCATTTATCTCTGTTCTGACTAGGCCAAATTGCTATCTTATGAAGGATGGAGTCCCTGACGGAAAAAAAAACCAACACCTGTTCCTAACTGCTGAGAGACAGCAGAATTAAACAGTGCCAATTATTGGGAGAATTTCTCTAATAGGTGGAAGTCAGAAAGCTAAAACCTTAACAAATAGATGGCAAAAAAAAAAGAGAAACCTAGAATAAAAATACTGTGGTGAGATTAGGTAAAGGTATTTGTTTCAGGTACTGTCAAAGGGAACTTTATTACCTATCCATTCTAAAACACAGTTTCATTCAGTCAAAAGAATTACCTTAAAAGGCATTCCAGTGCCTAGAATGGAGTTCAGCTCATTTGGAAAAAATGGCCTGAAGCTTTCTTTCATGCAGCAGAGTAACAACCATTATCAACAGAGAAATTGAAATAGGGATAACACAAATTATAGCAATGTTCTTTTCACATGTTTCCTGCAATTATTTTTATTCCCAGCTTGATCAGTTACATTCCACAGCTGAACCAGGAGGTGTACAGTGACTTAGGATAGAAGTTTACTTTTATTCCTACTTCACCTGAAAATAATGAGGCTCAAATCACAGAACATATACCTAAAGTCGGCTTATAAGCAGCATGTTTTCCACAGCTAAATGGAGCAAGTATTGAACACAGACCTTGGTGTGGTGTGTTTGCACCACATGGGGATGTAACTACTTTGTTTTGTGACAAACAAAGTGATTGTGGTGATTCCAGCCTCAGCACAGGAGCTGCAAGACAAACATCTTCGAAGCAAGGGAAGCTTCTGAAGTTGCTACAGCAGCCTGTTAGGGTACTGATGGTGACCTCCTGAGGAGGAAGAACCTCTCTCATTATCTGATAATTTAATGGAAAGATCACAGAATCAGAGAATTGCAGAATCAGAGAACCACAGATTGGCTGAGGTTCAAATGAACCTGTGGACGTCATCTGGTTCAATGACCCCCTGCTCAAGCACGGCCACCTAGAGAAGGTTGCGCAGGACCATATCCAGATATCTTTTGAGTGTTTCCAAGGATGGAGTCTCCACAATATCTCTGGGCAAGCTGTGCCAGTGCTCAGCCATCCTCACAGGGAAAAAGTATTTCCTGATGTTAAGAGGGAACCTCCTGTGTTTCCTTTTGTGGCCATTGCCTCTGGTCCTGTCACTGGGCACCACTGAAAAAAAAAGCCTAGCTCCATATTATTTGCACTTTCCCTTCAGGTATTTATATACATTAATAAGATCTCCCTGATCCTTCTCTTATCTAGGCTAAATGATTCCAGCTCTCTCAGCCTTTCCTCATAGGAGAGATACTCTAGTCCCACAATCATCTTTGTGGACCTTTTTTGGACTCTCTCCAGTATGTGCAAGGCTCTTGTACTGGAAAGCCCAGAACAGGAACCAGTACACCAGGTACTGAGCAGTGCTGAGCAGAGGGGAAGGATCACCTTCCTCAACCTGCTGGCAACCCTCCTCCTGATGCAGCCCAGTATATCATTAGCCTTCCTTGCTACAAGGACACCTTGTTGGCTCATGTTCAACTTGATGTTCATCAAGGATCCTAGGTCCTCTTCTACAAAGCTGCTTCCCAGTCAGTCAGCTCCCACCTTATACTGGTGCATGGGGTTGTTTCTCCCCAAGTGCAGGTCTTTGCATTTCCCTTTGCTAAGCTTCATGAAGTTTGCGTCCGCCCTTTTCTCCAGCCTGTCAAGGTCCCTCTAGATGGTACTGTTTACTTTTTCATAATTGTGTGGTCTTACTGGGGGCAAGGGCAGGAACAGAAAATAGAATAGGAATTGAATTGAACAGACTAAGAAATAGCATAGAGTTGGATGTGCCAAACTTTATCTAGGCTGTGTAAAAAAACTAGCTCTTTATGGGTGAAAGACACTACCTGTTTGTTGCTACTGGCCATGTCTATGCTTCAGATGAGTCGGTCACTCTAAAAAGTGAGCTGAGAGACAAAACCTTTCTGTGTCCTCTCAATTTTGTATACACACTATCAAAACTCACAAATTTATTCTTACTTGTTTGAGACTTGATTTTTATCCCCAAGGGTTTTATTGCAAGTGTAGAATATCTCTGCGCATCTTTCAGGTGAGGTGTGAGTAGGGCTGTCTAATCAAAACAGCAAAGGTCTCCCTGTGCAGCCACCGCAGAGCTCCACCAAATAGCCTGAGCAGGCCAAGCCTTCCCATGGGTTACAGGATAGCCAGGCACACACCCTGCCACAAAGATGCACACAGCCATTTCCCTCTGACAACATCAGTCCTTGAGACAGGAGTCAAGTGAAAGCCAAACTGCTGTCAAATGCAATAGAGCTGTTAGCTGATACTCTAAATCTCAGTGAGAACTAAAACCAATTTTGTAATTACAGTTTAATTTGCTTCCTTTCACTTTGTTGCTATTAAATTAACTTTATAAATTTCTTCAGAGACATCTCCTAAATTTCTTCTGACATAACATAAAAATATATATAATTTTCTCTCCCTAGGCATGAGATTTGCTATCAGTATTTAAAACATCACCTGTTTTAGCACTTGTGAGTTTTTCATTAGCCAGGAATACCCTGAGCAGCATCCAGACATTCTACTTTAAATCTATTATAACATTTCTGGTTCAGATCTGAAACAGAATTTTTCATGCATTTGCACAAAGAATAATTATCCTTCTTTTAATGCCAGTAACAAAGTAGTTTTATGTTACTAAACATCTGAAATTATCAAAGATTTATTCAGTCTCTTGGTAAGAATAATGGTGTTGTGTTTGGTTTGAATATTGTCAGTAGCATAATTTATGTGTAAATAGCTTTTACATTTTACAATGCATTGAATACCGTAAACAGAAAGGATCCATAAAGAGCCGAAAGAAAAGATCAAGTGATTATACTACTGTAAAATCTTATTACAATTCTGAATAAGGTGATTTAATTCTCCTCTTTTCAGAAAGCCCCATGTTCTCTTTAATACATAATAGCTTTAAACATTTCAAACCCTTTGTAGAATTTATTAGACAAACAATGTGTTGAGGAAACTATGCCTAAAGTCTGACACTCTTGAAGCAATGAGAAAACAGAGATAAAGACACGGAGGGAGGAGCAGTGAAGGAAACCCTGCGCTCACTGCAGATGCTGCTGCACCCCCAGTGAGTGCAGACCGGGCTGGTGAGAAGCTCAGCTGACACAGCTACGCTCTGTGCTATGTGGTCAAGAGGATAAGCATGAAGAAAAAGCCTCCACCAAAATTTTGAGGCCCTTTGGGAAAACTGCCAAAAGTCAGTGTCCCAGCCTACTCCACTCACCAATCTGGGAGGTGATGGGGAGTGAGGGGAACTCCAGAGTAAATAAGGAGCTGAGGTCTCACTGTGCAGCTCTGTGCCTCAGGTCCGTCCCCACACAGGGTGTTGAGGACAGGGACTGTTCATCCCTCCCTTTTTTCAGTCTATTCAATGCCATAGAAAATACTAAAATTGCACCAATGTATCAGGAAGAAAGGTGGAAAAAAGCCATGAAAATATTCCTTTCAGAATACTGTTAAAATTTTATAACAAGTTTAGTCCCTGCCATCATCAGAAATCCCACTGGCTATTTGGCATGGGCTTCATGGCTCCATTCTCTGGAGCTATGGGATGTTGCTGAGAATGATGGGATAGAGGGAGCAGCAAGGGAGACACAGTACCCTCCTGCCACTTGGGGAAGGAAGGATGAAATCAGACAATAGAAATCCAAATTTCCCAGTTCTGACAGTTAACAAGAAAATGGAGGAGTGACTCAGTTGATTACAAACCCATTAATGTCTGACTCTTTTCTGTCTAGCAAAGACTTTTATTAATGATTGCTTTAAAGAACTTATCTTTTCTTCATATATCCAAGTGATTTATTATGGGCTTTTCTTTAGCTGTGGAGTCTTGAATAAAAGTTATGCAGAAAAATTGTGATGCACATATGAATTTCAGAAGATGTTAGTAGCACAAAAGACTTTCTAACTCATCAAGTGTTTTATTAATGCCTCCTAGTGGATCTTTGTACATAAAGATACAACAGAAAACCAGATAGAATAGTGTAGACCAACAAGATGAAGTTTAAAAAAAAATTAAGCACATCAAGAGGCCAGCCTATAGGCAGAGACCCAGCCTTCTCAATGACCTTGGCAGCACCATTGGAAAAGTGGTTTTGTTAGGTTGGCTGCTTTCTGCGGTTTTCTTCCAATTCCTTATACCAAAATATGCTTTAAATAAACAGTTTATTCTCTCTCACATCTTTTTTCTTTTCTTCACACATAACTTTGGTGGGTATTAGAAAACAAATGCCGTCAAGTTATTTAAATCCAAAGGCACTAAATAAAAGAGCTTGGGCTTCCCTTACAACAATTCTTTTTATGCTGGATATAGTTATTTAAACATTACAGCCTCATGAAATAAATTCATATACATGGCTATACATATATGGTATGGAGAGGATAAAATGATGTCGCTGAAGGATGTCATACTGAGGATACCTACAAATAAGTTGTGAACTGAGAGTGATAAAAAGAAATTTACAATAATAGACATTAACATATTTACAGCAATATATCCCAGTTTTTGTCCACCACTGGTGTAGTGACGAAGATGTGGTTATGCAGACCTACATGGTATTTAGCATGCCAGATCAGTCTAGAGAAGATCCACACTTACCACAGCCCATCTCACAAACTCTGCTGTAAGCGTACGAGTGCTCTGAACACCTATTCAGCAAAATGATGGAGCTTAATAGTGGTCTGTGATAGTTACAGTCTGTGCATGTTGATGACAATTTTAAAGTAGATTTTAGGTACAAATTTAAAGTGAAAAGGAAAAAAAAATTGTCACGGTATAACAAAGGAAATGTGACTGTAAAGATAGATTCTTGTAAAAAACACACTAAGTTATAATATTTAAGCCAGATATTTAACAAGCTGCTTCTAATTTACCTGGAGTTGACAAGTGAAATCCTGCTGCTTTTCTGCATGCCAAACTGCCCTTCTTCCATTCCATTGCAGAGGAAAGACAGAAGGCAAAAGAGTCTTTCACTTCATTATTATAATTGACCAGCCCTTTTCCTTATTGCTCCCTTTAATTTTCCTAAATAGAAACAATGAGAGAGTTACATTATGGAGAAATGTAGCAAGTATCAGATTAAAGAACAAATTAGCAAGTATTTCTTGACATTTCTAAAGCAGGGAACAGCTCCCAAGTCATCTGAATTAGATCAATAGAGTACTATTGAATTGAATCAGCAGACTAGTACATGCTTATTAGCAAAATCTGAATGACTAAGTGAATGGATGATTGTAGCTGTTAATATACAGTGAATTCAGAATACAAAATATTTAACAAATTGTATCTTAACTCACCTTGCTAAAAGCAGTGATTTGCTTTGGAAAAATTACAAATATTAGTAGGCTAGTCTGCAGTTAACTATTTGCAGTCACCATGTCTACAGGCTTTTCTGCAGGCTTTGGTATCAGAGGGTAATTTGTACACTAATTTGCAATTTTATTTGCACCTTTGCCACCTGATAATATCAAGGTAGCCTTCACTATTTCATAAAGAATCAAATTACTATTACCTGAGAAATAAGTGTCTCAAATCCATCACAGAGAAGAGTCTGGCTGGCTACTCACCAAGAAAATTAGGGAGAATATGCAACATACTAACAGGTATGTAAACTGAGAAATGACAACACCAATTATAAGTAATTTCATTTGACGTTTTGAACCTTCGTAGTTTAGAATTTCCTTTGGAAAGTGGTTCCCGTGCAATATTTAGTTGTACTGAGCAGAACGTGCTAAAAACATGAAATACCTTGTCAGACTTTAAAATGAAAGTTAATTTTAAAAAGCATTTTCTGTAGGCAGGTTTGTGCGGCATATGTCTGCACTCTGGAGAATATAATGCCGTTTGTGCTTTTAAATATAACCTGATGTTTGTTGACCAAAGGCAGGTCAAAATTCAGAGCACTAAGAGCTTGTTTTACTCTTTCATGCTCAGGGAAGGAGGAATGGCTTAACACATTCACAATTTACTTTTTAAATGTTGAATTTTATTGCCTCACGGAAAGTACAACCTCAGTGTAAGTTTTGCTATATACTGTAAGGTAGGGTCTGAAATATTTAGTATGCTTATAGTTAGTCTCTCCCAAATTGTTAAGAAGTTCTTTTAAAAAAGATATTTTTCTTTAAGTCTAGAAGAGAAGATTAGATTGCTTTGTTCTCCTTATTAATGCAGGTAAAAGAATAGTGCTGGCACATCCATATTGACAAGGTGTCTATCATTGTACTCAGTCATTCACTGGAACTTTTTTGTTCTCAATATCTCTGCAAAAGTGCCTCCTAGGCTCCAAAAATGTAGACATCAGGTTTGGAAGCTAATTTCAAAATGCAAACCCATGGCTATAATATTAACAAGCACCTAGAGAAAGCATGGTTATTTTCCAATCTGTTGCTGTTAGAGAAATGGAAATGGAAAACCCGGCAGCTTTTGGCGTTCTGAGGCTAGGAGTCAGTGCTGTGCCCTCTGCCCAGCTGGGCAGGGGGATGTAATGTTCTCATTATTGACGCAGAAGGGCTAGAGCAACTCAGCCATCCACGATCCAGCGACAAAACACTCTCCTTGTAAAAATGTCAGAGAGAAACCCATGCTGGGAAAGGAAGCTACAGCAACTTCACCCTCCCACGTGTTAGGACTGCTCCATGTGGTATGTACGTTTGTTACCCTACAAGAAGAGGCTGCACAGACACTTCCTTTCAGCCCCAGTCAATGTGGAAGGTCCATATGTGTCTCTAGGCAACCATTTCCATTACCCTACGTGTCACTTGTGCAGGACTTTGTAAAACCATCTAGGCATATCTTAAAATCAGCTGGGATGCATAGGATGTGAAGGCTCTACAGATGAGCGCGTAGGTAAATCTCGTAAACTTTTGCACTGCATATGATTGCATATGCATTAAAAGAAATACTGCTGTTCCTTAAAACAAGTAAATGTAACTAGAATATGTAACACAGTATGTAAATACGAATAGGTAAATACAGTCTTATCTGTAAGCTGTAGAGTTGCTAAATGCATCTGGGTTTTTTCCTTTGTCTCCTTCATAGATACCTCAAACACAAATTAGTTGTTATATAACCCAAAATTGTTCAAGTGTTAAAAGTATCAGGCAGGACTTGAAGCTTCTGAGCTTCTGAGCTCTGAAGGAATAAGAGATCGTGATGGAAGATGAAGATCAAAATGAAGTTCAGGTAAAGTCTTACTTGACACTTCACTAGATTTCCACCAATTGAGGCTGCTTCTCTGTGACAGGGAATGAATCATTCTCTTCTATCTTTAGTGTTCTGTGACATGTTTAGGGAGATTTGTGTGAATTTACAGATTTCCTTTTGATCACACACAATTTCCAAAAATGGTAGTGAATTAAATTTAACACAGATTAGATATCGTAAAAGCTTCTTATCGTTGACTTCTGAATGAATGATTTGACCCCATGTGCACCCCACCTTATTAACAGAATACTTGCACTGGAAGCAGCAAAAATTGACAAAGTTCTTTTTATATAAGTGTAGAATGAGATATTTGGAAGCACATGCCCCATTAAGTGTCTCCTGCTGGTATCTCATCATATGTGACTTGCACAACATCACTAAACAGCTCCCACATGCAATATTCGGTTTTAATGGCCATTCAGGGAAAGTCAGACATGGGTCATGTGAGAATAATTAACAAAGGCAGCAGGAATGGATCTTTTATTATTACTATCATTATGCCAGTGACTTAATAAAATTTTTACTACCAGTATTATGAAGCCTAATGTTTTTGGAGAACACCTTGGCTCATGACTTTGAAAAGCAAGCACCTTTTTAACCTAGTCACAAATTTAGCACTTTGCTAATTACAGATACTACTATATAAACACTTCTCTTGTTTTCTGGATTATGTCAATGGATATTATTTCTTCAGAAGACTTCTACTGGGACATATATATCTTGCTTTTTTGAGCAAAATGTACTTACAATTAAGGCAAAATTACACCCTGTGTATATTTCAATAGGTATATAAATGAAACTTTTCAAAGATTGTTTTTCCTACTTTCATGCAATTCCAGTTATTGAGCAATGTATTACAATGAAGACTGGAAAAGAGGTCATAGACTTAAGGTATCCGAACAGTACACCTTAAAAAGACATGGCTCAGTTTCTTGGAGATACTAGTGGGACTACAGCAATATTCCTTCAGTTTAAATCCAAATACGTATTATAAAAACTCTCGATAAAACAGCAAATAGTATGCTGCTGTTATACTGACAGAAACTGTAAGTGTTTTTTTCTTTAGAAAATCAATAAATACCAACATCTTTGAGGTCCAGAGTTTTTTGTTGTTAAGTTCATGAGTAACCAAAAGTTGGAATTATGCTGGAGAGTCTTACACCTTACAGAAAAAAAAAAAAAAGGTATAAAAATAGAAGCTTTAAATACAAGTGAATATTTAATAGCAAAAATATGCTCTTGCTTGCTTTTCTTCTTTTAATCATTTAACTTCAAGCTTATTCTTAGGGTAAGTTGTGCATTCAAGGAAATTAGATAAAATTCAGACACATTTCTTAAATCTTCAAGAATAAAAAATAAGGTTATACCAAAATGTGAAACTTGGAACCTCTCATTTTTTTTTTTTGCAACCAAGTTAGATTTCACATTTAAAAGTATTGTTACTCTGGGTTAAGCCTATCTACTTACTTCAATAATGTACAGAGCAATTGCCTTCTGGCAACTGTTTCAAATACACCCGGTAGTATTTTCACAAATCTTCCTCTTCTTTAGTATCTGTTTTTGTTTTGTGATTTTTTTCCCAGGGTAATTCTTCTGACTTTAAGAGAATTATATGTTTTACATAAATGTCAGAGCAGAAACCAGTTCTTTATCTCTAAATATAATTTACTTGAGCTTTAAAAGTGTGTTGTTTCACCTGAGGTATGGAATAATTAGTCAAGTTTCTTGTACCATCATACAGAAAGAAACAGCTGAATACAGCAGGCAAGGCTTATCTTTTTGAAAGTCTCTTCTCAAAGTGCTCTAAATTATTCCAGAGACCAATGTGCCACCCGTATCCATCAATCACAGAAGATAGAAACATATGCATCCTTCCCTCTGAATCATACAGAGAGCAATGGGAATGTTGCCCAGTGCCTGGAGCAACAACATCTTGGTTTTATGCTCTGATATTTATCACAGCCATTTCTTCTGGCCTTTTTTCCTTCACAAGTAGTAGTAGGAAGGCAACAAATATTTTGTTAGGAAGTAGACCTGTGGCCTTAAAACTGAGAAGAAAAAGACTGACTTATAGTCATTGGCCAGCTTGTGAGTGGCGAGCCACACCAGAAGGTCCTTGCTTTGAATTCTCAAGCACATTGGGCTTTGGTGATTTTGATTTGGCTCTGAGAAACCAAGTTTCACTCTGTGCTCGGGATGTGGGCAGAATCATGGCACAGCTCTCGAGGTGCTATCTAGCATAGAAGATACATTGGTCACCATTAATCATCTATTCAAATATGATCAGCTCTTTGGAAAGAACAGTGTCTCTAAAGTATAAGAGCAATGACACTTTTGAAATTACTCTGACAGTGGCTGCTGAAGCCATAAAATTAATGCATGATTGAATGACAAATAGTCCACAATGAAAATAAACAAGAAGGGCTACATAGGCTGACATCTTTTTCATTAGCTTTTTGTAGTAGGGAAAATAGCAGGAAGAATATTTTTGTGGTTGACCACAAGATTCTCTACTTTGCCAAGTACAGCTTTGCTTATCCAGCATTAAAAAGCATTTCTTTCAGAAGATAGACTTTGATGCTGAAAATTGGCTAATGTGGTTTCCATGTTTCTGTTCTACATAATGATATCATTAATGCCTGCATTTTGTCTTTTCACAGTTATGCCCTGATAAAGATATAAGAAAACTATTTTCATTCCTGTTTTAGTACAGCTAAGGGAAAAAGAATGTCAGTTTCTGCTCTATTTCATGCAAATGAAATGCTTATTCTGAGCATAATGTCAACTATAGATCTAGCATTTACTAGCAGCACTAAAAAAAGAGCAGCCAGTGTAGGAAAAACATTGAATTTAATCCATCAGATTTAAGGGACATAATGAATATTCAGACAGGACTTGGTGAGCAGACAATAGATAATCCTCCATCCAAGCATGTCTAGGACAAACAGATCCAACGTGGTGGTGAGAAAAAATTCACCCCTTGACAGTGGCGGTAACAGAGATGAGTAAAACAGTCATTGTGGAGAGTTTTGAAAAAAGCATTTCTAGGAATAAGGAGAATTGGACATCAGTGGTGCCTGAAGCAACAGGAAAGGAGACCAAAACTGGAGACACTGAAGACAACTAGATGCAGCAGCTGCAGGAGGCATTATCTATGGGTGGAATCTGATGGAAGTGATTTCTACAGTGAAGTGACATCTACCAGCAGACTTAGATACAACTGGATATTGTGGTAGAGCTCAGATAGGGCTTTTAGAGTGATGGAAGAGAGGAGAGGGTGCATGGAGAACCCCAAAGTTACTGACCTCCAGAATGGGTTTTCTGAACATTAATGTGAGAGGTGATCTATAGAAATGGGTAACATTTGCAAAAGGATGTTAGTATAATTAATTGGCATTCAACAAACAAAATACCATATCATATTGCTGTACTGCAGAAAGAATATTTGAGGAAATACTATTAATGAAAAATAGTCTGCATTTTTTACCTTACTAAAGGCATGACATTTGTATAAAGTCTAACCAAGTTAGAAAACCTAGTGCCACTAAGACATTATTAAAGACAGAAAGGCCAAAATTGATCTGTTGTTAGAGAATTTAAATCTTTTAAAGGTCCAGTCCTTTCACCTTCATCCATTTTAGCTGGTGCTTTTGGAGGAAGCAATTCCAGACATTACTGGAAATGCTTACAGCGTAAGATTCTCCTAAATGCGAATAAATGCTCAGTTCAATCCAAATTAGCATATAAGGACAGCTTGAGAGTAAAACTCCCATCTTTCAGAAGGGCATTAATTCAGTCTAGATTATCTTAGAATAAAAAAAAGGCCTTTACCTTTTGTTCAAGACAAAAGATAACATCTACTTATAGCATTTGCATTCTTGAATCGTTCAGTCAAAAAAGCTGGCTTTTGACCTTTGCATTGTGTTTTGTAATATGACTAAAATAATAAAATAGAGGGTAATTCTGACTTCTGCTGCCTGACTGTAAACCATGAATAACAGATCAGAATGGAAAAGGTGGTTTTGTGAAGCAAGGTAAACGATGAGAACAGTTGCAGGAAAGCGCTGCTTTGTTTAGTATTGCATCCTCCAAAAAAGCCAAGACATTACCATTAATAAAGAGATAACTGCACAATTACAATAAACAAATACTCATTTTTTACTCAAAGGAATAATAAGAATTTAAATTTGGAGTTAATAATTTTTATATTCCTTAAACACCATGTTACAATTTCATAGATTACTGAAAAATAACATTGTTTACTAAAACCAAACATTGCCATTGACATAATAATTGATAATTTTTTCAGTCTAAAAGATGCATTATTTCACAAACTCCTTGTATAAATCCAATAATTGAAGAAAAGATGACTGAGGAACTTACTTGCAGGGGGCTTTGCAATTTAATTTTTCATTGGTAGTTCTAATAATGTTAAAGGCATTGATAATTATTTCTTTAAAACATATTCTTAGAAACGTTTCCATATAGAATGAAACAGATGAAAATAATAAAAACTTGGAATGTGGCCAGATTTGGCGTCCAGAGAAGACAGTAAAAACAGAGCAGCAATGCAGTGATACTTCACTGATAGAGCCTTTTGGGGTCTACAGAATCTAAAGTAGAAATTATATTGAATTTAATAGTTGCTGAGAATTAATAGGAAAATCTGAATTAGTTGAGGAGCTGTTCCACTGCCAGAGCCTAATTTTAAATACCCAAAGCTTCACAAGAAGTGATCAATAACAGGGAAAGTGGGAGAGAAAAGAACTGCAGTGTTAATTGTTAAAGAGGGGAATGGCTAGATAGGCAACTGCGTTAGAAGGACAGAACTTACTTCTTCTGTCTGTTCTCCTCTTAGATACTAATAAAAATAAGGTTTCATGGGACTCATTTGTCTCTCTGGCAGATTGAAGGACAGATTGCATATCACAGAACACCAGTAGTCAAGTTTCATAAGCTTTACGTTACACTCCAAAATATAGCTACTTCAAGTAGTACCAAACTTGGTACTTAACTTAATTCTGTGCTGCAGTATATTCCCTGTGTGATTTCAGACACTCAATTTCACCTATAAGCCCCTTGAGGCAAGATTCAAAATAAACCTTAAGGCAGTTACCGTCTACACTCAAGTAATATCCACATTTTTTTCCCAGAGTTTGCCAACAAAAATTAGAGTAGGAAACATTAGGTGGATGTCTTTTCAGCTACTGAGAATGTGTTGCTCATTTTCAGATGGGTGATTATTATGCCATGTAGCTCTCACCAGTGTGGTTATTGGGTCTTTCTCACCTGTCATTAAGAAGGCCAAAATGTAGTGTCTCAGTCACCCTCCCTTACACAGTGAAGGCGAAATATTCTCCGAAGCATCTTCATTCCTCCAAGAGAGTTCATCAAAGTCTACATTTATAAGATTGAAGGAAATAAAACCTGCACCCCTTTAATTAAGACTTAAGGCTTTTATTGACTGACCTCTGAGATATGATTGCACTGGGCTGATGGGGACATCCTGGGGAAAGGCTCCCAGCACGCCAGTCCAATAAGCTTGCACTGTGTCTCCAATGTTACGTTAAATACTGCTGCTGCTGCCATTTAACCTAAAGGTCAGCAAATACCCAAGGTATTCCAAATGTAAAATTGCTGTTTACTGTCTTCAATATAGATTTAACAGGATACAGTAGAACAGACATGACAGTTGTTTGGCAGTGGACTGAAAATAAGTCTGAAAATGGTCACATTAGTTTTTGGTAGGGATCCGAGCACTGCGGTTTCCCATTCAACACTCGGTATTTTTATTTGGAAGAATATTGTGAAATATCTGTATCTGCCATCTGAAGGTCATGTCTTTCCACTGCTAATAACTTGTAGTGTTTCTGGTGTCTTCCTATCAGGAGACTTTATTACTACAAAGTAGCTGGAATAAAGTTTCCGGGACGGAGGCAGAAATATACTTATTTTCTCATTCCCTTTACAATAAATTATCAAGGTCTGGCCACTAAGAAGGAAAATAAACAAACAAAAAAATGAGAAAAAACAAAGATAAGCTGTCAAAATGTAGTGTTAATGATTACTGAAAAAATAAGGAAATTCTCAGATAAAGAGAAAAAAGGAAGGAATGCTTAAGTTGTTTTACAAAGTTGTGCGAGAGCTTATGTAAACTGGGTGAAGCATGTGGATTCAAGGAGACATTTAAACAGGAAGACACATGGTACAGAAGGTTGCCATTTATTGATAAGTAATTATGGTTTTGGCTGCTTGACAGCTTGTGTGTTGGGAAGAAATCCACCAGGAACATTCAAAGCTGAAAGTGATAATGTAACAAAGATCTGTATAAAGAAAAGTATTAACCTCATCTGTTTTTCAAATATGTAGTATATTTATTCTGGACACATTTCTGAATTATTTGCAATATTTGCGTATCTTGGTGCCAGATACCTGATTTTAGAAAAATCTAAGTTCAGCTGACAAAGCTTCTTTGTTCCCCAACCTTGTGGTGGCACAACGGGCAACTGCCACTGAGGCAAGGCTGTAGCTTGCATCTACTGGATCCTGATCCCAGTGTAGGCTGCCAATGGTCTGGGTGCCATTTTCAGGAGACATTTTATCCCCTTATGGCAAAATAGAGATAATAATATTATTTCCTCTGTCTATATATCTTACCTATATAAGTTGTAAACTCTTTGTATCAAGGGACTGTCCCTCAGTATTAGCATCCTGAGTATGCAGAAAAACTGGGCCATCACTTCCATAATGGTCTTGTGGTACAACTGCAGGACAAAAGTTAACAGATAAAAGGCTGCCTTGTTTATCCTCATGTCTAGCATATCATAGAATCACAGAGTAGTTAGAGTTGGAAGGGACCTTTAGAGATCATCTAGTCCAACCCCCCTGCAAGGAGTAGGGACATCTTCAATCAGATCAGGTTGCTCAGAGCCCCGTCCACCCTGGCCTTGAATGTTTCCAGGGATGGGGCATCCACCACCATTCCCACCTTCCGTTTTTTCAGATGTATGCCAGTTCCTAGCAGAGTAGAAAGGATGAGGGAGGAAAAAGTCCGTACATGTAGCCAGGCTATGCCACAGATAATGCTGGGTATGCTTTCACCTAAATGAATTAATCCAGCAATTAAAGTCAACTAAAGACCTGTATGGTTCTGCATGTGGGCTATTTCATTCCTCAGCTGAGCTGACCCCTGGCAAGCTCACATCCCAGAACAGCAGCCTGCACAGCTTCTTGAATTTTTCCCACTTGGTAAGCAGAGAAATCGAAAGAAAAAAGATTTTAGTCCTGCTTTGAATTTGAAGAAAGGGAATTGGTGGAAGGATAGGAAAACTGATTATCTACAAAAGGCACAAGAGCATTCATCAAAGCAAGGCATCATTCTCATTCTGTTCTTAATGCTCTAATGCTTCATTTATGGATATAATTCTTATTTCCCAGGACTGTCCTCTCTCTACTGATCAGAATTCAGTCTTGTGTCCAAATAAATTATTTTTTCCAGAAAAAAAAATGCCCCTATATAGCATAGCAAGCACTTTGAGACTTGTTTTGAATTTAAAAGGTAAGAAATTCTAGTAATACATCTTGCCAGAATTTGGAACTTCACAGCATGAGCATTTAGGGGAAAATTTGTTGATGAACACTGCATGTATACATTCAGTCAAACTCACTAGCCAAACCGTAAATACACTTTTGTTTGTGCAAAGTTGTAATGTTTGTAGACAAACGGCTTTGAAAGGATTTGGCCACATTAGAGAACAAACATTGAGTGAGGACCCCCAGTGCTGGCTGAGGTCAAAATAGAGGAGCTTTGCGCCTTTCCAGGTGGGAAAACATGGCTTCGCTGCCTGCCAGATTCATGCTGGGACAATACTTTGTTTTAATCTCTGTCACCTGAAAGAATCTGATTCTTTCCAAAGATAAGCCATTCACTCCTTAAAAATATTGTAGAAGCCTTACAAACCAACTTTCTCAGGGGAATGCTCCCAACCCTGGCTTTGCTTTAGAAGAGGAACCCCCCATAACTTCCCCTCTGCAGGCACTGTTAGCAAGCTCTGATTTAGTACATCAAGGGCTGGCACGCACAGTGTTCAGTATGTGCACATTACTGCTGTGACTTTATGGCACTGATGTCAACATCCCTATTTTGGTTTCACTGATTCTTTCCCATAGAAGCCGCAAGACTTCAGAGTGGGATGCTGTTCTTTGGGATTCCTGCCAAAGGACTCAGGGTGAATCTGACAGATCTTTCAGCCGTCCGAACTAGAAGAATAAAAAGGTGGGTGATATTTCACTTATCCTTCTAAAATGACTGATAATTTTTTGTATTGCCCTATTTTCAAAGATTCAGAGCAGGCTTGGAGAAGTCTTGTCTCATATAAGTGCTGTATAAATAGGAAGGGTGTTTTATGGGCACATGAAGAAACAGGAAAATCCAGTGAGGTTTGAATGGTCTTGGGCACAGCAAACTAAGCTGAGGAGAAAGTTGCTAGTGGGGCTAAGGAAGAGAACAAAACATTTTTAGGTCAGAAAAGGGAAAAACTGAGCAACTTATATGTTGCAGTCTCACACTCACTGATGTTTTATGGTGATACCACATAAAGTAATTTCCAAGACCTCCCATCTAGAAGCTGACCTCTTGTTCAGTTATCAGCTGTAAAGTTTTCCAGACATTGCTGTCACACTCCATTCAAAAAATACATTTTCTGAGGATTGTTGTGCAGTTAGTGTGCTATCTACACTGTCTCCTTTTAGGCTAGTGCATCCTCCATTCTATTTTTATGTCAGCCTGGTGACACTGGTTGCTGTCATCCATCCCTCCTTAAGGTCTTTCATTTCTTTTTTCCCTTCCCGTTACAACTGTGACTGTTGCAAATTTTTGGACTAGTTTCCAAACCTGAATACAAGAAGTAACTCTGCTACTCTACAATTGACTTCTATTCCTGTGAACTTCTAGGAAAAACAGTATTTCATACTTTACAAAGCAGATTGCAGTAACGTAGAGCTTCTGACTGAACCAATTCTTCCCTTAGGACATAATTTAAAATTTAATGGATGAATTTAATTCTTGTCAGTTTATTTTTGCTTGCTTCACTTATAGACTGACTATAGAAGAGATCTGATTTTTGGGACACCCTCTTTATTTTACTACTTTTTGTTCTGAAGAGACAAAATGGCTTGTCAGTTGTCTCATGGTCAGTGACAGTAACCAGATCTTATTAAGATTATTGTTGTTAAGAAGGGTTTGTCTTTAAATAAGCTGTGTTTGACTACCAAGTGTATTTAAAGAACTATGGCAAAAAAAAAAATAATCTATAAATGAAAGCCAGCAGGGGTCATCTAATATGAATTCTTTCTCTTTTCTAATCTGCTCAATCGGCATTAGTTATATAGATTGAGATATGGACAAGGAAGATGCCACAAGATCATTATCTACATCACCTGAAGCCTTCTGAATCACACCATGTTAATGGGATGCTTTCACCCTAGTCTACTAGGAAACATGCCAAAAAGTAAGGTCTGACTAATTACGGCTTGTTTCATCTAAGCACATAAAATCAGCACAGTGTGACACGAATAGTGTGTAGCTTATTGTCAGAAGCGATGGCTTTACCATGTGATGTTAGTTTAAAACTCATTTTAAAATAAAAATAAAAGACCAAACAAAAACAAAAAAAAAGAAAGAAAACAATCACAAAACAAGTGGTGAATACAAATACCTTCTCAGTCACCTCAGCAATAACAATGTTTTAACATGTGTTCCCAGGTCTGAAAATTGAGTGGTTTTCAAGCAGGGTTTGTTGTACCCAATACCTGGACAGAAAGACTGAATTATATCCCTCTAGCCAAGCCCTGTGCAGTAATGTCAGTTATTTCTTTGCGCATGGAAGTGGAAGACCACCTAGAATCTGCCTTGATTCAGCCCTCACAACATTATGCATCTAGTCAGGATACTTAAGTTATAACCCGATTGCCTCTATAGTCGATGGAGAGGAAGATGCATGCCTAAAGGGTGTTTCGGGCCACTCAAGCTCTGGATGTCCCAAGGAAAGTTTGGAACACATCCAAACCATGTGTCCACATGGATTTGTTCATGCTTTTTGGATGACCCTTAGCTTCCGTTTTGAGTATGACAGCTTTCAAACAATGAAATACAGATAGTTAGCAAAACTGTTGCTGATGTATCAATCCATATACCTGATAAATAAGTTAGGATGGAGACCAGCTGTGTCATCTAGGAATTCTTTCTGCTACCCAACCAATTCCTGAAATAGAGGGCCACAGACTAAGCTAGTAATGTTCTGATTATATCACCAGTTGCAGCTAAGGAATTGCAACTAGAAAGCAATCCCTTCTTGATGGTCCTTAACATTCTCCCCTTTGCATAACCTTAAGGGAACATCTGGTTACTAATTTACATCTACCTGCTTCCATAGCCACTTAACAACTGCTGAAGTGTACCGGTGATATTCAGGACTGAGTATTGCCCACAGGCAATTTTCAGCTAGCATAAGGTTGATCATTCTTACATTAATGCAGTCAGTTTGTAAAAAGTAGCTAAGCACAAGCTGTAGTGACTCAGTGCCTGTCCTAAGGTCAATCTATGGTCAGGCAAAGGGCCTCAAATTTAAGACCTATCAAGTTAAGTGTAAGCGGCTTTAGAAGTTCAACCCTAACTTTTGTACCCTGTGTAATGTGCACCATGAATGTGATTTATGATAACTCATGATGAAAAAAACCCAGGCTGCCACCATTCCTCAGTCAGATGGAATAAGTCTTGGCCTGTGTAAGCAGATGTCAAGGGTTAATGTCTGGTGTTGCTTGTCCAATGACAACCTGGAGCCTAAAAATGATCGTTGGTACATACATGCTTTCAAAAAGCATCTTGGATACTTCAACTGTATCTTCAGATATCTGAAAGTTTAATCTTGGGATGCTATGCTGAAATCTATTATTCCCAGTCAGTGTTCAAATTTTTAGGAAGAGAAAATTATTTGAATCAGTCAATAAGCTCAGATAATATGCAATTCAAATTCTTTCTCAAGTCATTTATCTTTCTTTTCCATACTTTGAAAACCCCCAAGCAAGCCTCTCATATTTGGTGTGTGGGTGTGTGCATCGTGTGGGCTGTAACTGTGCTTATTTTTCTTCGGAGTCAGTTGTTGCCTAGAAGCAGTAGAGAAGAAAGAATTGGTGGGTGAGCTTGAAGCTACTTAGCTGGAGAAGATAGCCCACACTTTTTAACTTAGGACCAAGAAGATTCCAGTACTCAAGTAGGCAGCAACAGTTGAGAGAAAAGAGCTCCATAAAATCATAATGGACTGTAGGTGCTATTCTCATTTATTGCTTCAAGGAAATAACACAAAGCTTCCAGGTACACATTTATACAGCCCCAAACTTAGCGAATCCTTGCAAATCTTGAGCTGTGCTACAGGGATCACCATAAAGCAGAAAAAAAACCCCCAAACTTTGGTTTTCAGTGCAGGGCAGATATTATTTCTACCCAGCTGGTGTTACAGCCTGAGGTTGATCCTGCATTCAGTTCTGCACTGGCTAGTCAATGCATAATATTTCTGACTAAGGCTTTGTCACTCAGTTGGCAACAGCTCTCTAACCAGCTTCTGCCCGGCCTCCCAGACCTCAGAGGCACACAGCAAGGCTGGCCTGCCTATGCTCTGCTGCGCTCTATGGCTCTCTACAGAGGTCTGCCCTACTACAAAAAGTCCCAGGGCTACCACATAGATCTACCATGAGATTCAGACAAGAGATGATTAGCTGAAAGCAGAGAGCAAGTTATTTCAATTGGTATTAAATAACAAAGTCATTAATTATTTGTATTTGAACTGTATTCATATATTATCACATCATGGAATAAAGAGCAAATGGACCATTCCCAAACAGCTCTGGAGCAAAATTTAGAGTCTTTGGAACAAAATACTTCCAGGGAACAAAACCTGAGAAATATTTGAAGTGAGTTCCAAATATTTAAGGCTTATTTCTTTTCAATTTATCCTGAAATTTAAATTCAGATTTAAAAGTTAGGATGATAAACTCTGAGTTTTATCATCATCCAGTTTGTTTGGGTGACTCATTAAAAATAGAATGTCTAAGGCCACCAGAGGTAAAAAAAGTTGGGAAAAATGTGCTGTCCTAAAGACAAGCTTTGGAGTTGTTTTTTTTTCATTTTTAACTATACTAAAATTTCCTTTTTCTTTCAATTCTCCTTTCAGCCCTACCTTTACTTGAAAAATACTGTTGCTGTGAGTCAGCACACTCTGCTGGTGGATCAAGAGAATGTGACTGACACAGCAAAAAAAAATTCCAAAAATAAAGCATGACATGCAATTAAAAAGTGATCAGTGGTATCTTCTGTGAAAAGGAAACAAATTGCAGTAGTACGTAAACCACAGCTATCATACACAGTGGAGTTAATTTATTAATACAGTTTGATTCACCTAACTACATTGAAAAGGGGTTGGTCTGTGCCCTTAACTCTATTTTTAAGACAATAACTATTTCAGAAGGAACTCATTAGATGCAGGGAAATTAGACGATGGGGTGTGCAGTGCTCCAATGGCCCTAGCTTCAGCTGTCATCTTTTCAAGCTTGAAAAACAAGAAAGGAGCCTGAAATAGATCTTCAGATCCTGTCCTTAAACATAAGGGGTTGTGCGCAAGGGGAAACTCTCTGAATACAAGTGTGACCCTGGGGCTTTGGTTCTACTCCTGATCTCTAATTATCTGTGCAAGGAAGACGCCTTTGAGAGCTGATGACTATCCGTATAAACTACACTCTGTGTTCAAAAGCTGAGGAGATTTTAGCACCAACCATCATCCAAATATATCAGGAAGAGTTAAATTCCCTGAATTTACCACATCATGAAATTCTGGGCAAATATGTACTATTCTCATGACACCGCATGCTTTACAAATAGATAATAGTTACACAATGCATTATATCTGAAATTGCAGGAGATCTCTATGAAGTCTCCTTGCGCGTTTCTGACTGGCTTTGTCATTTGACCGAGAAGCCCCTAAATCTGACTTCTTTTGGTCTTATTTGCTTGCAGCTGTTACACTCCTACCACATTTCACTCTACTTTTGGAAAGCTAATTCAGTGACATTAATTTATACCGAAAAGGGCTTTGGAAGAAACAATAGAAGACAAGAACAACAACTGGGAAGATGAGTTATGCATGTATTGCAGATATTCAGACATACTTCTCTTATATATGCTATTTTGCTTTATGAAATTCATTTGCAATATTGTGTCCAGAGCAAACCAGGGGGATCTAATAGAACAAAGTCTTATTTATATCTGTCCTGTGTCCTTGCACATACCTTTACCACCACAGCCATTCCTCTCCCAGCTTCCCACTTTCTCTCCACCCTTCACAGCACCTCAGATTCTTCTTGTTACTTCTCTACTGAACACTACTGAACTGAGCAGGTGGTGGTGCCTATTACTGCTTATCCCAAGTGGTGCATCGTTGCCTGACCAGGCAGTGCACAGCACGGTGACCCACCCCAGGATAACTGCACCATAAGCCTGGTGAGCTCACATGGCTCTCATAGTGTAAGCGCTATCAGTTTTCACAAAACCTTTAGGAACCCAGTTATCTTTAATCCTACTGCCACAATTAGTTGAAATTGGCCATCAAGTTCAAAAAATTCTGAAAAAAAAAAAGATGTGGGAAGTAACAGACACAAACTAATTAAAGAACAGTCAGATTAAGCAAGGGGAAATAACAATGCAAAGCCAAGTAACTCAGTAGACAAGGAATGCTTTCCTTCATTTCATTATCAAAAGAAAGTAATATCCTTTTGATTAGAATTATTCATTTAAGATGTAAAAGAACTTAAGGCTATCAGAAGAAATTATCTCACCTGATTTCAAAACGCTATATATTTAGTCTTGATTTTAGGTGCATGAACCTTTTCCCTAAGTAGCATCAACTTTCAATTATGTTTAGTGCAGTCAGCCATTGCTACCATTAACATTTTCCTATTCAATCATATTGTCTGTAACCAGCCACTAATAAGAATTAATGACACAAATCTGCCTTGATTTCATTTCAACAAACCTGTGGGAGTTCTGTCTCTTGGGAGAGTTTCATTTATTCACCACCTGTATCCTAAATGTGTTCTCTTAATTTTGGAAGACCCAGCAAATCTGCCAGCATCTTTGCTCTGTTGTTGCTGTTCCTTGCATCAAACTTGGCATTCCTTGGGGGCTTTCCTGTTAAAACCTCCTTCTGTACACAGTTTATTTCTGAAAGACAAACCCAGCCTCTTGTTGCATGGACTCTGGAGGTCATGCATGCTGTATGCATGCTCTGGAGTGAATAATGTTCTCAATTTGCTGGAACTTGCCAAATGGGTTCAACTACTTCCAGAAGATGGTCCAGTCAAAGTATGCCTTGACAGTGAGGAGATGCAGAGCCAGAGGCTGCTGCAGAAAGATATCATTAAGAAAGACAGGCATTTTTGAAAGAGTACAGAGAATGAGGTATTCCCAACAGAAAAAAAAAAACAAAACCAAGGTTACTTCAAAAGATCATTTTACTTTAGTTACCATTCAAATAATTCAGGGAGTCACTTCTTCAGGTTCATTCATTGTTATTACCATTTTAGATCTTTTTTGCTTTTATAGCTATTTTATTTCATCTTAAACATATCCCTTTAGGGGCCAAGGATGGAATGATATGGCAATCATAGAGTAGTTCTGTTCTGGTAAGACCATCCCTTACTTGACTGTGCCAATGATTTCTGCTGTAATTCAGCTATGTAGGCTTCGTTGTCTTAATCAGGCCCTGAAAACAGTACAAACACATTTGTTTCATAGTGCCAAATTAACTGCAAAAATGTCTGTATTGTTAATGTCACAAAATTTCTCAACCAGTTTATGAGATACTGAAATCAGAAATAGCAAAGCATTGGTTGGAAGACGGGCTACTTTCCTTTACTAGGAAAAACTTCTCTCAGTGTGACAAACTCCTGCCTCTTCAATACAACAGAATACATGGCACTAACGCTCAGAGGAGAAGAATGTAAGAAAGAATGCATTTTTCCCTGATGTCCATGATAGCTCCTGTAAGAGCTGATGGTATTTGTGTGCACATCCAGAGACAGCTATATTCCATGAACTGGAAAACAGATGGTCAAGGGAGTATTTAATAAAAATATCATTCACCTTAAATGCACTGTTTACAAAATGTCAATTACATTTCCATTTTCTTAGGCCAGAAGAGATTAAATAACAAAGGCAAAGTGATGTTACTAAAGAAGTAACCTTGTGCTATGATAGGGACCTTTCAGTTAAAACTAAGAAGAGCAGGAAAGCATTTTCCCTTGAACCTTTGGACAGAATTTTATTTTTCATCCAATCTTGTTAGTGGCAAGAAAAAAAAAAAAAGTGAAACATGAAATTCTCTGAAATTGTCAAGGGAAAGATCTGCCTCTGCCCTTCACCTCACTTTCTTCTTTTTCAGTGAGGAGAGAAAAGATGACAAAAAGAGAATCAAAGGGGAATGGACTGTTGCTATTCACACCATGCCCCATTGCAAACAACATTTTAAAAAAATATGTTGCAAAGCAAACACACTGATTTTCCAGATAGCTTTGTGCCAAATTTGTGTTAATAAATGGAATCTTTCTTTTTAATTTTTAGTTGCCAAATATTGAAATACCACAGCAACTGAACTGAACTGCCATAGCAAGTGAATTAAATTGCTGATTTTGTCCTTCTAGAAGAAAGTTGAAGGCAATTTTTAGAGGAGGAAGAAGCTTGAATTTTTACAATCCATTTTAGTTTTTGTGTGAAGGACTTCCCTTTCCATTACAAATAAATTCTAAGACTTTCATTTCACCTATATGTTTATTTTGAAATAATTTGAATGTCATTGCAAACATGTACTTCTTTAAAGCCAATATTCATTTCAAATATGTGTAGCTTCAATACACAAATGTAAATATGTAAACATAGTAAAATATCACATGTATATAGTAAAGTGAACTAACATAGTGTGTTATGAAAACGATGCAATTCCCCCCTGAGCAATGTCCCTGAAAATAACATCATTATAGATTATACAATATCCAGATGATCATTTTATTGTCATCTTTGCACCTTTGATGTCTGTTCCCTAAATTGTAATGATCCCATCAAAGTCAGGGTTGGTAGAAAGCCGTGACATTTAACTTCACACATTCTCTTCTTCCAGTTCACCAGCCTTCTTCACCTGCTAACCCTCTGCAGCTTAAATTTAATTAGCCATGCATGAAGTCTTTTCTAAGGTAAGAATGAATCATGCATCTGACAGGTTATATATCCTTGAACAGAAGTCCACATTCCCTCTGCATGGATCTAGTAGATGATTAGCATATGCTGATCTTCATCAATATGCTGAAAAGGTCCCACACTGCCTTCTAATGCTAATGTTCCTACATTATAATCTGGTACTGTCTGTTTGCCTCTGGCTTTTAATTTCTTTCATAAAATGATAATATGTCATGTTTTAATATGGTGACTGTATAATTGTCTCTGGATGTGACTAGCAATTTCTCAACTATTATTTTTTTCACAGCAAACTGTACGTTTACTGAAACCATTCATGAGAGTCCTGCAACCTAACAAAATGGAGAAAATGTTAGAATACAATTATTTATCTTTTTTCAAAGGAAAATTTTCATTTTCCACTTGACAATGACTCGTTCATGCAGCACAGTTGACTTATATTGAAAAGCCACACTTTAAAACCCATTAAAATTGAAACAAGATGTTTTGATATGTTGAAACCAATCATTTGGCCTAAAACTAGTTTTATTCAACTGAAAAATATTAATCTCAAGAATATCTTTCAGATTTTTATTTTTCTTGTGTCACCTGTTGATTGACGATAAACCTCAAATATGGCTGAATGGGGAACACTCTTATTTATCAGCCACTATGTGTCCTTGTACTTCAAGTCTCCTTTGGTGTGTTTAATGTCATCCTTTACCAAAATTTCACTGTTGTCCAAAAGCTGCTGCTGTCCTTAGTGTGACTGCCATGTCTGGCCATTGCCGTCCCGTGCTCAGATTACTGAACACTCCTGAATTTTTCTCAGCTTGACTTGATGTCCCACCACCACCACTCCAATTCATCTAACCTCAACAGGGACCACAGACACCTAGGGTCTTCCAGATGCTTTGATTTCTTTATAACTTTAGTTATAGCATCACTGGAAGATGCAACTGTGACTTATTTTCTAAGTAACACTGGTGTGTGTGTGCAGCATTAAAAAGCTGGGGTTTTTTTCCCCATGGGCTGCAAGATGGAACTGCCATTTGTGCTCTTCACTGGTGGACATCACAGAGCTGGACCACAGGTACCTGTAGCCCAGATGCTGTCTGGAAAGTTTTCAGATCAGGAAGGAGGTGAGAGCAGTAACAAGCGGTCTGGTCGTAGTAGTTACAACAGTGAGCAATAGGCTCATAGGTCTGTCAGGGGAAAGTGCCCTGATTTCAGTCTACCTCAGCAAATACCTGAAGATCACTGACTGACCTAACCTTTCCCACCTTTCCCCAAAATCCACTGTGCTCACTAGCTCATTTTGCCCTCCAGAGTCTGTCTCCTGGTTGCCACTGTTCACTGATGGCTTTCTCCTGGTAGCCACTGATGCCTGTTCTTGCTGAACGTGTAGGATTGACCCTGAAAAATACAGAGGTAGGAATTTTGACATGTTGTTAACATTTTAAAGTGAGCTAATTCAAAAGAAACCAGTCTGCTAGAGAATCAGAGCCATTCACAAGACCCATATTTTCCAATGTGAGATACCTGAGCCTTCCCAAAGCTACTAACTGTACTATTATGTGCTGCATGTGTATTCAATTCAACATTTTCAGTATGAACTGCTTAAAGCGTGACCCCTATTTCCCCGCAATAAAAAGCTGTATGCAAAATCTGCAGAAACTTAGAAGTCTGAAATTGCTTGCTGTCTCCTCAGGGCACATGTGTGAATGCTAGTTGATTTGAAGAATAAAGGACAAAATGCCATTAGGATACAGCTGACTCTGATTCCATAGTAAAGATCCATTGGTTTACAATGTGCTTATATTTCTAAACTGGTATCGCTGTCAGTGAGGAATTGCCATTTCAGCACTTAGCCGCATTTAAAGCTGCTAAAGGATTTTTCTTTGATACTGTGGCTTCACTATACCATTTTTAGAAAGCTGTTACATTTCTGATTGTTCTTTTTTTTTTTTCCTTGATTGGACAGGACTATTTCTGCTGCAGCTAGAAACCCTGATATTTTTGCTGATGTTTGGAGCTGGGATTTTAATGCCCTATGACAAATGCAGATGGAAAACCAGGAGTCCCCTTTCATAGAATCATAGAATCTTTAAGGTTGGAAAAGACCTCTAAGATCATCAAGTCCAACCATCAACCTAACACCATTATGTTCACTAAACCATGTCCTGAAGTGTCACATGTACATGTCTACATATCTCGACAAGGAGTCTCACCAGGAGACAAGTTACCTTGGGGACATGTCATGCTCTAGGCTATTGTCTTCTCCAGTGTGACTGGATGACGTTAATTATTTGTGCCATTAAGCATCATCACCACCCTGATTGTCAAGGCAATGCCTTCATCAACAAGGATAGAGGTATTCACATGACCCCAGTGTTAGGCACAAAAAGTTTGTTGCCTTAGCATCCCCACTCACCCTGTGTAGGCAATAGCTAGAAACTCCTTGGCATATCCAACACTCACACAAAATCCCAAAACTTCAGTTGCTGCTGTTCCCTGTGGCTTGGGACCAAGTCCCAACGCAGAGTCACAACTGTGGCAGGTCATGCAGATATGGCCTCAACATCTCCCTCCCTTTATAAATAACCAAAAGTCCCACCACTACTTACAGAGGCTTTTCTCATTCTCTGAAACTTTCTTTTTTTCCCTTCATTTAAAATATTTTGCAAAGTGATCTCCTCCTTCATAAAACATATCCTAACATCTTCAAGGCAGAATGCTAAAGACAAAAAGCCCCAAGAAAGATGAGCATACAAAAAAAGTGCACCTCTTTTGTCAAAGTACAGGAACATGTGACAGGAACAAAACATTATTTCAGTGTGAGTGTAAGGAACTGGTCTGTTTATGGTGGAATCACCATAAAACTCAAAACGCCAGGCTCGAGGGTGGTGAGTGGTATTGGATGGAGATTAATAAAATGAAACATGATCACTCTAAGGCTTAGAAGGTGAATAATACATTGGGAAATTCAATATATAATTAATCTCACACATGAAACAAGGTAAACCAGGAGCTGCTGCATAATATTGAAAGTTAATCACAAAGTCCTCCAAATTCCTCCAAAGTAGTTACATGAGGTGATCAGAAAAGGTGATAAATAATCATGGGAACTCTCTTCCCACTTCACAGGATTTCTTCAGGTCTAGTTTTCCTAAAGCACTGTCCCTCAGTGGTGTTTGTGAGGTGGACAGAAAACTAAACAAAAAGGGCTGTGCTGTAGATGAGCTAACCATGCAGCAAGCTCCTCCGGCCTGGTGGACACAGCCATGGGGTCCATGAGGGACAGAAAGGAAGGGTAAAACAGCCCCACAGCCATCTGCAGCATGCTCCTGCTCTGGTGCACTTTGCAGTCACACAGCCAGTGTAAGACTCTTCCCACTTTTTTTGAAGCCGCTCGTTCCCGGACCCTTGCTGCCTCCTCAGTCATATCCACTCGCCTCTCTCTGCGGCCACCTTCCTGAACCAGATTTTCACATAATGCTGTTTAAATAGAAGGAAAATGTACAGATGGGATTTCAGAGAGCCAGGCAGGTGTACAAGGATGTAGCTACACACAGTGGAGGGGAAGGTGACCTATGGCAGGGGAAGAACACTTGGAGGAGGCAGAAGGTGACTACATGGACCTCTTAGAAGCTGCTCTTCCAAGGCATCTAGATGACTGAAATGCACACTAAACCTAGCCCAGAGAGGTCCCACTGGGCTGGTGCTTTAAAAACTAAAACCAACAGATAGTCCTGCTTCCAATTAAAAACAATTGGGCCAATTAAAAAAAAATTGGGCCAATTATAAAAAAAAAAAAAAAGTCAAAGTTACAAAGCAAAGCTGATTTTTAAAAATATTTGAGTCAGAATGACAAGACATTAATAGTGGTGATGATTTAACTATGATTTTTTGACATGGCATTTGGCTGCCTCTCTTTATAGCAAACACATTAACAAAGGACAAAGTAGCTGTTACCCCTCCTGCTTTGAATTTCCCCTATTTTCTTATCCAAAAATTGCAGACTATTGACTAGAGAGGCAATAACAGAGTGCTGAGGGCCATAGCTTTTTGTGTTCCTGACTTCACTTCCACAAAGTAATCCTGCAGGCACCATTCAGTCTTAGAACAAGTATCTGTTATATAAAAAGTGGGGGGGGGTTTTGTGTATTACTGATCATTTCAGATGCTGACAGTATACAGCCTGACTTGCTGGTTGCCACATTACCTGCTTTGTTGCTAGGAAACTTTTGAACAGGAGCCAATTTGCCATTCAGCTATTTGCTTCATGTGCAGTTACATGGAAGAGGACCTAAGCTGATCATTATTTTAAATAATGCCCTCTGGTTTTTTTTACATGGCACTGCTAGAAGCAGGGAACAGGTGTTATGCCATACCATCGATTATGTGTATGATGAAGATCCCTCAAAGTTCAAGAAGAAAGGCTGGATTCACATCCAGTTTTGGTTCTGGCACAGAGAGCTTATTCACCTGGAATGTGAAAATGCATCTGAATTGTGCTTAGCCTCTCTGTTTGGGCAGCACTGTCTATCTGGGAGATAGTACACTTTATATTTCCATTGTTTGTACTACAGTGAGAGGCATGGCCCCACAGCCATAATAGTGACCTGGTAACACACAGTTTTATTCTGAGTGCTGCACTCCAGGAAAGTGGAGAGGGAGGAGGTGTAAATAACAACAGGCTCATTTGCTCCACAAATGTGCACAGGTTCTGAAGATTTTACACTTCTAACATTTGGGTGAGCCTGATAAATTCAGTGAGGTGGGATGGTGCGACTTGTTAGTGCGATGGTTTGGGAAGGCTTCCTAACAGTGCCACCATGCTCTCCTTTCTAGAAAAAGTCTTCAAACAGGTCACTAGACCTGGTGACTACTGAAGCTGAATGAGTTTTAGAGAAATAAATGAGAACATAGAGAAACCGTGGACAATCTCAGCTGTGAGGAACCACTTGACTTGGAGTGGATTTAGATTAAAGGAAGATGTTTTCCATCCTCATTTACTCTTTGCTGTATCAGTTCCAGGTCTTTGATTTCATACAGCTATCTGCCATTTAATCGGATGTCCTAATCATGCAGTTTAGAAAATCCAGATTCTTCAGTATCTTTCCTGAGGTGCTCACCTATCCACAGAGATTCTTTAAAATTGTGAGGTTCACCACAGATGCTGGTTATTGCTAAATTGTTACAGTAAGGGCACGGACTCCATGGATGGTGTTCCGGAGACCTTTATTCTCAGTCAGCATAAGTCTTTTATAACTTTTCTAAGTTACACACGAAGTGCACGCACCTAAACATCTAATTGGATTGGTCGCAATATCCTGTTCACGGGCCTTAGGCTTCATTTGGATTGGGTATAGACTTTTAGTTGTCTTTACTATTTTTGCCTTTGGTATTTACTTATCTTGTTCTCATTGCTGTTTTTTGTTATTGAGCAAGTGGTGCTCAAGGACATAGCTCAAATTCTTTAATATCAGGCAGCTGTACTACACTCTCTGTTCCTACACTAAATTTATTTAATTATTTTTCTTTTTCTTTCTCACTTTTTTCTTTCACACTACCACGACCATAACATCAATGTGCATTGTACATAAATTTTGGAATAGCATCTTCAAGAATATGGATTTTTATGCTCAATCGCACTGTACATATCTAAAATTATTCTGAAACAGATACGGCTGGGTATTTTGCATGTTTTACACCCACATTTAAATATTGATGTTACACTGCACTTCACATTTTTCAAAATTTGTATGTGTCTTCCTCTCAGGGAGTATAATATTCTATTATTTAATACGTAATAAGGTATTGCTACTGTAGCAAATGTCTCTATAGCAACTTTGCATCATGCTTTGTAAACCTTGCAGACTAAATAATATCATGCAAAGAACAGGAGGAATAAAACACAAACACTTAACACCACAAGCAAATGCTGAAATCCAGTGTTCCAGAGCTATTAGTAAGGTAAGAGGATGAACATCAACTGGAAGATGTTGGTTCCACTCCATATCAGCTTTTCAAACACATTTTTTATTCTGCATTGAATTTAGAACAAAATATAAATAGAATTTTGTTGGAAAATACATTTTGGGATTCAAAATTAAGAGTATGTGGATGTGAAAGCCTGATATTAAAGACCAGCTTGTGAAAGCATGCATGTATTCCAAGTGTTTTGCATTCACAAACCATTTCAGCTAGATCCAGTGAAGGCAGGGCAGCACAAGTGGAGATGTCCAATACAAGAGTATTGACTGGGGAGGATCTTATCTAGTTCAAACTTCTGCTTGAAGCAAGACTATTGCCAACACAGGGAAAGATCATATGTAGCTTAATCTAGACAACTCTCGACACCTTCCAAGCATAGAGGGCCCACAACCTCCTCAACAAACCTGGTCCTGCCCTGTAGTAGCCACCTAGAGATAACATTTTCCTAATTTCTAGTCTGAACCTCCCAAGCTCAATATGTGACTGTCATCCCCTGCTATTGCATCTGGCACTAGGTGGTGGAATTTTTCCCCAGTATGTTCGTAACTACTTTTGCAGTAGTTGTCGATGACTGTTAGCTCACATCTTTGTCTCCTCTTCATGAAACCAAAGAAGCCCAGCTCCTCCAGCCTCCCCTTGCAGGTCATGTGCTCTCAGCCTGTGACCATCTCGGTACCTGTCTGCTGGAGGCTTCTTCTGCTGCTTCACCATTTCCTTTTTGAATTGGGTGCTCAAAACCAGACACAGATGTGGCCTTACCATGCTGAGTAGAGTGGGATAACCACTTCCCTCAATCTGACCGTCCTCCTATGTAGCCCATACCAGTACACAAGTACTCCCTAAAGGTCTCTCAGGCTGAGAGAGTTGGAGCTGTTCAGACTGCAGAAGAGGAGGCTCCGGGGAGACTTGATAGCAGTCTTCCAGTACCTCAAGGGGGCCTACAGGAAAGATGGGGACAGGCTGTTCAGTAGGGCCTGTTGTGATAGGACAAGGGGTAATGGGTTTAAATTAGAAGGAGGTAGGTTTAGATTAGATATTAGAAAAAAATTTTTCACAATGAGAGTTGTAGAGCACTGGAACAGGTTGCCCAGAGAGGTGGTGGATGCCCCATCCCTGGAAACGTTCAAGGCCAGGCTGGATGAGGCTCTGAGCAACCTGATCTAGTCAGGGAGGTCCCTGCTTCTTGCAGGGGGGTTGGACTAGATAACCTTTGAAGGTCCCTTCCAACTCTAACCATTCTATGATTCTATGATTCTATGATTCTATGATTCTTATATCTCCATTATCTCTGCCACAAATTAGCACCATCAGGGAAAACATTTAATAGTGTAGGCAGTTTCAATGAGATTGATTTTAATGGCCCAAAAAGTCTATCACAGCTTTATGTTCCTCTGTGCTTGATTTTCTTTCTCTTTGATTTTCTCCTGAGTGGCAAATTGCATTTGCAGTGCTACATTTTAATAAATTGTTTTTTACAAATGAATAATTTTAGGTTTCTCTGTGTTAGAGAAAAAGTGAAAACCACAGAGGAGAAGATCACAGATGTTTGAGGTGATTCTTTGGTTCTGAAGACATTGTCCCACCAGCTTCAATTGTTCACTTTTTAGCTTTAATACCAGTTCATTAATGTAATGTGGATATCAATAACAGCAATTAAGACCATTTGAAGGTTCCTTTTCTGAAAGAAACAAAATTTAGCCTATATCTACAGGCAAATTTTTACTTCTGTCTCCACAAATCTAAAATAAAATCACTCAGAGCAAAGAGTGGATAAGATGGTTTGAGGGCTCAAAGGGCTGGGGCACTACTTCCCCCTAAGTTCTATGCACTTGTATCATTTGAGACATGTGGAATGACATCCACAGCCTTATAGTTTGTCATCTGGATTGCAAAGGTTTCCTCTGAGAGCACTTTGTCGGGATGGTTTGTTAGGATACCCAGGATCTGAGTTCAGTGAAATATTTGGGCTTACAGCTCCTGAAAATCCCACTCTGACTCTAGATGGAAGGGATGGAGAGGAGGTGAGTGTGAGACTGTTGAATGCTTCTTTCAAAGCAATACTTAATTTTGCAAAAAACATCAAACCCAGAATGTTCAGTGTGGCAACACAGATGCATTGGGATGAAAGGTCATAGGAGACCCTAGCTGATAGTTCAAAGTGGAGCATCAGTCTTCTTTGAGCAGCAAAAGGGAAAAGAAAGGAAAAGGCGGCAAGAGTCACATCTATTCTTTAGCTGTAGTTAAAGAAATTCCATTACATAAGTCATTACTTAAATCACTGTCATCATAGTGATTAATTTATTCTTTCACATATAAAATATATTATTAAATATATCACCCTTATTTGCTAGTTGCTTATCAGAAGGTAAAATTGATGATTCCTGCATTGAATGCTTCAGTTTAGCAAGCCCTATAGTTTTCTCAGTAACACACATAATAAGTGTATCTTGGTTTCATCTTGTCCTACAAGAAGACCAAATCACAACGCAACTCCTCAAGAATGGTCTGCACATACTTTGCTGAAAATAAAGGCAATGTAGGACTTTTTGGGTTACCTCTGTGTGTGAGAAACCTCAGATCAGTATGCTCTAGAATTTTAAATATGCTATGCACAGAAGACTTTTCCAGACATTATGTTAATTGCATAAAGCATATTCAACTTCCATTGCATTTCTAACAAAATATAAGAAACAGCAACTTCCAGTGCAAAAAGACTTAGGACATTAATTTTACTTAAATATCTCAGGAAAAGAAAATGACAACACAGAGTGTGCAGGAAAAGCTGATGTTTTACAAGGCCACCTTCCAGGGTTACTTGGGTGCATGGGAGAGGCACGCTCACTGCATGGGGTATCTTCTAGTTGGGATTGCTGACCCCTGGAAAGAAAGACAGCATGTCCTTGCCTCTGCTGTGATCCTTGTTAAGTATGCCTAAGGCCTTATTAAATATTTATATGTGAATATAATTGTGAAAACCGTTGTCACCTCAGATACTTCAGTAGCCCTCATATTTAGTCGGGAGATCTGCAGGTGAAAATGGGGCGAGTTCCAACCACTCATATGAAAGGCTTTAAATTATTTCAACAGTCAACTGAAAGTATCAAGTGAGAGCAGCCCTTGCAACATAACCTCCACAAAGAACGTTGTTTTCTTAATTAGAACGTACATGGATGCTACAAGCTGAAGGATGCAATTAACTTGTCTAGCTTCTCTCAACCTGTGTAATTTGTTTCTTTCATATTAAAATGTCTTATGCATTTCAGCTAGTGGCAGATAAAAGTAATCTTCTTTCCCTGCTCCCCTTCCAAAGGGGTAAGGGCTTGCAATTATCATTGAAATCAAGTGCTCAACATCTCATGAAATCAAGCCAGTGATGCCTCTTTGCTTCTTACAGAACTTGTCTGGGATTTGTGTTGAGAAAGAAACAATTTCTGTGGCAACAGCAGAGAAAGCGCACATCAACACAAGTGGCAATTATCCAATAAAAACAATAGATATTAGTGGTATTTATGATATAAATAATATTCAGGGGAAAAATACCAACCCGCAAATATTTCAAAGAACAACTATGCATCATTAAACGGAGTAAATGTGTTAGTATTGCTATCATGCAACATCAAGGGTTCATTTAACTGCACGGTGTGTGTCTACTGTGACATTTCTTGGGACATAGGTCCCAATGTGAAGATGACTTGAGAAAAAGTTAACATTTTAATTATGAATAGAATTTATTCTGTTATGCTTTTAGGGCCAGGGCAAGTTATTAACTTGCAATGAGACTCAAGACAAGCCAATGCAAAAAACCAAAACTTAAGAAGAATTTAAATGCAGCAGCTCAACCCGGAGTGTGACAAGATCCTGATGCTGCTGAACTGAGAAGACTGAAAACATTAGTAAAATTTAGGAAAGGTTAAAAATTCAAGAGCAAAATCTCCATTTTAATTTCAAAACATGGAGCTTTCTTTTGAATATTTACTTCATAGCAGAGCAATATTTTGTCATTTAATAATACATACAGCAACTAATGATTATATGTACGATTTGGGTTTTTTATGTCTGGCACTCATTGCAGCTTTGCAAACTGAGCTTAATAATTTCCTCTGCAAACACAAAAAGTTTGAAGGAAAGTAATAGTTTGGGAGTTTGGGAGTTTAAAGAGGTATGACACAGTAGCTAGTCTGAAATGTTTTTCCAAGTGATACATCCTAAAGATAAAAAAAAAAATATCAGTAAACCAGAATGGAGTTTGAAATCCACTGCGAGGGTGGGATCGTGCCATTCATTGCATCAGATCTCAGATGAGCAGTTAAGGTTTTTGTAGGGAAGCAACACACACACACACGCACAGGGAGAAGGCAGCTCTTTATCCTGAGGGACAAATCACCATCTTATGGCCAAAATGCTGAACTGGAGGAGCTCAGGAGACACAAAGATGTGCTGTAGAGCATTTCCACCCCCAGCTCATTGGCTTCAAAGACTTCTGGGGAAAAGGAGTATCTTCTGGAAAGAAAGAATCAAGATGGAAAGCAGGCAAACAACGCTGCAGAGGGAACTTCCTCCCTCCCCCAAGTCAATGCTTTTGAGCCCTTTTGCAATGAAAGCACCCCTTTGAGGCCCATGGTCACTAATGATAGGAAAACACAGCAAAAGATGCACTTTTCAGACACCTGTAGCTAAATTTTGATGTCTGTAGATTTGACCGCTTAGTACAAAACTGGTGGACTTCTTGAGATGTCTCCCAACACATCCTGGGCTAAAGC
The DNA here is from genome assembly GCA_009806455.1 of Tetrax tetrax. Classification (NCBI taxonomy): domain Eukaryota; kingdom Metazoa; phylum Chordata; class Aves; order Otidiformes; family Otididae; genus Tetrax; species Tetrax tetrax. The sequence continues at coordinate 72,043 of WHYT01017461.1, read as the reverse complement.
TGGTTGTCAGGGGCCATGTGGATTGCAATGACAAAGAGCGGAAGGGGTGGAAGGTTCTTGAGGCAAAATGTGAGCTGTTACGTAGGGATTGGGATCAACATTTCCATCACAGCATCGCCAAAATGCTCCCATAACCAAGTGCAAGCTCAGACAGGAGGAAGATGAAGCACAAACCAATGCACAGTTCAGAAAGCAATCTCTGGGAAAATACTTCAGATTTACTAGGAAGTGTAAAAAATCATGAATTCATGAAGTATATGCAGCTAAAACAAATTGAATCTGTTACAAGTTACACCAGGACCGAATGATCCCAACATGCTAATTGGATTACCTGAATTCTTCCTAGAGCAGCCATTTTGAGGTTGACTCACAAGGTTTAAATGACTGGGCTAGTTCTCTTGACTGCTTTTATTTGAGTCAACCTTTAATCTGAGGCATTTTTAAGTGTTGGTGGCTCTATTTTTACTCTATTGTGACTCAGACAGAACACCTCCTGCATGGGCAAGTAAAAGTTCTGATGAAAATTGATCTTCTCAGCCTCAGGAAGGCAGCTAAATGTTACAAGTCTCATAAAACTACATGAGTTACACCCCAGTCAGTTTTGAGTTAAATTTCTTGAGTGAGCCAGATTTGAGCATTGTAACAGTAACAGGAGTCTTTCTGACCACATTGTATTCCCCCAAAATTCTGAGAGATCTGTTGTTTACACACAAAACTATGCACTTTAGCCATGCATTTTAAAGATCTGAAGTGTTTCAAATACGTATTTTGTGCCTGTAAGTTAGTCCAACTTAAAAAAAAAAATTAGCTATAAACAAGTTTTGAATAGCTATAGTGATGTCAGTGGGCAATGAATTTTGAACAAACCTTGTAGTTAGTAATTTTGAAAGCCCTCTGTTTGTCTCAGCGTTACTTTAAAATCCTGGGAAGAGTGCTGCCAGCAGGGTGTGCCCTCTTTCCAGTCAAGCTGTGTGAAGATGGCCCGACCAGAGATCCAGCAGCGCCTATTTGCCTTTAGAAAATAGAGTGGAACCATCCAAGTGGAAACATAAGAGAAATGTTAATAAAATATGAAAATAAAAAATTCCCTGCTATTATGTTGCAACTGTGCTCTTTTATATAAGACTTTCATTTAACTCAAACAGGTAGAAGCAGATGAGTTTATGGAAAAGATGCTATTCTTAATGTAGTGTTGGATAGACTGCAAATTTTACAGCAGGTTAATTCAGCTCTAAGAAGTTAGTGTAAGATAGTATTGGCCTAAAGAAAAACTACACACAACACACTGAAAAATGAGGAGATGTAAGCCAGCTGCATTTGCTTTTTATAAGTACTGTGCTGATTTTTTAGAACATATTGCTGTCATTTATATAATAATAGAAAAAGACTTACATTTTGTATGCTGTTTTTCTGTAAACAGAGTGCAAAAACAAATTTCCAAGCTGGATGACTATTTTTGGGTGGATTATTAAATATCTTGATGCTGCTGGGCTCAAGGCCCTTCACTTCCATTATTCATTACTTCAGGCTCCTTATCAAAACGTGCATCTCAGTCTGAAAAGGCTGACTTGCGCTTTTTGTTGTTGTTGTTGTTTGGGGTTTTGTTTTGTTTTGGTTTTTGTTTAAAATACTTGTTGTGCTTTGAAGTACTTTGATTCAGGAGACTTGGGCCACCATGTACTTACTGATAGTTGTGTCTGGTTGATGGCTTGATTCCATAAATGCATCCTAACAATCTAATATTTGACAATGACCCTGCTATACTGCAGGATACAAAAAAGCATAAAATAGTAGTGCCTCTTCAATAGAGACTTCAGTCTTCCAGAGCCTCAGTTCAGATATAAACGAGCATCTGAAAGTAGTTCTAAAGTAGTCAGAGCCCATTCGTTTCATGCCATAACCACTACAGTAATCTTGCCCCCTGCTGCTGTCAGGACAATCTATTCCCAACAGATGGTACTGATTGCATGTTTGGTGTGTTGATGGCCCATAGGAATTCATCAATGCAGAGAAGACAGATTTTTACCACTGAAGAATTTTGATGTGTTTTTTGCTTCCCAGAGGTCACCACTGAGACTAGGATACCTGTTTTCACTGTGCCAGTTCACTGCAGGAAAAAGATGAGCACTGTACCTCTTTGTTTCACCACTGACTTGTTAAGGACAGTCTTACGGTGAAGATGGTGAGGACATCAGCAGGCAGAGCTGCTGCTGGACCTTTGGTAGGCTGCTTCTGAGCAGTAAGGGCTGGAACCATGGCCACCACGGTTACTAAAAAGATTCTCTGGCCTCAGTGGTACTTCATGAGTGTAGGCCCCAATCTGTGATTATTCGGGATTACTCAAGTCAAAACCAGTGAGACTTAATGGATAATTGTTTTGTGAGATGCAGTGAAGGAACATCTTTAAATCTGTTTATCTGAAATACTGCTATTCTGCAATGTGGGATTTATCACTATCACACTTTGATCTAATTGAAAGCTATGGGATGCGCTACATCTTCCAAAGATGGTGACAACATTTCCACACACCTCCAGGTGACTGCAGTGCCTCTTCAAAACCTGCAGAGCTTAGTTACATTGCTACATGCAGTTTCTGTCCCCAATGGCTGCAGTCAGACAATGGCTTGGCACATATTGTGTCTGTCATAGTAAAGCACCTGGCCTTCTCTTTTCTTTCAAATCTTAAAAATTCTTTAAAGACTAAAAATCTCCCCATAAAGGTAGTGGGGTATGACAGGAAGAACTTAGTAGCTTGACTTTTGTGGATTTTTTCGGTTGAGCTTTATCTTCAGTGATTTCTTTTCTTATTATAATTCTCTTCATTAATATCTTCATGCCAAGACAAAATCAATCTTTCAGCTGTAAATGTGATGTGGGTGGCTGATTAAATAATCTATTTTTAAGAAGATCTTGATAATAAATCTTGAATCGTTATATTCCATGTATCAGATAGGAACCCCCAAAAGACAGAAGAACATTAAGAAGAAAATGTATATATTAAAATCATCAGCAAGAAAATCGTTCAACCACCAGCTCACTAATAAAACTAATAATTTTATTATTATTCAGGGAGGACCAAAAATCCTGCTGTAAATCTGCAGACCTTGCTCTGCATCTCTTAGGATGTATCAGCAATGACGCGCGTACTGTTTACAAGAATTAAGGATGACAGGATCAAGTTCCACTTCCCTTTTATCCCTTACTTATTTTTTAAATGATTGCATATCTCAAATAGACTTGTACAGGTCTTAAATAATGTGCAAACTATCCATGCAACTAATTTGTTCATTAAGCACAAGTGTATTTCCAAATGAGGAATAAATTTCTTCCTGAAGATCGGTTATACTAAGAGCGTTGTTAAATGGGGGAAGTGTGTAAACATGGTTAAAGTGCCAAGACAAGTCAGCAATGTAGAGGAGATTGCAGAACCATGACTTGGGACACAGACTGAGTCCAAGTCTAACCTGGGATTCGGATACACATTTTGTAACCAGCCTTCAGCCAGTTTTAGCCACTCCTGCTTTCAGGTGAGTCTAGTCATTTGTGCCTTTACTTGTACATGGCCATGGCTTGACGTTGTTTTAACAGAGACTCAGTGGGATAACTTAAGTGAAGAAATACTATTCTAAAAGGGTGTAACTTGTTCAGAAAGTAGAGGCAAGGCAAAAAGGAAGGAGACTTTGCCCTTTAAGTCAAGGATGCATACAAATGCTTTGATTTAGATGGCAGTGCGTTCTGCTTAAAGCTTCTCAGTCAAGATTCAAGAGGAAAATGGAAACACTTTGTGATGCTGATGAACACGTAGAGAAGAATATATGCATGAAGATTTTTGTAAGCTCTTACAGAAACATCCCTGATGTACATGTTGTCATTAGTGAAGAATTTAATTACCCAGATATTAACTAGACATGAAGTACAGACTGTCCATCAAACCTCTGAAATGTACCAGCAATAATCTGTGATATAGTGGATGGAGAGAGCAACTAGAAGGGATGGTAACCCACATGCGATTCTGATAAAGAGCAGAAAATGCCTCTCAAAATAGAAGGCAACTGAGATAAGAATGGCCATTAAATGACAAAGTTCATGATCATTAGGATAGGAGAAATAAAGGAAAAGCTAGAATTACAGATTTCAGAAGGCAGATGCCATCAAACTCAGAGGATTTGTTGATAACATCTGTCAGCCCTAAAGGAAAAAGTTAAAGGCAGCAAGAATATTAGTTAATTAATATTAAGGACATAAGCTAATTATCCAATTGTAGAGGGGCATTGGAAGTATAGTATAAGATCGTTTGGACAAAACAATTAATAATAATGGCGTTCAGCTGTAAGACAGAAACAAAAAGAAAGGCTGAGCTACCAAGGATGGTATACCAGAGGTATAGCACAGCTGGTTGGAAAGGCAAGGAATAGAATGACCTGCAATTAACACAAGATATCTGAAATAAAAGTACATCCATAGTTAAAGGGAAACTAAGATAATGATTTTCACTAAGATAATCTTCACTAAAAAGAGCAGTACCAAGTGAGGCAGCCTAATTAATATGTGGCAGAAAATAAAGACCTCATCATTGAGTATTTAATACGTTTGAATCATCTGGGTCTAATGACTTCATTCTACAATACTTAAAAAGGTTGCATAGCAATTCTCAGTACTGCTAACAATTATTTTTAGTTATTCAAGGAGATAAGAGATGTTCAGCAGCATACAAGAGGCTTGTCCTTTAAAAATTAAAAAGGAAGAACTGAGGTATCAAAAACTCGGTAGCATAACTTCAGTTAACCTGAAAAAAATGCCAGGAGACAAATTATAATCAGCATTAACTAATCCACCAGCAGACTAGGTAAGTATAGCCTAGATTAAACCATTGGAGGGGGAGTGGAAAGCCCTTCTCAGAGAGTAACTATAAGTGATTAACTGTAAGAATGGAAGACTGCATTGAGTGAGGTCCCGCAGAGGTCTCATGTGCATCCCAGTATCCTCAATATCATCACTAGTGATCTGGATCTGAAGACATGACCACTTTGGGAACAGCTCCAGTCACGCTGAAGATTAGAGTTCATATCATATCCTTAGAAGCTGAAGATAAAGTTCTGAAGAATCATGGTGCAAGGACAAGAACGAGGTACTTAATTTGGTCAAAAAAATTAACTAGACAAGAAGCCAATATCTGTCTGTTACACATAAAAAGAGAAGGGAGATTTTTTAAAAGTGGAAAGCTGAATAAAATATTTCAGGTTATATTTTTTTTAACTTCTTTTCTTTTGCACTACAGACACCGTGTGGTGCTTCTGATAACTACAGTATCTCTGCTAGCACTTTACTGTTAGGAATACCATACGGCAGGATTAAAAGTAGTGAAGCTGTACAGGTACATTTTCTGTACATCTGTGCATGTCAGGAAGAGGAATCCTTCCAGCAACCACGTAAGAATGGAAAGGAGAAGAATTAAATTTGTACAATGTGAGATCGGTCTGAGTTTCACAAGTTAGGCAGTTTATGAAAGGGCTGCAACGATGATTGTGACTTCAGGGATGCTCCTTTCTTTCACAAAATTTATTTTTCTCTGACATTTAAGCTCTAAAACTGGTAGAGTCCTTCCTTAGCCGAAGCAGCTGACCTTACAGTTGCTACACAATGAAGAAACTGCAACAGCAGCAGGCATTTGATCTCTTACACACTGCCTCATGCAGGATTTCTTAATTTTCTAAAAATATGCACTAGTTAGATAGTTCACTAATGACTTCATTTTTCCTAACATACTAGATATGAATAGTGTGGTGTTACCACAAAAAAAAACCCAAAACCTCTGTTTTGTATATCACACATTTCCACGCCTTTTTCATTCATTTATGTGATGTTTAGATGGAATAAAGTCTGAGCAAGATTTGAAGCTGTACAATTTTAATAGATTAGTTTTCATTTATTTATTAAACAAACAATTATCACTAGTGATTTATCCATAAAAGGCTTAAACTGCAGCACTATCCTTGTTTTGTTAAGAACTCTCACCAGTCACAGAGGACTGCCACATATTTTTACAACTAAAGAGTTACCTCCATTTTTTATTACTGCAAATGTTTATAACTATATGTTTCTATCTTGAAGCTGCATGACATCTAGATCTTCACTAAATGAGTTAAAATCTGGACTAGCTCCAGTGATTTGTACTAAATTATTCATGCCTGGAGACAAACAGGACAATATTCCAGGCTGTGATTTCTGACATAAGTTCCTTATTTAACTCCCTATCATTTTCAGTAGTGCGTTACCTGTAAGACTGATGCTTTGTACTTTATTTTTTGTTAATATTCCTTATACAAAGGAAAACTATATGCTTCATTCTCAATTACAATAATTTTCCATGATGAAAAGGAGGAAAAGTACTAAATTTATGAGGAAAAAGCAGAAAACCAAACATTAATAGAGGTCTTTGTGTGTGTGTGTGTGTGTGACAGTTTTTTCTTCTTGAAGACAGACAAAGACTGGTTGCCTTTGAAGGTGCATTAAGCCACAAGCAGTCACAGCTACAAAACATTGCATTTATTTTTAAAAAGCAATCTTAGCATACATACATCGAACAGCAGCTGTGCCAATAGAAAAGTTGTGTATTTTACAGCACAGCAGTTTGGACTTCAGTTCCATTAAAATCTAATGACACTCAGAGGAAAAGATCTCTGCTGGCCCAGTTGCTGCAAATCTGGCCTTTTGTGAGTTTTCCGCCTTGGAAAGTAGAGCAACAGCAGTTCTGGAGGGCAAATTTCTGTGTATTTATTATCCTGTTAATCAAAAGGCCTCATCTCATCCATGGTGACCACCACTAGAGCTAAAGAGAACTGCTGCAATAGGCTTTAGGGGCACATCACAGGTCAAAAGGCAAGATTGCAGCAAAACCACAGCTGGGCAGAGGGAGCTGTATTCAACCTCCTCTTTGCAGAGCTTCACCCTCTTCTCCCAAGTAACAAGTGATAGGATGAGAGGAAACAGCCTCAAATTACACCAGAGAAGCTTTAGTTTGGATATTTGGAAAAATTTCTTCACTGCAAGGGTGATCAAGCATTGGAACAGGCTGCCAAGGGAAGCGGTTGAGTCACCGAAAAGACGTGTCGATGTGGAGCTTAGGGACATGGTTTAGTGGTGGGCTTGGCAGCATTAGGTTAACTGTTGGATGTGATGATCTTAAAGGTCTTTTCCAGCCTAAATGATTCTATGATTCTCAAGACACGCACACACAGACCTTTCTTAATCCTCCTGAAAAACAGGCTTCAGAGACTTTTCTAAAAATGCTCTATAATGGTCAGACATAAAGGGAGATCTCTGAACTTCGTAGTCAGCCAGTGCCCAGAACTGTCCCTTGTGCCATGTTAGAGATTAGAGATATTTGGTTCAGCAGAGCAAGGCCACTAAAGGGCAAACAGCTCCCTTGCAATAAACTCAGGATAATTAGAGAGATGGACGTCTAACCCAGCAAACACTAGCTGGTTTTCTGCTTGTATATCTTGTTCACATAAGCCACATGAGTGCTGCTACTAGCAGAGGCGGGGAGGAGGAGGTGAGAGAAGATCTCCCTTTTAGGCAAAGAGCAGATTTACACTCGATGAAAGTGATCGTGGGATCTAGACATCAACACAGCATGCCAGAACACCTGAATGTCTGCAGTGTGCTTATCCTCATCCATAACCAACAGATAGATCTATCTTCATTAAACTATGACCTTATGCAATTGCTTTTTCCATGTGTCTCCCTCTACTCCCAACAAACTCTGAACTGGAAACTAATCTCAGCCAGATCTGATGGAGCAGCAGCTATCTCAGAGAGATGGTTCCTGAAAACACCACGAAAAGCATCTGGAAGGAGAAGACTTAAATTAGTGCCTTTGTGGAGCGAGTTACACCAGGAGGACCAGTCAGCATATCCTAGCTAATCCTGTATGCATTGAGGACTACTTTGCTTCGTGCCTGATAAAGGAATCATAGAATCATAGAATCTTAAGTTTGGAAGAGATCTCCAAGATCATCAAGTCCAACCATCAGTTGGTTGCAATTGACCCACAAAGGATGTGCAGACAGCATTATTGTGGTGTTGGAAGTGAGAGGGCATGGGCAGAGTTTATAAAGTGAGCAGAATATACTCACATCTATACATTATAATGTGGCTGATGCAGACCAGAGCAAGACCAACAGTACTTGGCCTATGATTGCCAAAGACAGCAAAACCTAAAGCCGTAAGTTAAGAAATGAAGTAACTTTAAGAAGAAAACATCTTGAATCAAAATACTTCATCAGAGAAATCATTTTTAAGAATTAAACATTACTCTCCAAATAAATTCATTGTTCAAGAGAAAAATACTTTACTGAATTTCTTCTAATTTTTCCTACTTTATTTTCTACAACATGTTTTGAAAAAAATTTGATAATTTTCCCAACCTTTTTTTTCTGCTAGTCCACACATGACTAACAGGGTCTCACTCATTTTTGTGCTGCAATTAAAGGACATCATTTGTGGCTTGTTAAATGCATATAGTGGAGACATCAACACTGTCTGCGGTAAGACTATATTATATCTTAATGTGTTTACTGTTAAGTTTAATACAATATATTATCCTAATATAAGATGGTTATGGAACAGAAACCTTTTGACTTGAAATGAAAGGTATCTCTTGATCTCAATTAATTAGAGTAAGTTTCCCTGTTCAGGAGCATGTACTGGCATTGTGAAGGTTCATAAAAGTTCAGTTTCACAAAGATTAAAAAAAAAATATCTGTTTTTGAATACTCTTATAAGATTTTAACCCTTTAGAAAAATATTGCTTAAAACTATTCCTTGTACTGTGTGTTCTATCCCATACAGGATAAAGGCTATGCCTTGCTGTTCATGGATTAGAGACTCTTTTCAAGTAAATTACATACTTCTTCCTGCCTTAGTCCTTCCCATCAACTGTGGGTCAGTAGGACATGTCCAGGCTTTCACTCTGTCAATAAATCACCACATGAGCAGGGCTTACATCTAGTCTTAGAAGATGAGGTGCAAGTATAGTTGTGTAAGATGAAAAGTATTGCATAGAATTCTTCTTGATTTGGACAAATGTTTGGATTGATGTTAAATAACATGCTTTATTTAGGTTTTAAACATTTAAAAAATTCCTTTAAAAATGAGGAAATTGTGGTGTACAGTTTGAAATACATTGAGTTACTGAATTATTTTTTTCCTCTTTTTTCAGATATTTCACCACTTCTTTCTTCCTTTTTTTGGCAGGCTGAACCATTTGGTGAATCAAAACACTTTCATAAATTGTTGTGATCATGCAAAGGCTTCTTGTTTCAGAGAAAAAATTACGTGGACAAAACGTTGTGCAGCTAAATCCCCATTAATCAGACTTGTGGGGAGTATGTTCCTCCTCCCCTCCCTCTCTCTATTGCCTCTAGATGTTCTTTTGATGAGTTCTTTATCTGCAAACTAAGATATAGTCAATCCCTAGATTTCCTTAAGGCACTCAGCTTCTTTTTATTTTTCTTTTCAAGTGGGATGAAATAGCCCTGGGATCCTGGCAAGTTAGCACAATTTACTAAAACCTTGTGTCCCACTTACGTTTTAAATTCTGGATATAATCAAGTGTCCAAACATGGAAAGAGACACTACCGCACTTCTTGCCAGGGATCAAATCATAAATGCTGACTATATTCTTGGAAAACCTGTTCTCCCCAAATCTGCAGTCCTTTGCAGAAGCCTGACCCTCTGAGGGGCGAAATTTCTGACTGCAAAAGGAGAGGAGGGGAAAGGCAGTGCCTTGTGGCGGAGCGGAAGGGCAGCAGCATATGCTTGTCCCCTAGCCAAGCGTTCCTGTTACAGATGTGTGGGTGTGGGCAAGTAGTGCAAGTACACCCTCATCTCTGCCTCAAGTTCCAATATCCACCCTCATTTTCCCCTTCATGAGCCTGGCTGGAGCCCTGCTTGCAGCCATGCTATGCTGCCCTCCAGCTCTTCTCCAGCACATTGGAAATCTTCTCTCTCCTCCATCCCTCAGCCGTTCCAGGAGCATCCTAACTCTCCACTTTGTTGCTCCTAAATCTCTCGGTGACCCCGCCTCTCTTCACTTGGCCTCCTGCTCAGCTCTCTGGCACTGCGTGTCCTGATCCTCCTGCCCAGACACCTTAGCTGCTGCCCCCAAGCACCTAGCACGGAGAGGAGCACAGGCTGCTGTGCAAGGAACGGCAGCACTGGATGGTCTCAGAGAGGCTCGAAGATACATTCTCAAAAGATGGAAACTTTGGAGCTTCTGATGTCAAATTCTTTTGCTCTTGTCACACTCAGCATCTTTTCCACCTTGCTTTAAAGAAACATTAGCTGAAAAGTAGTGATGAATTCTCCATGAATACATTGAAAAACACAGCTTTTGTTTTCTTTAGAGCAGAATACCTAAAAAGACGACTTAAAAATACCTTTCTCATTTTATCAATCAGAGCAGTTGAAAACCGGTTGTGCTGACCCATAGTATTCAAACAGCATTTGATTTATTTCTCAGAAATGCTTTTTAAGCCCTGAAGGAGTTAAAAAAAAAAAAAAAAAAAGAAAAGAAACAGAAGTGAAAATATTTAACCCAGGAGACTGCAGAAGATCGGCAGCTTTGTTAGGCAGACAAAAGGCATTGCTGCAGTGGCGGGTGCAGGCTGAGAACGCTAGATGGTCCCGGTGATCCAGCGTTACACTTCAGAGCGCTCCGTAGTTGAGGCAGCAAGTACAATTATGGCATATCTTTGCAGCCAAGGGGAAAAAAAAACAATGTTGGCCGTCGGAAGTTACCACCCAGAACCACATAAAGAATTGCAAAAGTAACCATGATGGTTTTCTCAGACTTTAAAAGTAGGGAGCAACGTGGCACTCTCAGTCTCCCAACCAGAGCAGCGCAGTCCTTTGGAAAGTTCCTCAAAAAACAATTGGCCAGAAGTTTTTCTCTGAATTTGGATACACCCTGTAATACAGAGTGGTTGTTATGCTGAAAAAGACCAGATGAAAAAGAGAGTTAAAAATAAAAGTAGAGAGGTTTTGAAAATAATGGTATGGTGGTTTTCTTTCCACTCTCAGATGAATAAGTTTAAGGCTGTGCTGCACAAAGTAGGGGTTTATTAAAGAAAGCAGCAGTTTCCCTTCTTATTTTCAGAATTAAGTCTCTGAAAGTCATGAAAGAATCAGTTGAGCCTAATTTATTATGCAAATAGTGTTTGGGTCACGTTTTCAAGTCAGATTTATTTGTGGAAGTCCCATTCAAAGTTTAGAACACATTCTTTTTCTGCTATCACCAGTTTTTCACCATGTGAGAAGTTAGAAAAGACTGGATTTTCTCAAAGCTGTAGTCCTTATGATAATCAGATACATTTTCCATTCAAAGCCATGTTCTAACTCAGTTGCATTAAATGACTTTAAAGAGTTAATGAGGAATAGGTATCCTAAGTCAACCCTTACTGAAATTTTCTGGGTACGCCAAAGTGAGTCCTGTCAAAGCTAAATGGGTCACCATCAAAATTAAAGGAAAAATGTCAGGCAGGAGGAGCCTGAAAAGAGGTGGAAAAGCCTGCCGCCTTGCTACTGGGGAAGCAAAGGAGCCAGAGGCTGTAAATCATACAAAGATCCAACTGACATTATCAGTTAAAAAAAAAAAAAAAAAATTGGCTATGAAAGTTATTCCACCCTTAGCTTGCTGGGGAGTGAGGGGAGTCAGGGAGGAAACCAAAATATTTTTCTTTCTATGTGACATGAGCACCAAGACCTCAGAGCGGGGTGGACCCTGCTGTCAGTCCCTGCAGCCTGTCCCTCCCCTGCTTTCCTGCCTCCCTCTCTGCCTCCATCCCTCCTGCACAAAATCAGCTCCCCCCTTCCACCACGGACACGCTGGTGCTCCTCTGCCTGAAAGGGAGGAGGACTGGGCACCAGCCATGACAGCTGGCTCCAAAACTTGGATTTCCTTGTGCGCAGGCAGTGGCCAATGTGGATGAGTTTGGCACCGACGGAGGAAGCCTTGCCTGGAAAGAGCTGCACCATTTTGCCACGGCATCCGTGGCCTCACTGACAGTCAGCACAGTGATCCCAGCTGGGAAGCCTATGTCGCACACATGACCCCAAGGTGGTGGACACCTTGAACAGGATAGGTATCAACAACAGCTGAGATTTCCTAATAAACAACAGGAAGGTGCCTCTGAACTCAGGAGAGGATAAATTGCTTTGTTCTGTATTACATCTCTGCACACTGGAGAATTGAGGAATATATATTTTATCCTGCCACCCCTTGAATGACTTATCCTTACAAAAAGCACAGTCACAAAGAATAACCTACATCTGGGAGATCATCAGATCATGATCATAACACAAATAGTATTTTTTACTGTGCAACCCTGAAACTGTGACCTGTTTCTTCCTCTGCCTATGTCACTCTTCCCCTGATTATTTTCTCTCACACTACCTGAAATCCTCTTCAGCAGAAGAGTTCTCTGCACACTCTTCATGCCTTCCATCAGCTCATTACTCTCCTTTGCTAATGAGATGTCTTTCACACCTTCCTTCCCTATATCATGCCTCCATAATGATACCCTGCTCGGGGTAATTCTTTACTCTCCAGGTTTCCTGATTTTCCTTCCCCATGTTGGGTTCTCACATCTGCCTTACCCTCGTCCTGATTGCCCTGGTATTTAACATCTCTGATTCTTCATCATCATCCAGAAAGCAGTTTAAAGGCATAGCACCCTGCACATCCTGGTTGGGGATGGTTTAGTGGCTCTGTAGGTTGTCCCCACTGTCTGTTGGTATCCTGGGAAGGCTGGGGAGAAGACACTTATGAATGGTTGATGCCTCATCCCTGGAAACATTCAAGGCCAGGTTGGATGGGGCTCTAAGAAACCTGATCTGGTTGGAGATGTCCCTGCTCCTTGCAGGGGGATTGGACTAGATGACCTTTAAAGGTCCCTTCCAACCCAAACCATTCTATGATTCTATCATTCTATGAACTGCATACCTCTCATCCAGTACAGGAATTTCAGGGTGGGGAGGAAGATGATGAACTACAACCAAAGCTCAGGCATTTCAGAAAGGACATGCAAGCCAGACAAGGTCAAACTACAATCATTAATATTTATTATAGATGTTCACATGCTCATATCAAGTCTCTATCCACTAAATCTACATTTGGTGTATAAGTGCACCACTATCTGCAGCTATTTAGGACATAAAAATGCTACGATGCAGATACACTTTCTTACATATGGTGCTTAGGAAAACATAGATGCTTATATGTGTATCTATAGATAATTTCTCTCTGCCAGGGAAATTGCTAGAAAATCATTAAGAACAGAACCACCACGTGTGGGCCTATTTTTAGAGGTTTCGTTCACGTACAGCAGAGGATACAGAGTCTCAAAACAAACATCTTCCAGAGCTGTTCAGCTATTTGTCTCTCATATACATACAAGCACACACCAGACACAGACACACAAACATATGGCAACACACTTTACCCAAAATTTGGACAGCTATTTTGGGGTAAAGGCTTTCCATTTAATCAGACGTGACCTCAAATTAGCCTGTATGTAGCTATCAAGTTTTGGCACTGTTGTTTCTTCTGATCCAGGGAACTGCTGGACCCTCATTGCCAGGCTCTGTGAAACAAAGGGAATCAAAAAGAAA
>WHYT01017461.1:39426-58349 GCA_009806455.1 Tetrax tetrax | reverse complement strand
ATAGTATTTTTTACTGTGCAACCCTGAAACTGTGACCTGTTTCTTCCTCTGCCTATGTCACTCTTCCCCTGATTATTTTCTCTCACACTACCTGAAATCCTCTTCAGCAGAAGAGTTCTCTGCACACTCTTCATGCCTTCCATCAGCTCATTACTCTCCTTTGCTAATGAGATGTCTTTCACACCTTCCTTCCCTATATCATGCCTCCATAATGATACCCTGCTCGGGGTAATTCTTTACTCTCCAGGTTTCCTGATTTTCCTTCCCCATGTTGGGTTCTCACATCTGCCTTACCCTCGTCCTGATTGCCCTGGTATTTAACATCTCTGATTCTTCATCATCATCCAGAAAGCAGTTTAAAGGCATAGCACCCTGCACAAGATGATGAACTACAACCAAAGCTCAGGCATTTCAGAAAGGACATGCAAGCCAGACAAGGTCAAACTACAATCATTAATATTTATTATAGATGTTCACATGCTCATATCAAGTCTCTATCCACTAAATCTACATTTGGTGTATAAGTGCACCACTATCTGCAGCTATTTAGGACATAAAAATGCTACGATGCAGATACACTTTCTTACATATGGTGCTTAGGAAAACATAGATGCTTATATGTGTATCTATAGATAATTTCTCTCTGCCAGGGAAATTGCTAGAAAATCATTAAGAACAGAACCACCACGTGTGGGCCTATTTTTAGAGGTTTCGTTCACGTACAGCAGAGGATACAGAGTCTCAAAACAAACATCTTCCGGAGGTGTTCAGCTATTTGTCTCTCATATACATACAAGCACACACCAGACACAGACACACAAACATATGGCAACACACTTTACCCAAAATTTGGACAGCTATTTTGGGGTAAAGGCTTTCCATTTGATCAGACGTGACCTCAAATTAGCCTGTATGTAGCTATCAAGTTTTGGCACTGTTGTTTCTTCTGATCCAGGGAACTGCTGGACCCTCATTGCCAGGCTCTGTGAAACAAAGGGAATCAAAAAGAAAACACTGACATGGTCATTGAGGGAGCAGCTCAGGCATCACAGTAAAGGGAACGAAATTCAGATGCTTGGAGGATTTGGTTGCGGGAAGAGAGGTAGAGGTGGACTGGCAACATGAAAGCCAGAGCAGGAAGCCTGGGCTCCATCCTGGGAAGTGCCTGCCATGAGAGGAGGGGGTGATGGACAGCACTGTGCCTGACAGAAGGACGATCAGCAGCCTTCAACCTACCTTGCACAGGAGCAGTACCCTGCAAACAGGAAATCAGAGGGATGAGGAAAGAAGGATGGCATGCACTAGCAGTTGCCACAGACTTCACAACCTGAGTTTAGATGTTTCCTCCAGCTGTGTACTCCCAGGATGTTACAGCTAGTAGTCCCCAGGAGATACATATCTGCATCTCTGTATTGCAATGCCCTGGTTTTCATGGCATTTTCTTTCTGCCAGCTCTCATTATTTTATCTGGAAATGAATGTGTGTGTGTTCAGCAGAAGTCTGTGGAACACTGAAAGCTCTAGGTTCTAATACTTGCAGAGTGCTATCCAGCATCTGAGAGGACCCAATGCACTATACCATTCTGCTGGTCCTACCAGATGAACTACCTTGTGATGGTATGGTATTAAAATAAGTAAGTGGTATTTCCATTAATGAGTTTTGACCAAAGTAGAAATAAGTCAAAAAATTACTCCAAGAATCAGCTGATCAGTCCGTGTTGAAAATAAGCTAAAGTTTCACTATACTTAAAAATAAATAAAAGGCAAAATATTATTTTCTGATTCATGACAAAGGCTCAACTCAAAACTTATTTGAATAATAATATGTATATTTTGCAGCAGTATGCTAGAGACATCAAAATGCTTTATGAATGTGTTCCTGTTTTTATAGGTGAAGAAAAGTTAGGCACAGAAAATTTTGGTACCCTTTTCTAGAAGCTAGTCTTGACAGATTGCTTTTGGATCCTCACTTGCCCCCAGGGTCATATCACTAATAAAACACAGGTCTTCAGACTATGAGCTGTATTTCCAGTGTGTAACTCAGGTGCTTGCAAAGGCTGGATCATTTCACCAGCACTACCCATCTGTGGCTTCTTCAGCTAATCTGCTCATTCACATTCTTTAGCTCTTGCAGGTAAAACTCCAGTGGAGGTCAGCAGGATCTTCTTCTAAGGAAGAACAGCAGCTGCAATCCTGAACAAGAAGTTAACTTAGATGATCTTTCAGATTTCCCAAAACTCACAAAAATTGTTATAAAAATAAATGTAAAAATTCGAAGCAGGGATATTATCAGAAAATTCAAAAGAAAAGTTTTAGAAAGTAACTGTTCTCTTAGAGTGTGCTCTGGAAGCACAAAGGACAGTAAAAAATGCTAGGAATAATTTGGAGTTAACGAAAGTCATCAGGCTTTACAGAGAAGGAGATGGAGACCTCTGAATCTCCATCCAGTAACTTCTTTTCTGGCACATTTGAGGGGCACTGATTCGATGATATCTGATGGCATCTGAGTCAACGTTCCCACTATCACTGGCTAAGCTCATTAACTGGATGCTGTGTGGGGCCTTAGCGCTGTTTTACAGTCAGAGGGAGAGATGAAGACTCCTACAGAGATACTCTGGCTGGCTTCCCAGGAGCAGCTCTGTAATGTAGCTGGTTTCCCCCAATACTGGCCTCCACATTTTTCCAGCATTTTCTCTTCCCGTCCACCGCCTACTCTTCTCAGTTCGAGTTCTGTTATCTCTATTATGTGCTCTCTCGCTTTCTTGCTTTCCTCAAGCATTTATTTAGTTACAGTCTGTACTTATCAGCTGCTCAGGGAATTTCATCCAGTCCTCCCTCCCCTTTCCTCATAGGAGCCTAAGGAAAGGCGCATGGGACTTTTTCTAGGACTGGATCCATTTGCTATGGGTGTCCCGCTTCCCCAGTGGAAAAGGCATCAGCCTCTTCACATGTGAGTGCTCCCTGAGGTAGTTTACCCCAGTTGCAAAAAGAAATGCCCTGGGGTAAGGATGGAGGAAAAGCTGCAAGAGCATTTCAGAGCAGAAAGGTCACATAATTTCACCAAGCACCATGCATGGCAGGAATCTTATAAGAAAATTAGGTGGTCCTAAATCCCACGTTCCCTTTAGTTTAAGAAGCCAATTCTGCTTACATTACACCAAAGTCTACAGAGACAGAGAGAATTCAATATTTTAAAACATCTTTCCTTCCCTCTACCTGATTTTGCCCTTTCTCACAATTTCTGAGAAAATCCTGGTTTTATTCAGTAATTTATTTTTTTTCCCAGGGCCTGACGATACTCCCAGAGTTGCACCAAAAGGCCCCTGCACATTATCAAGTCTCCCTGTGATACTTGTCAAACCATTTCGCTGTTCTTCCTTTTCGGCACCTTCTTAAATATTCACCAAACATCCCGAAGGCCATAACCCCCATTGTGACAAATCCTCAGCAGGCTGGAGGGCTCCATTTTGCTTCCACACCACACCAACAAAATTTTGGCATAATCCTCTCGTCACAGATTCATGCCCCGCAGTCATCCACAGTCCACTCCCACTCATACTTTGCTTTTCCAAACACAATTTCCAAGCGCTCTGAGATTGCTATGCACATTACATGCATTGCTCACTGCAGCATGCAATATATACATTTTTTGGTGAGGAGACTAAGCCAAAAGAACAGACAGCAATGATTAAAAATGCTTTTAGTGCCACACAACCTCCACATAAAAACTTTCACAAAGATCTGTGTGTGTTTATGATTACAAGCCAGGCTGATTCCCAAAGCATTTCTAATCTTGGATAAAGTGACCTATATCACCCTATTTATCAATTAATCTGCAGGGTTTATCAGCACTAGGATATGATATGAGCTTCCCAAATATATTGTCTAAGGGATTAGGGGCTAAGGGAGAAATGTGAAACAGCGTGGAGAAAATGGTCCTGCCACACAGCCAAGCTGAAATTATTTGAGGCTGAAGATGGGGGAAATCACTACAGCTTCAGCCTGATAAAAGCTCATTTGAAGCTTTATTCCTCTCTCTTCCCTTGGTAGACGTGGAGTTGCAAGAAAAATCGCTAGAGCCGAGAGAGAAAAGGGAGAAAAGCTCTCACACAGGACGTGCTTTTTCGTGTCCCTTGCCCTGGCTCTTGTCCACGCAGCATCCACGTAGTCAGTGGGCTGTACACCAAAAAAAGAAAGGGAGGGGATGGGGGGAGGATGGACAGAGGGAGGAGCCCAACCAAGCAGTTACCAAGCTGCATAATTTTTCTTCACCCCGTTCTAAGGACAGTGAAAGAAACTCAAGAAAGCAGGACCAGCTCCTCTGGGTGATCCCCAGGCACAGGGCTAGCAGCCAGCCAGCCACCAGCACCAGCGCGGCCACCAGCTCTGCTGAGCAGTCCCAATCCCTGGGGACAAGATAGCCTGGAAGCAGGGGAGAAATATTGGTATGGGTTAGCTGGGAAAAATATCTTCAAGTTCTGTCTGCCGAACCTTGGCATTCTTTTTTTTTTTTCTTTTTTTTGTTTACTGGAGCCCTGTTGGTGCTGTGTCCCTCAGCCGCTTTGTGCCCTAGATGAATGTGCTGGCCATACTGCTGCTGCTGGTGGGTTAGCTTCTCATCCACGCATTTCTGGACCACAAAAAGAGTAATGTTTTTTCTGTTAATGAAAGGGGAAAAAAGAATGACTGCACATTGCTGTTGTGGTGAACTGCTTCCACAGACACCCAGCCCGCCCCCTTCTACTGCGTGGAACAAAAATGTGTAAAGAAATGGAGCACACACAGGTGTCACTTAGTGAAAAGCTGCAAAATGGAAAATCTGGAGGAATTCCTCTCTGCCCCTGCATGCGCAGCTGTGTACTCACTTGCAAGTGATCACAGGCTTGCCGCAGAGAGGTGTTTTCATTGGGGAAGGTCCCAGCCGGCTGATCGGGTGGGCCCTTACCCTTTGAATAAATGCCAAATCCAGCAGTCTAGTAAGGAGGAAATTTTAAAAAAAAAATCTGTCTTGCTATGAGCCTAAAACAACAAAAACTGGAGTACACATCATGGAGGTAGAATTGACCGGGTTCAGGAGGGAAGGTAGTAGTAACCAAGGTTTCTCTCCACTCCCCTCCTCATCTGAAAGCTCTTCTTTCCCCTTTGCAGGGGTCAGTTTCTTCTGCATTCAGCCAAGTTTTTCCCAGTCGAAACTACAACGGAGAGTCTGCTAGAGCTCAGAGGGAGGGTGCATGGCACCTGCTCCCTCTGCAACCTGCCACTGCCGCTTGCCTCAGAGC
This sequence comes from Tetrax tetrax, assembly GCA_009806455.1. Classification (NCBI taxonomy): domain Eukaryota; kingdom Metazoa; phylum Chordata; class Aves; order Otidiformes; family Otididae; genus Tetrax; species Tetrax tetrax. The sequence goes on along the minus strand of WHYT01017461.1, from coordinate 53,071 downwards.
AGCCCTCAGCTCTCTGCCTTGTGCCCCTCTCTGGGGAACGGTGAAAAGGAAATATGAGTGGCTAAGAAAGCAGCAACAAGGGAGTCTTGGAAGGAACAGACAGACCACATATTCAACATGTGGTAAATTGCAATAATTAGCAGCAAAATTATTTGTAATTTAATGTTCTACTTTGATTCTAGATGTTCTCACAGCACAGGAAATGTTCTGGACCATCAATTGACCTGTTTCTGGCGCAGTCATTATTTCAGCCTTGAACAGTTTATTTAGGCTGCATGGCCTTCCTGCTTCTCGCCCAGTCAATTAATTTTGGACGGACAAGAATCAGTTCACCAGTCTTCCTGTGAGGGCTCAGTGTTTGCTATTAAAAGATGCATTTCTTTTCCTAACATCTCTAAATGCAGTCACCTCTGGAAATGGGACTGTTCTATCCAGTAGGGACCAGCACAAAGCAGACGTGCACTCACATAATTATAGGTATGGACACACATGTATTTATAGGACTATGCAAACACCTAGGACATGCTCGTATAAAAATTGTATTTCTCAGTTGTTTGCTCTTAGCACTTCAAACAACGGTCATTCTGACTGACAGTACATACATATTGGAATATGGGCCAAAATAACAAGAGAAATTATTGTCATACAGAATCTGCAAGTAAAATTCAAGGATGGCATTTAAGTCATATATCCCTATATATACAGCCTAAGAAGTAGCCACTCCTTAGAAGAAGGCAGAAGAGCATGAAACAGAGCTATTATTCTCTTATTCACCTTTTCTGGATTCTCACTGATTTTAGTTTCTCTCTACCAGAGAAGCTGGAGGAGAATACCTTAAAGCCTGCTTCAGTTACATTCAACTGGTTTTTTCCCATCTCTTCTGCTTTCCACTTGAATCTTTAAATTATATTTAATTTATTTGGTTGTATATTCTCTGTATATGGAAAGAGAATATTGAAAGACAGCCCTACTGAGCACCCTTTTTAAAAAAAAATATTGATAAAAGGAGCGAGTCTGCCCCCCTTCTATTATTTGTGACTAATTACTTGCTTGATAAATAATGAAAGGAAACCCTGGTCTCACTGCAGAAGTTGCGCAATGCAGAAATCTGTATAAATCCTTGGCTTGGACTTGGTTGGTTCACCTGAGGTGGATACTGTATTGCCTGCTGAGGAATTAAAAAGCAGGAACTCCTTAAAGCTTCTGGCAAACCAGCTGCAAGAGACTGTTACAATACAGTTGCTGCATACACATTAACTGTCCCACTTTGTTGCATGAGTGAAGCCACATGTATATGAAGATGGTTTAAGCGAGCGAAACAGATTCACACATGGAAGAAGAAGGGTTTGAACAAGAAGGAGCTCCCCATTGCTGCCATTTTTTTGGCGAGCCTAATTGCCATGCCTCATGCTCGGGTCCAGTGAGATCTGACCAGACTGGCCAGAGTCTATTTGGAATTCCCACTCTATCATTTAGAAGAGCTTTATTTGGCATGCTGAGGCTGAGGCTTGAACTCCTCTGGTTGATCCTAAATAGCTGTTGTTACTGACGGCCACGTCCCTTCTCTTACCTCAGCTTGCATTTTTTAATTTCAGATAATTCCCTGTCATCTTCATCCCACAGATCATTGCCTTGCTTCAGCAAAGAGCTTAGGAAAGATTTTCCATGTAGGTTTGTTTGCATTAGACAAAAGTCACATCTCTAAATTAGATGTTAGTCTGATTTTGCAGCTGGCTTTGCTTTACAGGCACTGCCGTAACTTCTATACTGAGCAGCCTATAGCTTACGCTGGGCTAGCACTGAAGGCAGCCGGTTCTGGAACTGCTATAGGGAGTACTGATATGCACAATGAATGTACATAAAACAGGAGACAAACGATCTTCCCAGGTCAAAATTAAAGTGCTTTTCAAGCTGTGAGATATGAAGCTATTGCATATGCTTTCAAACTCTGTTCCTTTGTGGAAGGCTAAACTTACAGTATAGGAAAGTCAGTTGTTTTGGCAGCATTTCACTTTCTACGTTTCTGCCAATAGCTGAATTTAATTACTGTTGCATTTATGGAAATACTTACCTAACTGGAGGAGCTACATAAGAATTTCATCAGTTTCATACAAAATGAAGCAAATGCAGAGACATTGGCCTATAAAGAGAACATGGAGAAGTTTAAAATGTAGAGATTTGCACAAATGCTTCTACGTTTTATTCCTTTCCCTCTCAGGTTCAAATGAATTTTAGCATGCCTGAAAAATGCAAGAGTTTGACTGGGGAAAATAAACTCCTCTGCCTATCTACAGTGAAGTCAGCAGTCCCTCCCATGCTGTAAGAGATGAAGTCACTCTGGGAGAAAAGGGGCTGAAGTTTTCAAAAGCAACAAGGGTGAACTGCATCTGCACTCACACAGCGTCTTTGGCAGTAGGTTTGTACGAGGAGCACTAAGAGGAGGCGTCTTACTTACTCAACTTTAATCCAAATACCAGCTGCATCATCTCATTTCCCCTCCCTTTGGAAGGTGGAATGGCTTGTGCAGAGCTCCACAGTCACGGTCCTACCACCTAAGAGAGAGGCTCCTTGCAACTTCTTTCTGTTAAGGTCATATTTTTGCAGGGTCCTTTTTGTTCACTGTTCATCTGGCATAGCTCCACGGTATGAAAGTATATGCTTCAGCAGTACTGTATTTTGGGGGGACAGCAGTCCTTACCATTTTATAATAGAGTGAATTATAGTTATTCATGGAAGATCACTGCACAATGAAATATATTGCAATACAGAATCTGAGATCCACAAGAAAACTGACATACGGCCTGTGATGGCCTGAAAAGACTCTAATTGCATAACACTCATAGGCCTTTCCATATCTGTGTTCATAGTCTGTCCTATAGCTAAGGCTCTGCCTTTTTATTAGTCTCCAGATTTCTCCTGTGCTTGACACATATAGTGATGCTGTTACCTCCAGGGAAGGCAACAAGGGAAACAGAAGCAGTTTCATTTAATTTCAGTTGCACTTTTAGTGCTCTAAAGGGCAGCTACTTGATGAAGAAAACCCTAATGAAGGTGGATTTAGGGTAGGATCATACTTTCTTGTAATTTAAAATTTTAAATTTCAGTAGAACCAAAGCAGACTGAGAACACAATTAACTATATGATTTTCATTAATGGCTTGAGTTTTATTTATCAAGGACCAATTATTTAAGGCAGTGAGACCACACAAACACTGAAGTGCTAATGTCTTAACATTGATTTTAGCTGGATTTAAATCACCCCTTTAAGCTAGGGCTGCAATTCATACTAGAGTGCAACTTTGTCACTCTGCAGGAAGCCTGGCAAATTTCTGTTCCTTGAAGCAGAAGAAATAGTGAATTTCGAGTAATGCTACTATCTCTTGTTTATGTTATGTTTATGTTATATGAGCTTACTTAAAGCATGTGGCTGAAGCAGTAGAAGAAAGTCACTGAGCACTAAGATCAAGAGATATCACAGTGCTTTAAATCAACAAAAGGCTAACAAAAGATTCGAGACAGGCTTTTGGCACCTTTAGGAAAAGTAGTGACTGTATAAGAATGTACTGTATATCTGGGAGCCATTACACAAAAAGTGCAGAAGTAGTACAGAAAAGAAAAGGCTAAACATTCTGCAGTGAGATGAAATAGCAAAATGTACAGGATTGAACTGTAAATTACGGTACTGTAATGGAAATGTAATAATAAAACTTCACATGAATCATCCGTAAGAACTATCAGCGGGCCTCATTAACACCAATTTCTAAAAGCTAGAGAAATGGTTCTCTTTAGTGGACAGGCATGTGAGATACTCCCTCTCAAAAGGTGCCTTTTCAGGTGCTAAGTTCATGTGTACATATGTGACTTTGAAAAATCTCAAGTTAGGTGAGTTGACCTCTGTCCTACATCTTATGGGGGGCCATCTTCCTTCAGCCCCATCTTGGCCTGAAGGAAGTATTGCAAAAGTAAGTATGTAGCCTGAATTTTGAATTTTGGGTGAATGGTATACTTATGGATCTGACATTCTTTTCCACTAGCTTTCAAATGTTCCATTAAATCCCACACCAAGGGCAGGCCAGTGCTTATCCTGGCTTGCTACTGTGCCTTCTTCATCTTCTCTCCTGTTAAGGAGACACAGGCTGAGAAGACCTTTATTCAGCAGCGCATGTTCAGCATCAGAAAACTGGATCAGGTTCCCTTCAACTTTGTGCTACCAGGAAAAAAATCCCCAGGTTTAAATATGGAGGCTTGAGTGACACGTCAGCTTTCTCTGGAGACTTCACTAAAAACAATGCTCAAAACGTATTTTGAACACTGCTTTTAAAAGAGAGAGAGAAAAAGTGCGAGTTTCGGGCGGAAAGGACTGAGACAGCTGCTGGACTGGTTTCAGGCTGGCAATACAGAAGCATAACTGAAAACAGAAGTCATAAAATCTGGGGAAGAAAAAATGTACAAGACAAAAGGAAAGAAGCTGCTTACCAAACACCCTGAGAGCAGAGACGGCTTTACATTTATTACCAAGGTGTGTTTTATCGTGTATGTCTCGGTAACACTGGAATTCACAGTGGAAGTACAGGAAAAATATTTTCACCTTAGAGTTCTTTTCTCAGGAATGGCAGGGGATTTTACAGACATCACAGTTATTACCATTATGGTTCCCCAAATAACAGATGAATAGGGTACTGAAGCATAAAAAAGGTCTCTAAAATTAAAGAGAGCTATGGATTGTCATTGCTTTGACAGAAGTTTCCTTATGAAGAGGAGATATAACGTCTCTTCATCAAGATGGAACCAGGCTGCTGCCAGTCTCTCTGCACAAGATGGCAAAGAATGCTGAAGTCCTATGAGGGAAAGGTAAAGCCTACCTTTTGAGGGTCACAAAAACCCTCTTGTATTTCACAGCAGAATGTCATGAAGCCCACAAGGTTACCTACCGCCATCCTGACCCATCTAGTGACTCCAGAGGACAACAGCACTGCAGGAAAGGGCTTCATCTCACCTGACTGCAGCGTACTATTATTCAACTACTCTTTATTCCCAGGAAAAAAAAAAAAAAAGTGGTAGTATATGGTAGTATAGACAAATTCACTCCCTTCTTCTTGGGCACACTTCTTCATTTTTCATATTTAAACTGGTGAATGAAAACCTATGCCAGCCATATTTTATTCTTAGAAACAGTGATCATTAGTGGGGCATGAGGGAACAAGAATGAGCCTAAATAATATTAATATTGAGGAAGCTGTAAAATAAAACTTAAATCTTTGCAAAGTGGTCACAGGATTCACAGGTTCACAACAAATGTCAGTCTCCTAGGGGATTACAGGTGGTCTTGTCCAAGATGTGAAAGTTCAAAAAAAACCCTCACATGACAATCAGGTGGGATGAAGGGAATTCAGCATATTCTTGGTATTTCTTTCTCCCTGTTTTTTTTTCAGTGTGTCTATTCTTCCAAATTTTAGATGAGACTGACAACTTTACTATGATTCCTTAGAACTGACAGTATTGTTATGCAGCCATCTATGAAGCGAGGTTAATATCTCTTATTAGGCCAGGTCACAGAGATGATAGAAAATTATGGGATCCTTTGCACTATTAAAGTTTGAGACCTGAAATAGACAAGTAAATACCAGGATAAATATAGGCTGAGAAAGGTAACTTAATGAATCAGACAATTTGAAGAAAGAAGGATACCTGCTACATATGGAGATAGAGAGATGTTAGCAGAGGAAGAACTAACAGAGTCTTATATGGAGCACTGGGAGAGGAAAGGAACAGACAATTGTGCATCAATGAGGATTTAAATACTGTGAAGGATAAGAAAAATTATAATGTGCTACATAGTCAATATCTCTACTGAGTCCTTGAATAGGACAAACAGCAGCATTACGTATTATAATTCCATGGCTTGTCTTTCAAGATTTTTGTAAACCTCCTCATCAGCCCCTCTCAATTACCAGAACTGATAGGTCAAAGATAGAGCACCTATTTTTTGAAAAATATTATCTCACTGGCTGCTGGATGTTCCTGTTCTTAGTTTTCTGAGTTAGTTCATACTATTTAGTGTACAGCAATTGCTTGGTGACCAGACAATGTAGGGGACTAGATGAAGTACTAACTCCCTAAGAAACTGCATGCTTTTCAGCCATGGGTTTGCCATCAAAGACATTTCCTGTGTGCCATATTTCCATTTGTTACTAGCACAGAGCCACAAATCTCCTCTCCTTTGCAGGTATGGTTGATGCACAGCTGTGTTTCCACCACTCTCTACTGCAGTCTGAAAAAGGAAGGAAGCAAATCCACACAGCGGGATGCTCATGATCAAATTCAAAACTCACAAATGCTTGTCAGCAAAATCCAACAGCCTTTGTGTTTCTCTCTAAAGTGGATTAGTGAGGGAGTTTTGCCAGCCAGCAATAGAGAGCTCCCAGCTATGCGCCAAACCTAATATCCTTTAAATGCGCTCCACTAGGCCAGCATACACATCTGCTCGTGGGGATGAGGGAAGGCGTGATCTACACAGATCTATAGTCTAAGCCTAAACTTGGAGCACATTCAAAGAGCTACAGAGGAAAGACAGAGGAAAGATCACTTCTATCATCACTTAGCTACAACAGTAGATCTGTTGCAGTAGATGCCTTCAGGAAATACTCCCTAAATGAAATTCCTATCTATGTGCTTCTGTTCATTTAGAAACCTAGTTTTATGTATGTAGTTTGTCTTATTTTGGCCAATACTGAAGAACAATTGGAGTTTGGAAATATATTAATATTTACATTTACTCTGCAAAATAAATCAGTTTGCTAAAAAAGGAAAAAAAAAAACTAGAATAATCTCAGCAAATATGACAACCTGTTAGTGTACTTCTCTTTCTCTCCTTGTCTCTACAATTTTTGCTTAAGGAGCTCTCATGTCTATGTTCCTTCTCTGATATTCTGGGATGAAGCACTGTAAGCTTTTTTTTGTTTTGGTCAGCTATGACATTAACTCTACAGTCTTTCTAATGTGTAAACAATTTCAAAGTCACTGCAGATGTAGTCCTGTCATAGTCCAGTTTCATTCTGAGTGACAACGTACTGATATCATGCTGCAGTTCAATGTCAAAATACCACCCCAGATGACTGACTAGATCTCCTTTCACTATTACAGCAGGATGTCGAGTTCATATACAAACTCCTTTGTGGCTGACATCTACCTTTAGAGAAACGAACTCTACCCTGGAACTTCCAAATCAGCAGATGTCCTGAGTATATATAGGAAAACACAGGATAGGAAGGGATCATCAGGTTCAACAAGCCCAGTTGCCAAAACGTAAATTACAGGGTAATAGATGCCTGTTTCGGGAACATCTGCAGAACACCCACTCCACATAACCCTGCTAAGGAAAGCATGTCCTATTGAATTTTCAGGGTCTTTTCATTGCAATATCTCTGCTGAAAATATCTTTTAGTATATCAAAAGCAATATTGCTGACAAGTACATATGTGATAGTCTTAAAAATAAATAAATCTAATTACTCAGGTTTTTTTCATTGAGGAAGAATGCTCCTTATTCACCTTGTGAGACTTTCAAATGTCAGATCCATCTGCATTGTAATTCTGATATGCCAGCTATGGTACTGAAAGAAGACAATAGTATTTTGAGGCTTCTTTATTGCAACCTAGTTGGATCCATCTTCAGTAGTTTCTTCTTCTGTTCTGTTGCATGGAGTTTCACAAAAGCTGCAGATCTCCATAAGTCTCGCTGTAATAACATGTTGCAGGTAATTGTTGGTTTCTTGGAATGCATTTGCCTCTACTTCAAGCCATAATTAAAGGAATCACATAAACTTTGGAACAGTCTTTGGAAATCTGAAAATAGGAGTTTAATTTACAAATGTTAGGGTGGAATAGGAAAGGAATGAGCCAAAATCAGCACACTACCATGCTCATTTGCAATACTCTGAACGAGGCATCCCTTTTGTTTTGGCCACTGAGACTTCTCCAAGGCATCTTGAATATATATTGTGTAGTGAGAACTACAGCAGGTCCTCTACAAAAAGAGCAGAGCACATTTATTATCAAGACAGGAAGATAAGATATTGCTTGAAACTAAATGAAAGGCTACCTTCAAAGAGAGAATATTGCCATAGGAAAAACAAACTATGAGAGACAAGGCCTCTTCTTACACTTGTTCACCAGTGTTGGTCACAGACTAGGTGCCAACTTCCACATCTGAAACCAGGCTTTGGGGGGGTGTTTTGTTCTAAACAAATGGACACCTTCAGGGCTGTGAAAGGATTATGTGAAAGGACAAGGTTTCTCTTCTCCTTTCTGTATCTATGCCTCCTTTATGCTAAATGGCTGATTTTTGGAGAGAGAAGTCTCAAAACTTTGTTAACAGACCCTTGGCTAAACCCAAGTTTGTAGTTTATCAGATACTTATTTTTATCTAACTGTTCCTCTAGCTTCGCAGCAACGCTTACTCCAGGATATAGACCTGATATGATCAGTAAGGTCAGTCTCAGCACAGATTTCTCAGAGAGTCCAGTTGCCTACATTAATTACACTGAAAGAAGTTTCTGTCCCACTAGCCACTCTGTTACCAACATGATCTCAGAAGTGCACTCCACAATTTTCTTTAACAGAAAAAAAACCAATCTTTTTTTCTCTTTTTCCAAAGTTCTTAAGGCATGCTTTATGAATATTTCCCCCTTACTAAGTGCTGGGTTATATTCAACTCAGAGAAAATGTTGGCAACAATCAGTTTTACAGATTTGGGAAGCCTCAGTATGTGATTAGTTGTCATGACAAGGTAGCCTAGAGAGATGCATGGTGCAAATAATCTGGATTGTCTTCATTTGGATTTTTTTTTTTTTAAGTTTTAATGTCAACATGATTTTTTCTGAATTCTCAGCAAATAAAAGCATTGCCTTCTTAATGAAGAATTAAGTAAAGTACTTACCCAGATTTTGATTTACAAATAACTCATTTTTTTCTGTCTCTTTCATTGTTCACTGCTTTCTCACTGCTTACTAGTCCATCTCTTCTTTCCTGCTGCTCTCTTGCATTTATATAGTTGGAGGACATTTTACCTTTTTTTTAGGCTCTAACTCATTTTCTCTTTCCACTCCCACTTCACTGCTCTCAGGACTTTGAGGTCATCTTTGAGGTCCAAATTAGAAGCCCTGTGACATCATGATTTCTTCAGATCTCTCCATTGCAGTTTTAAACAAAGTCCTCTAACTTAAAGATTCCTCAGAAATCTCTCAGGGATTTTTTTCCCCTCCAGTTTATTTATTTGAATACTTGGAAATACTTGGAAGCCCAAGTATTATTTTTTGTCCATTCCACTTCCCTTCAGCTCTTTACAGGATAAATCTTGCTTTTTCAATAACATCCATATAATTAATTTTCATTTTAATCATCCACACAGTTGCTTACCAGTGTCTAGGATGAAATATTCTCTTTTTTGCACCAAGCAAATATATTCTTTCATACTACAAGAATCTCTCCCAACATCTTTCTGTAAAAACATTTTTGCTTAGATATTTAAAGGGTTCTCTGTATTAGGAACACGCACAGAAAAAGAAAATTTCTATCACTTTGTCTCAACATCTTGATTTTCTTTTCCCTTATTTCCTGTACCTTGCAATAGGAGGGAAGATTAATGGCTGACCACCGGCAGGTTCCCAAATCTGCCATGTCCTTCTGAAAAGGGATGATTTAACAGAGAAAATCAAGAATTTGGGGTGCTGAATTCCAACATCTAAGTTTTTGGTTTGATCTTGAGCAAGAATTTGGGTCTGTTTATCCCACATCACAGCTAAATCTTCAGCTCCACAGAATTATTTTGGAGTGTATATCTATTCTTGTAGCATTTTCTTCCCTGGGAGCACTTTTGTCCTGCACACTTTAAAAGGTGGTTTCCAGGGTTCTTCAGCAACACTGAAAGAGGGAAATAATAACTTAACTTGTCAAACATCCTCAATTGACAGGCCTGAAAACGGAAAACTTCTGATTCTTCAGGACTGGAAAAAGCAGTCCCCACACTCGGTGTCCCTCATTCCTGATATGAAAATCTCACCTCTGGAAAAGAGTAGGTAACCTAGGGTAATTCATTTCTCAAATGGTAACAGGACTGCCTGTTCTGTTGGCAGATGGCCATTGTTGCTTGTGGTTTTCATGTCTGTCCCTGAGGAACTGGATAACTCTGCTCAAATGTAGGAAACTGTAATGACTTGCTTATATGGTTACCAATACCTGATTACAAAGGTCGGGATGATACCATCGAGGTGATTCACATGAAGCTGTTTGCAAGATGTTTTTTACTTACTCAGAAGATGTTCCATTTCCTTTGTGAAAGGTCAAAGCATGAAGAATGGGGGAATAAATGAGCATTACACTAACAAGCTTCCTGGGGCTATCATTTACATTAATTACACGTTTGCTCTGCCTCCTTTGTGTATGCTGACAGAAATACATTAATTTCACAGGGAATGTCACCTCTATAGGTAAGAACAGAGATGTTATGTGAGAAGAAGCACTGGAAAAGAAAGTCAGAATAAAGAAAACCTCTGTAGTTACCAAGCAGCAAAATGGGAAAGGTTTTCGTCCAACGTTCAGAGGCTCTGATACCCCCACACCAACCTCAGGTTGCAGTTCTCTTATATCAATGTCTGGAAAACCTAGCATTTTCATCCATTCTATTCAAGTGCTGATGATAACTGCTGCTCTTGGAAATTTTACCAAAGAATTGAAAACAAGTATTCCTAATCATTCTTTGGAAAACTACTCTGATCAGAATAATGGTCTTTAAAGTCTATTTACCTATGATTGTCTTTGTCTTGGGAAGGTTACCTCCTCTACCAGTGTCTAACTGTGGTTCTGACCTTGGTGGTTTGTCTCACATGGGTAAACAAAAGTGTACAGCAGTGACAGAAAACAGAAATCCAGCACTCCACAGCACACATACATGAGCTGAGAGCAAGTCTCGTTTCTCTCCTGCTTGCTTTGGTGTCACTGTATTACAATACTCTAGGAGTCTGAATGGAATTAATTCTTTCTATTCCTAATTCCTCTATGGTTTCTGGAGGCTATTGTCAGACCATGCAGAAATCCATCTTGCCTTGCACCTTCATACCCGTGGGCTATGACATTCATGATCCCCACTTTCAGTCATACAAAGACTTTTTCTCACATCCCTACTTTGCTGCAAATCTGAATAAAGCTCATTTATCTGAAATAGAGCCTGAGGACCCAAAACGCTGTCCTTGTTCATAGATTAACCTCATGTCTGCCTGTGGGGTTAATACTTCATGCTTTGCTCATGTAACTAGCTCTACTGATTGCAGTGGAGGTACTCCTGGGAGAGAGGCATCCGATGCTCTGCCATGACATCTGGAGTCAGTCCCATGTGGCCAGTGTTAATTAAGTTTCTTCCCCTTGTTTTCAGGCCTCTCACACTGTTGTACCTTTCACATCTCTTCCCATGTGGCTTCTTTCACTTTTTTTTTTGTGCTCTTTGTTAGCAAATTAGGAGAAATATAACAGAAACAGGCTCTCATAAACCCTTTTCCCAGTGCTATTGTAGGCTGTGTTTGTTTTTCTGCTGCATCTGCACATGGCCTCAAGCAAAATCTCTTCAACCCTAGATGGTCAATTTTTAATGGTCCTCACAGCAGGAAGCAAAAGTTTGACAGTTGACCCCATTGGTCCCATCACCGTTTCTGGATAAAATTGAGAACTGCCAAAAAAAGACAAAACATTAGGGAAGGAAAATGAGACAATACCATAAGCAGCTCCAAAGTTCAAATAAGAAAAGAAGTTGGTGGTTGTTAAATGAAGAGAGCATTGAGTGAGATATACATCTTAGACTAAAATATATATATATGGAGATCTCAAGGCCAAAATAATACATAGGATAATTCCTGTTAGCAACAATTTAGTGGCTTGTATTAAGGCAGTAGGAGACAGAATACCTATTTGTTTCTCTAATAGAAATGCCAGGCAAAATCCACTGATATGATTTTCCCATAATCCTTGAGGAGACACGGGGTGAAAAGTAGGTGCAAGGAGCCATGGAAAATAACAATCTGTGCTCAGGCAGCCCTTAGAGCTCACCTCTTGGTACTCACACAGGTGAGCAGGCACAGCACAAGGCACAGGCTGCTGGCTGGGCTGGTGGCCATGGCCTCCATCCCTTCTTCAATCCCCAGGGCTCTGCCAGATGAAATGGCAGAAATGGGACATCTACATATGATCTCCTTGACTCTCTTTTCTGTCCATAGTTAAAGTTCTGCAAACATTTCAAGCAGCACACACTTTAGACACATAGAGCTGCCATAGCTACAATACTGACATTTCCACTTGTGCAACACTTCATTCCTCATCTGAGTGCTAACTAAGGAATCCTCACCATACCTTTGTGCTTAGCTAAAGGCTTGCCTGACCACAGCCACTTGCAAAATGAGGGACAGGACAAAAATGAGGGACAGAACGCCTGGCCAAGAGCACAGGGCACTCGGGTGGCAGAACACAGCCATGACTGACACTGGTCATTCCAGTTGGCACTGGTTTTCATCTTTTAGACTCAAGAGGGTTTTTTTACAAACAAAGAAAGTGGAGGACCGCAGGTTTGCAAGCAGAGCACTCCCAATAGTGGAGACCAGTACAAGTACAGTGTATGAAAACATAAAGTGAGAGACCACTTCTTTACAGTATTTGCAGGTACCAGGAACAGTGTCTATTGACTCAGTAAACGTTGCTACATTTGTGGTGATGAAATGCGATCAATGGATGTTTCCATATGATGTCATTTATCTTTAAAATCAGTTAAGAAAAGTGAGTTCTTACATTTTTGACTGCAGCTGATTCTGACTTTACAGTAGATTAGAGTTCCTGCTACAGACAGTTAAAGATGGAAAGAAAAAAAATTGGACTTTAGCAGAATAATAAAGGATGAAGTTTTCAGACCTTTGCATCACCAGATATGCTAAGCAGAAGGAGGTCCTGTGAGGGAGTTGGAGGGAGTTAGGAAAGGAGGACGCTGGCATTATGTAGTTGGCTATAATCGCTGCATTCAAGGCATAAATTGGCTGGAGCTATTGGGAGGAGACTAACAGCCTGGCCCACAGTACTGATGGCTGCAGGAGGAAAATGGCTACCCACAGACAAACGGATCTGTCAGTGGAAGAAGTTGGAAAAAAGATAGATCTTCATTTGTAATCTGATTCCTCCAATCCTCTACAGGGATTTGGCTTTAATGCCAAATTATAGCACTGTATTTTACAATGTCAGTATAGTGCTCTAGCTGTTGTTTTTTAAGGTAAGAAAGAAGCTAAAATTTTCCAGTGACTACTATGGGCGAAAAAAACCCAAAAAGGCAGAGTAAAAGTAAAGCTATTTGAACTCTCCCAAATACTGCAGGGAACTGTGTTGGAAGATACTACAGAAGAGATGACTGGAATTGCTTTCAGGAGGGAAATGAGGGGACAATTTTCTTGCTTGCATATTCATAAGACTTTAAAAGTTGGGGTTTTTTAATTGGCTTTAAACTTGTGTTTGATTGGCTTAAAAATGCAAAAGGAACAAAAAAAAAAAAAAATAGAAATTCCATCCTGCTTTAATCACTGCCCACTCCAAGCTTCCCTAATGACTTCCAGATGCATTCTT
>WHYT01017461.1:13815-31096 GCA_009806455.1 Tetrax tetrax | reverse complement strand
CCCCCCCCCCCCCCCTTTTTTTTTTTGTGCTGCATGGCTCTTAATTTGGAATTGTTGACTCCCTTCTTGTCCTGACCATCCCAAGGGACATACAGCATGCATACTGTATAACTGGAAAGCGGTTCAGGAAGCTGCCACGTCTGTAGGGCTGCAGCACACAAAAGAAGGCGGAGGTAACAGGAATACCTTCTGCTTGACAAACTTGGAAATTCTGCTGCCACATCAGCAGGAGCATATCCCAGCACAGCGCTCCTCAGTCACTGCAGACGCGAAACGTGCACCATAGAAGTAATTCAAGGCACAAAGGTCTTCCCAAATGCCTCCTAGTTTCTGCCCCCCACATCTCAGTCGGACTTAATAGGGGATATTACACACTTCAAACCTCACTGTTTAAAACAAAGTACCTAATTCCATTTAGGAAACTAGGAACTTAATACCTCTGTATCCAAAAGCCTCGGAATCCACTTCTCTGAATTAGAAAAGAACGGAGGCACAGAGAGACTGAGTGTATATCAACAGCATATAGCACAATTCCACATAGAAATACCTGAGCTAACTCAGGAGTTTAAGCCTAACAGACACAGCCACCCAGTGTTGCTCCTACCCTAATGTGGAGCCTCAGATTCCCATGACTTCTGGTTACTGAATTAATTCAGGCAAATATGGATGATGTGGCAACTGCCATGTAGACATAAATGTCATTCTTCACCAGCTTTGGTACTTCTGTGCTCACATTCTAAATACTCACTATATACAAAAACTCAAGCCTTTGAGTACCTTACCTGAGTTTGGACCCATTGGGTTGTTTTTCAACAGAATGTGTCTAAAACTCTTAATCTATAAACATTTATGTGTGTTTGCAATTCTGTGAAGAGCTGTTCCAGGAACAATTCATCACTGTATTAGCAAGGCCAGCGATGTGTTAGCTAGTCCACAGTGGCTACCTGTATGGATGCTCTCTCTGTAGGGATAACAGCACAAAGCCAGGCACCCAATTGGTTTGCTCAGTTCCTAAAAGTACCAAAGCATTAATTAGAGAAAACTCTTTTCTTCGTGTGCCTTTTTGCACTCATTTAACTGTATAGCTGGAGTTAAACTGGTGCAGCACTGTAATGCGGGGTAACTATACTGTGATAAAAACCTATGGTTTAGATTATTTGGTACATAGTTGAAGCCATACCATATTCTCTTCTAACATACCCTCTGTTTGAACTGCACAAATTTTGGCTAAATACTAACCATTAGTACTGATATTAGGATGGCCGTATGCCTCCCTCAGAAGCCTTTCTGGAAAAGTTCACTTAATGCCAGTTCTGAGCTCCCATACAGCATTTTGCTGTAGGTGCTCTCAGAAAAGAAGAGAGCGTGTGTTCACCCAACCAGGGCTCTATCACAGACATGATGAGCCTGAGGACAGAGAAACCTGCTGAAGAGCCTGCTGTAAAAGCCATCCTCCAAAGTATCAGGCCAGGCATCATATGCTGATTATGAAAAATTATTAAGATCCATACTTGATCTGAAATGTCAAAATATGCAGAAAAGACAGGGACAGACGGAAACTTGAAAGTAATCATAAAAAGCTTACATTGGGACCAATAAGGAGAGAGAAATGACAGAATTCAAAGAAGAATGAAAGGGATAAATGAGTTTTTCCCAGATGTCATGTTTTTTTTTGTAGACAGGAGCAAGTTGATATGGATGTTTAGATGTGAACATTAAGGTATCCAAATAATATTTTTCACATATTTTTGGAAAGTTCTAAGAAATAAGGATAACCATAAAGTTGAGTGTTGGATCATCTAGAAAATAAATGCAATTATGGACTTTCTTCAGGTGATAGCTGATGTTCAGTCATCTCTCTTGCCTAATCTCAGTGCTCCTAATGTGGGGAACAGAGACAGTAACACACTTTCCAGAATAGAGAGAACCAAGTAGTTTACACATTATTTACTATATAAATTCAGTGATTGTGTGAAATCTGAAATGAAATCTGTACACGAGCCCCTTTGATGTCTAATCTACATCCCTGTGTATGTGCTGAACACTGATATGAACTTAACACTTGCACCTCTAATGTCTATTTTATTGCAAAAAGCAAAGTGGCATGAAGTGGCTGAAGTGCCATAGCAGGATAGCAGCTGCTGGGCATCCAACTCCGTTACGCTAACACCCCTCCTCTGAAAGAGAACTGCAGGACTTACATGCCAGGCTGGAGGAAGTATTTATTTTTCTGAGACAACATCTGGCTCTTTAGTGAACTCCACAGGTGGCTATGTTGGTGGTTTCTAGTCTCTCATGTGGTCAGAGCTCTGTGTGGATAGCTTAAAAAGCCCATCATGTCAATGAGTGGTTCATTCAGCCTGAACTATTTTCGTTGGACTTAGTGATACTGTGGGCTCTGTGTAACCTCACTAAAGCCTCTCCTGAAGTAGGTGCTTACAAGCATCTACAGTTCAGACCGGAAAAAGGGATAGTATGTTTGTGTGCATAGAGTTTAGCACAGGCAACCTACCATCTGACCAGTCCCTCTCAAACAGTTTATCCAAATTATAATATTTTTGTCCTTAATAAGGAGATTAAACATATTATATACCTAAATTAAAAGAATATTTTAAGGCCACTGAGTCAAGCACCCAAATGAAAAATAAAAAAAAAAGGAAGAATTAAAACTCTCTGTGGGGAAAATGTTCAGAGTCAAAAAAACCTGTTAAAAAGTATACCTTATTCTTTTCTCATCAGAAATATTTTTGTATACTTAACACATCTCTCAACCAGATTGGTTTAGACTGGCTGTAATTTTCTGCAGAAAACTGAAATTTTGATTCACTAATGCAATATTACCTCAGACCATTTTTAGCGGTTTCCTCATAATAGCCCATTTTTAGCAATGCATTTGTTCACACCTCATGATTTTTCTCACTGGAGACTTTAAAATGTTTGGATAAAAAAAAAAAAATTCCTAGCTTTTTACCGCTTTCCATCTTTTTACCTACTCAGTGAGGAAAATAAAGGGCATGATTAACTATACCGAGATAGCAGAGATCAAAGAACCGGGTTTTTGCTTCATCTCTGGTTCAGTTTGGGCTGGTTCAATTGGTCAAAAAGTCTACAGAAGCAGTTATTGGGAGATTTCATGCAGGTGGAAAACCCTTGTGAAATGTAATTTATGAAGTTATGGTTCAAACCTATGCCAAATCCTGGCTTCTTAGGAACAGGCTTAACTTGCAGTTCGGTTATTTTTTAAAAAGAAAGAAAAAAGAAAGAAAGAAGAAGAAAACCAAACAGTTTCATAACGAGCAAAAGAAATAAGAAATGAAGCCTCATTTCCTCTGTCTCTGCTAAATTACCTGGTGTCCAATAACATGACTGTGTTCTCATGCGTCACCTTCCCAGAGCAGAGTATAGGAGCTCTAACTCAGATCTCTCTTCCACTCAGCATCTTATTTCCATGAAACTTGTAAGAGCATAATATTTCCAAGGCCTCTAACTCTCTCTCAAGTGTAGTGAAAAATTGTCAGAAAGTTAAAATATCATTAGGATGGGAACAGAAAAAGACTACAATTGTTTAAGTCTTGTTAGTGTAAGAAATTGGATCAAAGAATTAAAGTGTTGAAGAGTCACTCTGCACCACATCCACATTTTAGATACCCTGACATGTTAGTGTAGGGGAAAATTTTTACATTGATAGAAAAGCCTTTTTGTCTCCGTTCTGCTCATGCTCAGGGAAGTTACTCAGACCCTGAAGTTTTACCATGGACATGTAACAGAGTTCATGGAGTCATCAGACTCCACAACTGAATAGAGATCGAAATGCCGCCTTATGTCTGAAGTGATATTTCAAAGACAAGGTTAAAATATATCATAGGTTTCACAGAAATTGCTCATATCCTGAAGACACTGGATGAGGAACAGTCAAGCGAACTCAATTACTTTGTGTCCTAAATGATAGCATTGAGCATTAAACATCTCTGTAAGATGTTTAAATTTCTTTAGTCATAGTTTGCCACTAAATCTAAGGTTTTACTTTTAACTATAGCACTTAACTTTATATCACTTGAGGAACCAGCTGCTATTAGCAAGGAGCAAGCCCAACTAATTTATTTCTTTCACTTGGTCCTCCAAAGCCATACTGTTTATTAACTACCATGGAAGATATTCATCCACGCATACTTAAGATGTGGTGTGTATCCAACAGACAAGGACACAGTTTGATACCTTTCCCTGTCATACAAAATAGTTCCTGATTTCCAATTTCAGCAGAACTTCTAGTCAATCGATATACTAACTCATCTGCATATTTTGAACTTATTGCACAATTTATATGTAGATTACCTGCCTGAAATAGTATGTCAGCTAGATTTAAAGTTACACGTTCCATTAAGCGTAAGAATTACTGGTGCATTAATACAGCTTCTGATGTTCTGAAAACGTATCTTGCAGCATGACACACAACAGAAATGCAGCAATGATCTATGACTGAAATAAATACAAAAGTAATGGAAATGATGGATTAAAAAAATCAAACTAACTGACAGTTTAACAATATAGCAGGTTTCCTAATTACAGCTGGTTCATGTAAAGCACGGTTGCAGTCAACAAACACAACAGAAATATCTTACTCGGTCACATTGTAAATATTTATCGCAGGTCATTGTGATGGGAGTCATAGATAGGACTATGTTTAATAAATTTAATAAGATTACAATACTGTAGATATTTCACAACCACATGTCTAAAGCTCTAAGTACTCTCTGGCTAATCGAAGGACACATGTAGGGATGAGATGCACAGAGGAGGAATGCAGTGGTCCTACTTGATACAGTGAATATCAGCCTAAAAGGGTTTGGCAGCAGCCGTTATCCTACAGCATGTCTCCAGCAGCAGGTAGTTTGACTCCAGCCTCCTCCTTTTTTTGCTATAAGAAGACTATGACCATTCTAACAAAACTAATGGATTTGAGAATCCAACGCCTTAGAGCTACCAGTCATAGAATCACAGAATCATTAAGGTTGGAAAAGGCCTCCAAGATCATCAAGTACAACTATCAACCTAACACCACCATGTGTTGCTTCATTAGTTCAAAGAGGTAGCTACTGAATACCATACTTAATGTGGAGGAGAAAATGCTGGATCCCTGTGCTGATAAAGGTCCAGAATCTCTCTGGAGATTTGAAGATATACATGCATCCTATCCTAAATGATTATTTAGGATTGGTAATGTGTGATACAGTACTAATAAAATCCATACTGCTTTTTGGATAAAGGCTTCTACAGTGGGTTTATCACCTGGTGACTTCAGCAGATGAATTCTAAAACATAAGCCCACAAAGTCTCCTGTGAGATCCATAAGGTTTGATTTCTCTGCCATATGCCAGACCTGTGCTGCATTCTGCATGCAGAAGGTGAAGGCATTTTCAAAACAAGGGACTGGAGATGTGAAGGCCTTCTAGAACTGAAATACCATTTCAATAAACATCCACCTCGCAGCTGAGAAAAGCCTTGGACAGCTTCAACTTTCACACTTGCCATCTGAGCTAACCACAGCTGTCTATGATGGAATCCACTATATTGCAACCTCTTCATGCAAAGAAAGACACATAGGCAGATTTCAGCAAAAATTCACAGTGGGCCAGCCCCAGGCATCTCTTATTCTGTCTGAACAAAAGCTGTCAGTATAGGCCTGCCTTTTTAAGTGTAAAACCTCCTTCAGCCTCTATTAATTCAGATCTATCTGGCCCAACTTCTGGCCCTGGGGTCAAGAGCCCAATTGTCCTCCTCTGGGTACAGTCCCAGTCAGCCAAGGGGAGAGGTCTCTGCACTCTTCTTACCACACATGTGCCAGGGTCATTCGGAAGCAGGAGCTGTGGGGCTGGGACTTGCTGATTTTCACATTTGCCAAAAAAGCAAGCCCTAAACTGGAGACAAAATACGCCCAGGGGCCTTGGAGGGTGGCAGAGTGGTCACACTCACCCTGCTTTACTGCAGACACAGTTTGTCTAAGGAGGCCTGAACTTGGCTACCGCTGAGACCAGAGTTCACCCTTAAGCTGCTAGGCTAAAGTGTTTTCTTATGGTTTCTAGCTTGGTCTTTTCGCCTCTACTGCAAACTAGTAATAACAATCATAAAAGCAGCTTAAATAATTTTCTTTCTCCCCTCTAAGGAGAAGATAATAGCAGCATGAGGACTTGCTAAAGAGAATGAAATCTTTTTGTTTTAAATAAAAACGCTTTAAGAAAGCAAGCTAAACCAAGGCAGACTGCAACATGGTCATTCTTTCCATAGGGTTTTGTTTATACATTGCAGCATATCTTTCAGGCTGTGGCATTCAGTTGGCTACAGTTTCTAGGTTAATGAGAAAGGCCTTGCACGAATTCCAGCTCTAACATGTGACTGCTGCTTTTACGGCTACAAGATGGAGGTGAGGGAGGTCCCATGTTTATATTTGCTTTTCTCAACTGGAGGCTGTACAATGCCATTAATTCATAATGTGAAGCCGCTTGTGAGTGGGGAGCCAAGTGTACTGTAAAACATCATGAATTTTTATTTCTGTGTGGATGGAGAGTTCCCTGGAGTGAGCCCTCACCAATGCAGACGATTCTTCATTCCAGAGTCTTTAGTTTTGCTCTGAAGGTGGAGTGCCTTGGAGGATGTGAAGGGCTTAGTTGATACAGCTGTATGCAGCTGCTGGCATTGAATTGCACTATCTGAGGATTTGTCACTTCAAGTGGCACACTCTTAAAAACTTTTCATCTCTTGTCATCCAGACACGTTGATGTCTTCAGTGATCAGCTGCAGGTTGGTAAGGAAAATTAACTCACACAAACACCATTTTCTTTAACTTATTTTTCATGTCAGTTTTAGAACAACTGATGACCATCCAGAATGCATGCTAAGAAAACAAATTTTCACTGTAAAAAAAAAAATTACTTCTTGCATGTCTGATTTTTTTCCAATGATTTCAAAATAGCCAAGTAATTAGTAAGATTATAAATAGGTACAATGACATTCTTCTAAAGTACTTGGCTTCTTTAGGACTTTCTGTACTTCTCACTGAAGTAGGACACAGAAGTTAACTGCACAAAATACAAGGATATTGTAATGGCATGACACGGGTTCCTTAATGAGCAGAAATACAGTGCAATTTCACTAATGAGAATATAGTTGCACAATGCTAAATTTCACCAGAACACAAAGGGTGGTTTATTTCCAGTGCAGGATACCAGAGGAGTCTTTAGTGCATGTGTTCATTTCTGGATCCCATCTGAGATGTGGTACCTCAGCAAATTGATTTTTATTTCCCTAAATAAATTATGACCACTTTTTGTGCTTACAGAAACCTCCTCTCTCCCTTAGACAACTAAAGTAGAATACTTTGAGATATCTCAATATGATAACTCTTCTGGGTTCAAGCCTGAAACCTCCTACCTGCCACTCTGGCTTCTTTTACTTTTTTTTTTCTTCCTCATTCAAATATAAATTAGAAATGTTTTAAACTTGTCTAATAAAAGTTTCCAGAAAGGCAGCAGTGGATGACTGCAACACAGCAGGCAGAGCCAGGTGCTGGTAACAGGGTCCATCAAGAGCTGGAGACTTGGTATGCATCGAATCAGGTCCACGGTCCTTCTGGGAAGCCCAATAGTAAGCAACAGTAGACGGGCCGGAGACAAGGCGACATTGTGGGTCTGATATCCATGCAAGACATAAGTTACCTACCACACAGGGCCCAAGTCCATCCAGGAGGCAGGGCCAGAAACAGAGCTGGAGACAGTACAGCTACAACACAATTGAGGGAGGGACTGATATCCCCAGGCTGAGCTGAAATGAGGCTCCTAGCACATTGGGTCAGGATGGAAGCCCCAGGGTGAGGTTCCTCACCAGTAAGGCCTATTAGTGGCCTCAGAGTCCTGACAAATACCTTCTCTACTGGTGATATCTTCTGAACTGTTGAGAACAGCATGGCAAATGCTACTATTCAATACTTTTTCCATTTAAAAGTCATGTTCTAGACATCTCTAGGTGCATAACAGTATAGAGTGCTTCTCCTTATTTTATCTGCAAAGGTCCATTGTCTGATGTAATTTTCACTCCTATTATTGAAGTGCAGTACGGCATTTTTGTTGGGAAGATACACTGTCTCTCTATCTTATTAGCTATTGCTTTGAACAGTTCAACAAGAATCATGACTATAGAAATACCGCAGCCTTCCCACAACACATGCTCTACATGTCACCTCTGCAGAACGGTACATTCTTCAAGTGATTTTTCTGAAACTCAGAGGCATTCCCTTTTTCTTTTGCAATAAACACGGAGAGATGAATGCTCTTTTCTGATGCAAAAGCAGTCTGCAAACCGCCAATGACACTGTTACACTCCCACAAGCACAGGGAGCCAACACGACTGCTTCACATTCCTATGATCCGCACAGAGATGGGGACATACGTGGCAGATGGGCTGTGTGCTGGTATCCTGCCCAGGAAGCAAATTTCAACTTAAAAGATCGGTCGGTAACTTCAGAGGCTGGAAATCCTGGTCACAGGCTTAGTCCATTTGACATCTCCCACAGACCTCTTCTGTAATGGTGAGGAGAAATGGAATAATTAACAAGTTGACAGATATGCCACTCAAGATTTTAGTATTTAAGCTGCAGAAGCCACTGTGAACTGTGAGGACTTACTCAGTGGGAAATGCAGCCATGGAAATTTTTGCAGTGGGAAAACTGGATTCTCTTTCTCCACCTTCATTTCAGACTACACAAACATCACAGGAAAAAAAAAAATAGGACCTCTGAATATTCCTAAACATTCTTCTTCTCATTCCTGCAATTCAAGGGGTAAATGCAACTGCACCCCTTCTTATTAAAGAAAGGTTCTTCCTGTTGAAAAAACAGAGGAAATCTGATAGCACTTTAATAAATGGGCTAAACATCTACTCAGGTCATGGAGTTGAGGCAAGACGATGTTCCGTGATCTAGTCTTGATTTGTAAGTGAACAACAGGACTGAACCTTCCATAAAAAAAAAAAAGAATTAAATCACATCCAAAGGCAGCTGGTATTTTAGCTTTGGAGTAGCCTATTTTTTTTTTTTTTGCACAACCAATGCATCCCTACCAATCTGTTTATTCCTATTGTGTTTTTTGTTTGATGTTAAGACAAAGTTCCTAGGGTAGGAGGGTGGAAAAGAAAATACAGTCTCTTGTTACAAACTGTTAACGGACTCTTGCTTTGCTTTGCTCACTTTAAGTATTCTGCTTAGTTTGGCCCATTACTCTGTTTTTTCTGGAAACCTCTCATTTTTCTTTCAGTCTGCCTTCCAAAATCACAGTGGACTGAAAAAGAATTTTTACTATGGCGCGTCTCTGCTTCAAGGAATGCTCACTTTATACATTTCTGTATACCTGCAACCTACATTTTCAGGACCACGTTTATACAAAATAAAAATATTTACCCCGCTATGTTTTTATTTTGTTGAAAAGCAAAGGACAGAAGTTTCAGCTAGTTAACAGGGGACAATCCAGCTGGCAGCTGTAGTGGAAATGATTACCGCAGAAACATTTGCAATCACTTAAGCGTGGGTTCCCATCATGCTTAGCAGAAAAGGCTGAAAACAATTCAAAATAAATGTAGTGCGATCTAAACAGGGAAGGCGGAAATGAAATTTAACTTACAGCAAACAAAGGAGATGCCTTTCTCACCATTCAGGGTCCAATCGCTACGGATTTTAAAGTTATTTCAGCAACCCTGTTACAAATGCATGGAAAATTAACACGTATGGAGGCTATATATATCTTCTGCAGCTCAGCTCCAGTCATCCACATCTGTTTCTGGTTTAAGTTATACCTCACTCTGGCACAGATTCAAAGGGCAGCAGTGGAAGCGAGTCTGGGTCTGGGACTTGACTGGGGTAAATGGATGCAGCTCTACTGAGAGAACTGCAGCTAAATCAGCTAATAATGTGGTGCGACATTTCTAGAGACATACATTTCCAGAGTTTTCTTCCCTTTCACTCCCTTGTGTCTGATTGACTCTTCTGCACAGGAAAAGTAAAGACCATACTTTAGCCATAAGCTTCAGTCCTATAACTGTATATGAACTTTGTAATGCCAAAAAAGAGATCTTAAACATTATTATATTTAGAAAACAGTTCATGTTCCTATCAGATTGCTTTAGTTTTTGCATTTAAGAGAATTACTCATACAAGTAGATAAGCTGAGTACACCACGTGATGTGCATGTGTGTGTTTGCACATACATATGTGTGTGTTATGTATGTGAGAAAAGCCATATAAAAATAACTCAATAAGCAGTAAATTCCCTAGTAAACAATTTACTGTATCAGAAAAAAACTACACTTTCCCATTCCTCAGGTCTTAGTGGTGCATTTCCTCCATTTCACATAATTTTATTCAGAGTTAAACTATACATTGTTTTATTTTAAAACTTTTGTTGAGGGTCCTAGGACATTCTGTGAGAAGGATTTTTCAAACAGTAGGAATTTATGGAAAGAAGGCCAACACAAATTTTCTTTTATAGCTTAAATATATAGCCTAACCTTTGCATATTTCCATATTTTATATAGCCTGAAGTACACAAAACATAGCCTTCTACCTAACTTCCATAAAGTAATTTCTAGTGGCAAAAAAAATGTTCTCAAATTTTCAAAGCCTCTCAGTGCTTCACAACAATTTTATTGAATTTATTCTCGCAGTGTAGTTATAGGACAAAGACCTGCTGCTGTTTGCAATTAATCATTGAGGAACTGAGGTACAAAGAAATGAAATGTGAGATCCACCAAATCTCTGAAAGTTCAAACTAAGCACTCATATCCTACAGACCCAGAAAAAAAATTATCCAGGTAAGTAAGCACATGAGCATCCTTATGTTGCCAAATTTTCTCCAAATAAAAGTAATTTAGGAGTCAGAGGTACAGCTACTGGACCTCTTACACACTCAGTTGATGTAGGAGACTCAGTACCCACATTCTTGTTGAGTTTCACACACATGCATACCTGTGCCTAAGTGCCAGATGGGCCCAAATTAAAGAAGTTACGTTAAGATCACCTTGTCTCCAAAACTTGAACTTGTACTAGCTCAGTTCAAGGTACAGCAGTCACAGTCTTCGCTTAAAAATGCAGGAATACAGAACTCAAATTGTGATATGAGATCACCAGCCAAATCCTAGGTTCTGGTATCTGCTTCAGCAATTGCTCATAAATTTCACATGCAAGAATGATGAAACAGTACTAAAGATAACTGAAGTGCTACCACGTAGGGAGCAGTTTTGGGCTAGAAATCCCAGTTCCACACAGGCTCTTAATTCAAAAGAATGGTATATGCCTACTTAGAGAAGAGAGGCAAGTTTTGGGTCATATCCCTATGATCTATGTTTCCTACTAGTTGTCTGTAGTACCATCTATACCAGTAAATATAATGAGCAATGTATATCATGTGGGCTTGTGGGCAAGAGGCACAAGAGAACTAATACCCATATGGCTAAGCTCTTTTCCCTTTCCCCAATTGCCAAAAAAAAAAAAAGAGGGATGCCTCTTGCATACTGTCTGTTACGAACAGACTTGCATTATCTTCAAACTGTGCCTGGCTTTGTCTGAAGGATGCATTGGCCAAAACCATGAGGAGTCAGGGAGCTTGCTCATAGAGAAAGGGTGTGGAGAATCATGGACCAATGTTCAAGCCCACAATGTGACCTTGTTTAATTTACATGTATAGACAGTCCTAGGCTTCTTCTCCGTGATCAGCTTCAACTTAGGCAGGTGCCCAAGCTCTGTGAATGCTAGATAAGGCAATGGTCTGAATTATCACACTGAAGTCCCTTTGTGAATTAACTGAAATGTTATGTCCAAGGCCATGCAGGAAGAGGAAGGAAGAGGAGGTCCAGCATCTATAGCTGGTGCCCTGACTGCTGAACATCTCTTCAAGTAGGATGTGAACTTTGGATCTGCCAGTCAAATACAGACAGATGTGTCAGGGATGAAAGGGGCTTCACGAACATCTCCTCGGTCTCCTGAGTCACCCTCCACACAGCCAAGATTGTACAACAGGCCTATTTACAGCTGTGTAGAGTGGGAATTAAAAATATATGTCTACTGGTTTTAATGCATTTGAGACAGTAGAAACACGGAGGAAAGCTTTATATGTGCTCCCAGTGAATGAACTCCACAGTGAAGACTTTATGCACAAAACTCTTCCTTTCTGAGATAAAGAATGATAATGTCCGTAGTTTAGAGAAGACATGATAAATTTAAATGACCAAGGATACAAGATCACGGCAGTTCAACTTTCAAGACTAGATACGTGCACCACTCATCATCTTCAAAGCCGTGCTAAGTTTTTGCAGCTCAAATAGCAGAGCTGCCTAAGCAAGTGTTATGTTTGAGACCAATTAATGCCCTAGTGTGAAACTAAGCCCTTCCTTTAATTATCTGGGACAGACAATATGGGGTGAAGTGAAAGCACACTGCCACTCAGCCCAGCGGCAGCTAGCTCTTACATAGAAGAACTGTAGCTTCTGGGAGAAGCTACAGCCAGCAATACAAATAAAAAAAAAAAAAAAAAGTGTAGGTCACAGGAGCTCAGGTATTCTGAGCTGTACAACTAGTCAAGACGTCTATAGCAATCCAGGAATATGATTCACATCTCACTGGTTCCCCAATTATAGGACAATCCTTCCTCTTCTTGTATTGCTTACCTAAATGACTAATCAAAGCAGACTGGGGACTATTCAGAAAAATATAATAGGAATTGTTTCTGCTGGAATTCTGACAGCTTTTGCAGCTAATTTAGACAAATGTGTGAAAGGAACGTTTTCTTAACCCAAATAGGGTGGGATTTATCTGAGCAAATGAAGAGCTAATGTAGCTGAGATTACCACTCCCATAGTGATCCCCTTACCATGTTCCCTTTACAGTCAAGAACAAAAATGCATACTTTCATACTTTTCAACTCATCCAAAAGTAAGAGTCTAAAGTAGGTCAGATGAGTTACAAACCTAGATCACCTGTTTTCTCTATCTAAAGGGAACTTGCAGGACTACTTCTAATATAGATATCTATATTGCAGATTCCTAAAACTAGGCAGTCTGAAGTTCAGACCTGATGTTTGCCTTATATCCTTAGCAGGATGCATACCTGCATCTATACAAAGTACAGTCCTACCTAGTACAGTATGTGTTCTATGAAGTTGCAATTCATGTAGATACCTAATTGCATAAGGAGTTCAAGGAAGTTTTGAAACAAAAGTTGAGCTATACTGTAGGTGCACAGCGTAGTTTGAAAGCTTTCTAGATCTGTTTTCCAGCATCCTTGCTTCATCTGGCATCATAGCTATCTCATAGTAAAATCAGTGAAGAATAACAGGCCAAAGAGTAGGACAGGTGTGGTACTGAGAAAACGATTGATGAGGATTCATATCTGCAATACAATTGGTAATTCTGTTCCCACACTGCTTACTTTACTTTTGGGCAGCTATGTCATTCTGCAGCAAATAATGGATGAGCCAGCTGCAGCAAATGAGCTCAGGGACTGCCTAGATCCCGAGCTGTAGGAGCCTACACACGAAAGGGGTTTTTACCTTATTTCTAGGCTTGCATTTTTACATTCACCGTCCACTAAGCTGAAGGTACAAAGAGCAAAAATCAGACCTATGGCAACCTGCTTAGGGAACTCTTAGACAAACTATAACATGTCTCACTTTAAGTCCAGCACAGCATAATGTATTTCACTGGCTGATTTTGGACCTTCTCCTTGGTTTCTGTGTATTTGTTTGCAACTGACTTTCTATATGTCTAGGAAGAAGTCAAAAGAAGACTGAAAACTGGTGAACCCTGAGCAAGAGAATTTTCCTTTTTCTTAAAAAAGACTTTATCATAGGTAAGCTTTGCTTAATTTTAATTTAGCAGAAGTAGCATTGGGATAGGAAGGTGGCAAATTCCATAGTAGATTTTGGATATGTAAAATGAAATGGGGCAAATTCATAAGTAGTGATTCCAATAAGAAATCTCAGACTATGATTTAATAATTTGTTACTCTGATTTTGGTAAATACAAATTAGGCAATGTGAAAAGGATGCACATTTACATAGTAAACTGATTGAAGCTGACAGCTTACAGCTTGAAAGGGGCAATTTTGCACTCTGAAGTTTGTCTGGCTACTTTGTGAGGTAATTCAGCATACTAAACTGCCAGAAAGACAAGTACAAAAATAAAAATCAGTGGTTTTCATCTCGCGTAGTGAACGAAATTGGTTCACCAAAAAGTTAGAGGAGAGTTCAACCTGGCAAAACTGAGACTGTGTAGCCAGGACCATATGGCAATGGAACCACCTTTTTTGGCAGCTGTTGAGATGTCAGACCAGCTTAGTCCATCTGATGCAAATTTACCATAAGTAGGAACAGCATTGGGTCCTCCAAATAGCAGTTTCTCTTTAAAATCCACTAAACCTACCACGCTTCACACTGTAAATACACAGATACAGATATCACATGAAAAGGAGGAGAATCATGGGTCCTATAGAGAAGAGAATATATAGGTGCTACAGAAGCAGTAAGTGGCTCTTTTTTTTTCCCCAGAGCTTGTAATTTGTTTGAACTGGTTCATCCATCCTCGTAACAGAAAAACTCTGTAAAGACTAGATCACTAAAAGCAGTAACGCTCATACGACTTATCCAAACAGCTGATATGGGCATCTACAGGTGAAAGTAGTAACATGTTGTGTCAATTTTTCCTGGTATCATCTGTAAATCAAACAAGATATTTTGGAAAAATCACAAATTTCCTTTTTTTCTTAAATGAAGTGAATAAACTTTAGATCTTAGTTGGTTTCAGAACTTAAAATATTTAATTTGGTCATCTGTGAAGACTTTCTGTAGAGTATTTTTGTATTTTCTTAGAACCTTACAATTGTGTGGAAGTAACTAAATACAAAGCAAACACATATCTATCAGTCATTAATGAATTAATTTTTAAACTTTTACTAGAACGAGAGGAATAACAGAATGCTTTTTAATTCAGTCCCGCCAATCAAAAACATTTGCAGATAAAGTTTTTTTTTTCTTCCTCCCTTTTGAAAGAAAAATCTTCAGAAAAGCTGATTGCTCTACAAGTATTTGACCATTATATGACCAATCAGCTCCTGCACATTTATGATACAGCTACTTCAGAATGTGTTCATTTACGGGTTTTTACCAAACTGTAACATAGAGAGAAATAACACATTTTTCACAGATTTATTATTTGGTTTTAGTTCATCTTTCATATACACAGAATAAAACACAGCCTTGCTTGTATGCATGTATGACACATGAAAAAAAACATAGATTTGCCCTTCTCAGACATTACCAGTGCCTCAGGAATGAGCAGGGATGGCTAGGGTAAATCTGCACATCCATCAGCAACTCTCATGGCAGAAAAGAAAAGGACAAGTCTGTTCACTCCCAAGGAGACAGCCATAGGAGGTTAAACCCAGGATGCGATTTCAGCTCATGAATCCTACTACCACATGAGAGAGAAGGGGAAAAAAAATCAGGCACGCTTTTCTCCAGCTTTCCTCCTATTAGCCAGCGTGGGAATCCCCCAGTCATTGTGTTGTGAATTGTCAATCTTCCCCAGAACTCAAGTCTCCCCAGGCCCTGGAGGAACTGCAGTTCCCAGGTCAAACACACCCACAGAGCTGGCTATATGCCTTCTAGGTATTGTATACACAGCATCCCAGGCTTACAGCCCACTGCAGGGATAGGCAAAGACTGCTTTGTGCTTAATTTAAAGCAACAGCCTCCCGCCTGCTCAATGGGAACTATGTGACTACTGCAAATATTTCATATCCAGACTACCAGGAGGGAAGGCAGGAGGCTTTTCTCCTTTTTTTTTCTGAGAGCTCATAATTTTAAGCGTAGATTCTGAGAGCTGAACTGACCGTGGAGCCCAAGAGAAGAAACGTAATGATGAAGAAATCTTATTGCAGCAACAGCAGCACTGCCACATGGCTAAGTAGCTGGAACAAACCACGCTATCGCTCTCCAGCCCTCTCCTTCAGACACACGCAAACGTGGCTCAGCAGTAAGTCCTCCAAAACAGGGCTTCAGTCCTCAGATGGAGGAATTTCAAGGAAACTGCTATAGTCCTTCTAGGAGTGATAGGCTTTCTTATGAAAGTATTTCCTCGTCTTCTTTCCTCCCCCATGTTTATATATATTTCCAGGTCCTTTTCTGAGGCGCTGCCAGCCAAAGCACTCCAAGATCAGGCTGACAGGAACCAGAACAATCTTTTGAAGGCTTGTTTCTCTTCAGCATCTGTACCAGCAGGCCCATGTGCCACAGACAGGTGATTCTGACTATATTCTTCTTCAGAAATTGAAGTATTCTTACTCTGGTTTTCATACGGTTTGACAGTAGTTACAATCTAACTGTATTTACTTCAGACTAGTAGGAAGTTAAAAGGAAACAGTATTATCTGATATGCAATGTAATTAAAAGAGGAGGTCCATTAAAGCAATTTTCCAAGAAATTTCCAACAATTCACATCTCAGCAATAAACACTCATCTCTCCTAAAAGGCAATCTTCATTAAATAAAGCTATGTCCAGTCCTATCAAAGTGCTAAATATAATTTTCTGGAGAATTAAGCATTTCTGATATTTTACTAGATAAAATATACGTGGGGGTTTTTTTCTCAATGCACATGATGATTGGAGTGATAAAAAT
Source organism: Tetrax tetrax (assembly GCA_009806455.1). NCBI lineage: Eukaryota > Metazoa > Chordata > Aves > Otidiformes > Otididae > Tetrax > Tetrax tetrax. The sequence continues at coordinate 14,388 of WHYT01017461.1, read as the reverse complement.
GAGGGATATATTCTTTTTTCAATAAGAGTTTCTTACCAGCAAAGGTCATTTGGCCTATAACCTCTGGCACACAGAGGTCAGATCTTTCAGAGAACAGCAAGGCAGGAAGGTTAAGAGGTGTAAAGTCTTGAAATGCAATCTCTCTAGGAGTGGCCCTACTCCAAGCTAAAGGAACTGAAGTAATATGAACTGCCAGCGAGTTTCACTTAGTCTGATTGCTGTCAGTGCACATACAGCAAGGCACTGTACAATTTCATCATTTAGCCCCAATTCTGAAATAATTTTGTATTTTTCTTTAGTTGCAGGTCCTGGAGTCAGGCCCTCAAATGTTCAAGAAGAGCAGTACACACAATGCAATTACTCTGAATAAATTGCCGCTGAACTCTAAAATGTGAATTTCACTGGACACGGTGTTTAAATAAGAGAGGACTGCTAGATGCCATGGTCAGAGAGAGACTATGGTTGAACCAGTCCTTCCCAGCTGCCTTTTGTACATATCTCAGAGTAACAGATATATTTAGTTCTTTAATGTATCTGGTTAAAAAAAAAAAAAAAAAAAAAAAGTTATTTGGA